>QNTS01000955.1:533414-729305 GCA_003317085.1 Hucho hucho | reverse complement strand
GAGGGACTGGAGGGCTACATGGGGGGACTGGAGGGCTACATAGGGGGACTAGAGGGACTAGAGGGACTGGAGGGCTACATGGGGGGACTGGAGGGCTACATGGGGGGACTAGAGGGACTGGAGGGCTACACGGGGGCAAATGTGAACCTTTGTGTATCTATTATAGTAATTCACACTTGGCACACAGCCACACACACGTACAGTTCATACACTGAATTCCAACGCTGCATGGCACAGATGTCCTTGTCATGTCAGTGACATGCAGGATCAAACCATTCAAAGATGCTGGAGAAACCATTCAAAAATAGGAGTGTACACGCACACCCAAATATTATTGGGTGGTTACCCCTCATTCACAGTCATTAAATGTTCTAACAATAATGTACAGTATCAATAACAAATAAGGCTCCAAACACTGTTACAATATGGTGTCTATTACAGCAACGTTTCAACAACGTTGGGACAACGCGTCATCTTCATGGTCGGGTCATTGAATGCATGTTCTGTTCCTTTTCATACAGGACAGTACCACTCATCCTGTCTCTCTACAGGCATGCAGCGGCATCACCCCGGGCCGGACATGACCAACTTCTACCCTCTCTCCCCTGGAGGAGTGGGACAGATCACGCCCCCACTGGGATGGTACGTTTAGGATGACACACACACACACAACCACCCATTCAACAAGGGAGATTGAGACCAACTATATACAGTACTGTACATGTGGATCCATTGAGAAGGGTGATCAGACAGACAGACAGGCACGCAGAGGGGAAATCCAGGCCTTGGACTCTCTCTCATCAGTGCTGTGGCCTCACCACACTGGTTCTCCCTGTGCCCAGCACATGTCAAACAGACCAGTCCAACAGACCGCCCCATACGTGCTCCCGCATATTCAGCTGTCTACTTAGCTGCTCAAAAGACTCCCTGTGTCAGCGGCTCCCTCTGAGCTGCACTATGTTAGTAGCTCTCTCTCTCTCTCTCTCTCTCTCTCTCTCCCTCCCTCCCCTGGATTCTTTATTACCATATCTCTCTTTCCTTCTCATTTCTCTCCCCTTCTCTGGTTGGTACATGACAGGACATTCCTGGTATAGACAGGAGAGGCTTGGACCCAGATGCTTCCCTACTGTACTTTTCTCAAACCTCTCTCCTGTATTTTCTTTGACTATCTTTTAACTCTTATTTCACCAAGTGTGTGTATGTTGGGGAGAGAGAGAGGACGAGGTTCTAAAGTTAATGCATGGGTTCTTGTTCCAGGTTCTCCCACCACATGGTCCCGGGTCCCCCCGGCCCCCACGCCACAGGGATCCCCCACCCGGCCATTGTCAACCCCCAGGTCAAACACGAGCCCCAGCACGACAACGACCTGATGCACATGTGAGTCCCCCAAACAGTGGCCCTGTCTGGGTCCACTTCACACAGGGCCAGCCGTGAGTAGAGTGTGGGGGCTCAAACAAACCCTCATACGTCCCTCTCTACTGTTACGCTGAAAACACACATTCCTACCAAAACACACCTCACTATTCTACTCCTCATGGTATTAGCAGCACATTGAGTTCAGGATACTTCCAGGTATTTGGCCACTCAACCACATGTCCCAACAACGCAGCAGTCCAGCCTCCCTTACCTCCTATCACCTTGATGTGAGGAGATAAGCAACAAGGGCCTCACAGAGCTAATAAGGGCCCCGCCACGCTTCATTTGGCCCCTGGCATCACAACATGCATACCAACAGAGACAAACACACACAGAACCAGAGAGACACACACACACACACAGAAACAGAGAGACACACACAGAGACACACATCAAGGTCCTGTGGCGCTGGGGCTACTAAGCGATTGGCAGTGTGTGTGCTGGGGGGGAAGGTTTAGTTGCCATTACTGGTGAAGTAATCTTTCTCTCCGCTTGAAAGCTCCAAGACTGTATGACTGTACGTGATTAAAGACTCCTGGCGTGGTGGCAACGCCTCGCACGCACACACCCTCGCTCCCAATTGGCTGAGGCGAAACAGACCCCTTGCCGTTTGTTCTCACACTCCGGAGGCGCCCAGTTTCTCCGTCGCAACCCTCCCTCCCTCCGTCTCCCTCCTGTTTTTCTTTTTTTTTAGCACCGCCGCCGTTCCCTTCTTCTTCTTTACCTCGCTCCCTTGTTCTTTTCTCGCCAATTGTTTTGCCGGGAAGCCTCAGCACCAGGATCAGAGGAAGGAGCAGGAGCCCAAGAGACCCCACATCAAGAAGCCGCTGAATGCCTTCATGCTGTACATGAAGGAGATGAGGGCCAACGTGGTGGCAGAGTGCACCCTCAAGGAGAGCGCCGCCATCAACCAGATCCTGGGACGGAGGGTACGTATGGGAGAACCCAGGATAGAGCACCCTGACTGGGGTGGAGAACGGTTAACCACCCCCTGTTCTGTAATCAAGGGTCTGAAACCTTTACAATGTGATGATGTGTGCTAGGGAAATGGCCATAAGACACCATTTGGGTTCTTGTGTAAACCATAACCACCTGACAGCATCTCTCGTTCAGCTAGAGGGCTTTGAGATCATAGAAATAGAATCCATAGAACGGGTCTCCCCTTGCAAATCATGGAGAGAGTGTAATAATGTTCTATGATGTACTGTTTTATCTTTTGTTTTATATGTAATGTACGTGCCTTAATGTGTTTGGACCCCAGGAAGAGTAGCTGCTGCCTTGGCAACAGCTAATGAGGATCCCTAGTAAATACAAATGATGTCATAATGGGTGGAGTGGTTAGAGGTTCCAAGCCCTTTCCCTGGATTCTCTTTCTATGTTTGAGATGTTCCTTCAACTCTTCTACATCAAGGGACTAATCATGATGACCATCTCCCTGTCCTAACCTGTTACTTCCCCTCATCAGACAGATCCACTTTCTACCTGACTGACTAGCGGACGTTCAACCAAATTGGCTTTTTCTAAAAACGTACGGTAGATAGTAAAAGTGTGGTTTGGAAATGACAAAATGTGTTCCTTTGAGAATGGGAGTAGAAGAAAGTGAATGAGAAAGAGACCTCTAGAACATGTTTAAAGCCTTAACAGAAAGCCCTGGTGGTTGGGCCAGCCAGCCACAGCAAAGCTCTGTTTGCGGCCTGTGTTCGGTAATTGCCCGCTGACATAGTTTGAAGCAAAAGCGCCGCTAAATTGGAACCAGTGTTTTGATATGAAATCAAAGTATTTTTTTCTCTCTCTTTTTCTCTCTTGCCCATATGCTAATCTCTTCATCATGTTCGCCCCCTTTTAAAAAATATATATATTCCCTCTTTTTTTTGACCAAGCGTTTGTACGTTTTTATAAAGTTTTTTTTTCTGTAGCAAAACACTAGCACCCTGTTTAGTGTCTTTGGAGGGATCTTTGGAGGGAACTTGAAAGTGCAGACCAGTAATTGACTGTGTGCTGTTTTTCCTTTTTTCTCTCCTCGTCCTGAATCAGTGGCATGCTTTATCCAGAGAAGAGCAAGCTAAGTATTACGAATTAGCCCGCAAGGAACGGCAGCTCCACATGCAGCTCTACCCAGGCTGGTCCGCCAGAGATAATTATGTAAGTATCATATAGAAACGGATTGGCAGCGGAGAGGTGTGTTGTGTTTGTGTGTGATTTTGTCAACTGGGATTGTATTTAGTAATTATATATATTTTTTCTGACCAAATACTATTTGAAATCTTTCAATTACTTTTGGGTGTTTGAGTCTGCCTGGAGTGCTAGATGAGCAGGGTTTGCACTTTTGGGGCTATTCCATTGGTCATATTTAGCCAGGCAAGGTTGATCAAGCACCGCTAAAGTATTTAACAGATTTAAAATGCTATTTGAACCCAGGCCTGTTAGGCTATATGTTGTTTATGAATTTCAGAACAGTAGCAGGTATTCTGTGTTAGATTACTAAAGACAATGCTAGCTACAACATTCTAATAAACATTAGCCTTTTCCATGATAATGGTGTCCATTTTTAGCTGCTATGCTACAGCCTAATGTGTAATTCATAGCACTCTACTTCCATGCTATTATTACCACCATAAAGGATTGTAGTATCAGCTCAGTATAATGAGAATAGTGAGAATAGTGGCCTGTGATGGTGCTGCCAGTCTTTGATGTTCCGTATCAACATGGAAGCCTTGGATATGTAAACAGAGTTGATGCCCCTACCAAGAGCGTAGATACTTAGTGACGAGTAGATTACTGTGGGATTTCAGATGGCACAGCACAGCAACAAGATGTGTGTGTGTGTCAGGGCGCCTGTTATGTTAATAATATGTCATGTTCATCTCGGTGTGTGTGTGTGTCTGTTCCATATATGTGTGTATGAGACTGTTCCGTGTGTGTGTGTGTATGTGACCGTATGCTAGCGCCTGCCGTTGTTAAAAAGTGTGGCTCCAGCACTCACTTTCACTCCACCACCACAGGGGCTCTTTGTAGTGTTCATCTGCCTCCTCTCTGGACAGCCCCATTCAGCACCTCTCACCTTCTGCCTCCGCCGCCCCGCCGCCACCCCACCACGCTGGGGGAAACACTGCAGGACAGGGAGTAGAGGACAGGATGGCATAGGGCAGGACAATACAATACAGTACAGACTTTAGTCTCTAGCCCTTACCCCATTGGTGTTGACAGATCTGAAAGGACTGATCTGATAGGCTAAAGCAAAAAGCCAGGAAGTAGAGGATGACCTCATGGTGTCTGATGGCCTCCACTACTGTATAGCTGTGTTCTAATACTCATACTAACCACACTAACTGTACTATTGTGACGTAAATTGAGTACGTAATATGCTTATTGGTCATAGCATGGAAATAGTTAGTATGCCAAAAGTTCCCGGATGTCGTACTAAATTTGCCAAAATACGAAGTATACAAGCAGTGGACACTATTTCCGTGCTTTTAGGACCCATAATGCAATTCTTTAGAAAATGGGCGTGGCTTCACAGCGTTTTCAGATTTGAAAATATGCCGAAGTCTGACGAGAGCGGATACAAATTCATTGCATATCATTACAGGAGTATGTACCAGTATGTTAGCTAGCTACCTAACGTTAGTTGGCTACTAATACATTGTCGAACTTGCCAGTATATTAACTATATGCTATCTAACTAACTACCCAACGTTTATTGACTTGATTATTCACAGCATCCTTAGCTAAGTGGTATAGTCATTGTGCGTTCTCAATGGACTGGCTATCTATTCCGATTTCAGAGAACTCTCGTCTGAGTGTGCCAGAGTACAGAATAAATGATGAATTTACGAACGCTCAACACCCGTTGAATATGGCCGGTGTCAGTAAACATTGGCAAAAAAGCATAATTCAATTGTTGTCAGCAGCACAGCTAGTCACCAACGCTCTGGATAACATGAAAACAGCCTAAACAGCTCTGCTAGGGTGGGTAAAATGGTCAGAGTGATGTGTTCTCTCATTTGTGTCTGGAAGTAGCTAGCAAGCTAGCCAACGTTAGCTTGGGTGCTTGACTGCCGTTGTGAGGTCAGAACGCTCAGATCAACCCTACTCCTCGGCCAGAGAGTCCAGTATGCGCTCTGAACGCTCCGAGTGCAAACGGACAACCTGACAACGCTCTGAGTCTACGAACGCCCAGAGCGCTCTCTGGCACTCCAGATTGAACTCCAACCCGAAATCGTAAGATGTCTAGCTAGTAATTTGTTATGCTAACAAGCTAGCAAGAGGTTGCATAGCAACAGCATCAACTTCCGGTAGACAGGCGAAGTGTTAGTACACTCAACTGAAAGGATGCCGTTTACAGTTTACTAAAATGAACTTATAGTATGCAGTATAGGCTCATTAAGTATGTAGTATACAGTATGTTTTTATGGGTATTCGAACACAGTTTATGAGTCTCATAGAGAGAAGCGCACACTTAACACCAAGCACCCCTCTGACATGAATTAAGCCCTTCATAGTACTGTACCACACACACACACACACACACACACACACACACACACACACATCCTCACTGTCATAGACTACTGTACACATCACCTGCCCCCCCCCCCCCCCCCCCCCCCNGTGGATTAGTAGACTTTGCAGCAGGAAACCAAAGTGCTGCTCATATTTGACTAGAATGACTGTTATGCTGCTATCTCCACCTATAGTCCCCCTCCCTAGGGGATTCGGGTATAAGCTAGAAATCCATACACTCTTACTCACAGTGGAGCTCAGTGATCAGCGCTCGCTGGAGGGGGGGGGACTGACGCTCTCCATGGTAATCAGCTCTCCCAAGTAATATATAGCCACATTTTTATGTTTTAATTACATATTGATGTTTGGTATTAGGAGACTGAAAAAGACTACATACGTTGCTGCTGCTACATTTGAAGTCTTTATATAAGAATGGTGATGGACGTTTTGTTCATTATAGGTTGTTAGAGAGCACACACAGATACAGGTGAGGAGAGGACCGCCAAGTTTGCTACTTGCTCCGATTGGAAGGCAAGGATGGGGTTCAAAACCTAACATTCTGGAATGGATCCTACCAAACATGTCTATGTTTGTTAGAGAGCACACTATACTGAAGCCAGGTGTGGAGAGGATGTAGACAGCCTGCTCTCATAGGCAGGGAGTAGAGATGGTCAGCCCCTCTGACCAATCCCAGCGTGGTGATTGGCTGCAGGCCCAGAGAGCGAGGAGTGCTGGTTGGCTGCCTGGCGGGGGATGAGTGAACAGGGCAAACGGCAGCAGGACTAAGCGTGGTGGAGTGAGGGTGAGTGCTGGAGCCACACTTTAAGCGTTCACCTCGATATTTTCTAGGGAAAGAAGAAGAAGCGGAAGAGGGAGAAGATCCAGGAACCGGCTGCAGGTAACCAACCTCTCCCCCTTTTCCTCCCTCTCTGTCTCTTCAACTCTTTTTCCCTCTCTCTCTCCCTCTTTCCCAATTTCTCTCTTTCGCTCTCCCTCTTTCTCTCCCTCTCTCTTCCCCCTCTCCTTCTCCCTCTTTCTCTCCATCTTTCTCTCCCTCTTTTCTTCCCTCTCTTTCTCTTGCTCTCCCTCCCTCTCTTTTCCTCCCTCTCGCGCCCTCCCTTTCTCTCCCTCTTTCTCTCTCTTCCTCTCTCTCTTTTCCTCCCTGTCTCTCCCTCTCTTTATCTCCCTCTCTTTTCCTCCCTCTTTCTCTCTCTCTCTTTTCCTCCCTCCCTCTCGCTCCCTCCCTTTCTCTCCCTCATTCTCTCTCTTTTCCTCTCTTTCTCTCCCTCTCTTTTCCTACCTTTGTCTCTCCTCTCTCTCCCGCTCTCTCTCCCTCTCTTTTCCTCCCTCTCGCGCCGTCCCTTTCTCTCCCTCTCTTGACCTACCTTTGTCTCACTCTCTCTCTCCCTCTCACTTTACCTCCCTCACTATTCCTCCCTCTCTCTCCCTCTCTTTTCTTCTCTTTTTCTCCCTCTAATTCTCTCTTTTCCTCTCTTTCTCTCCCTCTCTTTCTCTCTCTCTTTTCCTCCCTCTTTCTCTCCCTCTCTTTTCCTCTCTTTCTCTCCCTCTAATTCTCTCTTTCTCTCCCTCTCTTTCTCTCCCTCTCTTTTCCTCCCTCTCTTTCTCTCCCTCTTTCTCCTTCTTTTCTCCTCTTTCTCTCCCTATTTTCCTCCCTCTCTCTCCTTCTCTTTTCTTCCCTCTCTCTCCCTCTCTTTTCCTCTCTTTCTCTCCCTCTCTTTCTCTCCCTCCCTCCCTCTCTTTTCCTCCCTCTCTTTCTCTCCCTCTCTTTCTCTACTTCTTTTCTCCTCTTTCTCTCCCTCTTTTCCTCTCTTTCTCTCCCTCTTTTCCTCCCTCTCTCCCTCTTTTCCTCCCTTTCTCTCCCTCTCCTTTCCTCTTTTTCTCTTCCTCTCTGTCTCTCCCTCTCTTTTCCTCCCTTTCTCTCCCTTTCTTTTCTACTCCCCTTCTCCTCTCTCTCCCTCTCACTTTACCTCCCTCACTATTCCTCCCTCTCTCTCCCTCTTTTTCTCCCTCTAATTCTCTCTCTTTTCCTCTTTCTCTCCCTCTAATTCTCTCTCTCTCTTTTCCTCTCTTTCTCCCTCTCTTTTCCTCTCTTTCTCTCCCCCTCTCTTTCTCTCCCTCTTTCTCTCCCTCTCTTTCTCTCCCTCTCTTGTCCTCCCTCTCTTTCTCTCCCTCTCTTTCCCTCCTTCTTTTCCTCTCTTTCTCTCCCTCTTTTCCTCTCTTTCTCTCCCTCTTTTCCTCCCTTTCTCTCCCTCTCTTTTCCTCCCTTTCTCTCCCTCTCCTTTCCTCTTTTTCTCTCCCTCTCTGTCCCTCCCTCTCTTTTCCTCCCTTTCTCTCCATGTCTTTTCCACTCTCCCCTTTCCTCTCGATTGTTGTTCTGTGAGGTGATGAGTGTTCAGTTTGTCCTTTACAAACTCTCCATGCAGTCTCTTTTGTGTTTGTCTCTCACTCTAGCCTGAGTCATTTTAACACTTACATGCACCACAAGCAATAAAAGGTCTTGTCACTGTGAAACAGGCCCCTATAATGCTGAACTAGTCATAGCCAGGTGCAATGCTTGTCACACAGTATTGGGAAAGCTATAGCTGCATTTCCCTAGAAATAACCAATCAAGAGGCCCCACTTTGACCATGTGGGTAGTTTCACCTGGATTATGCATGAAACGTTTCAGCCCCATCCACCCATAACCACCCCTCCCCTCCTCCTCCCTCTCCAGACCCCCATAGAACTCCATTCGACCCCTCCGCCCTCACTAGAGTGGGCTTTCAGAACCACCATGCAGGTACCAGTGTCAGTCAACCTGCACCTCTCCTTTGTACTCCCTCCTTCTCTCCTTCTCCATCCATCCATCCATCCCCCTCTCTCTCTCACCCCCCCCCCCTCCACCTACTTTGGGATTAGTCTGTTAAATGCTGGTTGGCTTCTTAACTGCTCTCTGGGCTTTGCACTCTATTGGTTTACCTGCTGTATGTCTCTGCCACTGTGCTCTTAAAGCTCTATGTAAACACTGCACCGCTGTGTAGGAACCTATGGGGGGGGAAATATATATTTAGAAATCTAATCGCTATCACTGTCGGTCTAGCTATAATGTAGACCGCGGGCTATAATACCATTTCCATACCTATTATCAAGTTGCTTCTACATCTGCATTGCTTGCTGTTTGGGGGTTGAGGCTGGGTTTCTGTACAGCACTTGGTGACATCTGCTGATGTAAGAAGGGCTTTATAAAAGCATTAGATTGATTGAATTTCTGCTTTAGTTTGTAGTGAGACGTTCCATTAGCCCAATTGGCTTCATTTTCCTTACCTGGACATGCCTTATGTAAAGACAAACATGTTAAAAGATGCCATTTCCTGCAGGTACAGGCCAGAGAATGAAAACGGCGTACATCTGAGCATAAATGGTAAGACCCCCCCCCCTCCAGTCTGGCCCGTCTGGTCTGGTAGTATGTGTCGAGCCTTGTATACTGTTCACAGACTAATCCTAAAGGGTTCACCCTAAACTCACCATGGTCATTGTGTCAACCAGTGGAGGCTGCTGAGGGGAGGACGGCTCATAATAATGGCCGGAACAGAGCGAATGGAATGGCGGCAAACCATGTGTTTGATACCATTCTGCTTATTCTGCTCCAGCCATTACCACGAGCCCGTCCTCCCCAATTAAGGTGCCACCAACCTCCTGGGGTGTCAATGGTGTTAAGTCTCAAGGAGTGAGGTGTGTGTGTGTGTGTTCTGGGTGTATATTGACCTGGCCACTCCAATGACAGTCTTGTGTCTGGTTAGTGAGATGACCATCTGAATCCTCTGTGTGGACGTTGCAGTGCATGGCTGAGAAATTCTGGTTGATGAGTTCTGTCTTAAATTCAAACTGATGCCCTTATTAACTCGAACACGAAAATGGACAAAGTGCTCTGCAATATCGAAACATTTTACAAAACA
Organism: Hucho hucho; assembly: GCA_003317085.1. NCBI lineage: Eukaryota > Metazoa > Chordata > Actinopteri > Salmoniformes > Salmonidae > Hucho > Hucho hucho. Next base: position 719,430 of record QNTS01000955.1, on the reverse strand, counting down.
GACCTTTTTCTAGTCTGGCATCTTCATAGCAGCAGATATTCCTGGAGGAGTGGGAGGTTCCGTCCCAAATGGAACCCTATTCCCTACATAGTGCACTACTTTGACCATACCCCTATGGGCCTAGTGCACTATATGGAATAGGGTGCCATCCGGGAGGCATGTAGCCTAGGCCCAGATGGTCTGCATGTTTTCTGTTCTACCCGACACTGAATGGAGACTAGACCTTCCAGATCTCTCTCTCTCTCTCACTCTCACTCTCACTCTCACTCTCTCATCTTACAACGAAATCAAACCCTGAAGCAGACAAAGGTTTTCCGCTTGATTGATTCTTGACCAGTGGCTCCCCCTCTGTACCTAAATTGGACCGTTTTTCTCTTATTTGCCGGCCGCTCTTCGCCTCTTTTCAAAGGCGGAGAGACTTTATCCGTGATCCAATAATTAGCTGGGTCTATCCGAGGCAGGATGGACACCACAGCTGATTCATTGTGACAACCTTAAACTCATATGCATAATACCAGAGAGGACTGCCACGACTCGTCAATTTATGTAGATCCCAAAGAGCCTGGATTGAGGTTAGCGTTTGGCACGGCAGACTTCAGGCAGCGAACATCTTTAAATTAACTTATTTGTCTATTTCTTTTTATATCCTCCCTCGCCTCGATTGCAATGGTTTTGTAATGGAGTGCGTCTATCTATTCACTCTGAAAGGACACGCTTGATGTTCTTGTTTATTTTTGTTGGTATTGTTTGCATATTAATTTGCAGGGAAGGATTAATCAGAATCCCCTTTTAAAAGAGAGTAGGGTAAGGATCAATACAACTTCCTTGTTTTCTCTTCTTCTGTACAGATTTAAATGTCTGTCTGAAAAGGCCACACCAACGAGTGCAGGAGTTCAACAGTGTTTAATTTCTTGGAGTGGATTGTTTGTTATCCCGTGGGTCAGACACTAGACTCAGCAAACAGCTGGTTCTCTTACCCTGCAGTTAAATAGCATTCTGGGAATCCAGCTAGTATTTTGACATTGTGAAACGTGTATTTCCTCCCTCCCTCCCTCTCGCTCTCTCTCTCTCTGACACTTTCTCTCTCTCTCTCTTCCTCTCTCTCTGACACTTTCTCTCTTTCTCTCTCTCTCTTCCTCTCTCTCTTTCATTGTGACACTCGTAACTTTTCACTCTGTCGCTCTTGACTCATTCTCTCTCTCTCCCTGTTAGTCTCGTTGTCTGACTCAGCCTGTCTGATTCAAAGGCCTTTGAGATGTGGATCTGGTCCTTAAGGCTATCTACTTTTCAGCCAGTGCGCATTTGTCACAAAGGGAGGGAGACGACTAATAACATGGTGGCCTTTTTAATCTGACGAGCAGCGTGGGCCATGAGTCACAAACTTTCATAAAAACTCCCCAGCGTTGTAACTGACGGAGTCATCTCAGTCCAACTCTTATGAACGTGCTCTTTTGTTTCCACCCAGTAACCGGATAGCTCTGTGTGAGAACTTGAATTTCCCCAGTTTTTTGTGCGAGTCAGTAAATCTGTAGCTCTATGTTTTGCATTTGGTGTTTTTTTTTTGGGGGGGGAGATTCATCTTGGCTGTTTGAATGTCTTTTTTTCAACTGCCATAACAAAAAATGGCGTGGAGGCCAAAGATGGTGTGTTTGTGTCGGTAGCTGGTGAACTAGTGCGGTACGGAGCATTGACTGTAGTGGCCTCTCTCTCTCTCTCTCTCTCTCTACCCCCCGTGTGTTTGCCTGTGATGTGTGGAGGCAGAAGTCAGCTGTCAGGCTTTGATTGGGGGGGGGGGGGAGATAAAATCCCTCTTGTGCTCGAGTGTTTTCATTCTCCCAACTGTCGTTCCACTCTCTCTCTGCCCCTCATCCCTCTCTCTCCTCCCTTTCTCCCCCTCTCTCTCAAACAGCCAGCCGTACTCTCCGGCTGCAGTCAGGCAAGGTTCACAGTCTTACCTTCAGTTCCAGAGCTGGTTTGATTTGGTGCTGGTTGCCTTAAGGCCACAGTGGAGGACATACACACAACGCACCACCACAGCGTTGTTAGTGACCTGGGATAATTGGAATGGTTTCGGGGGGCTGTGAAACACTCAGGGTCTTGCTCTGAGCGTCTCTGCTCAGCAGAGTAGAGGAGAGGGATCTCCTGCCTCCTCTTTAAAACTAGACTTCACAAAGAAGGAAAAAAAAGAGTGGCCTTGGCATAAATCAGGGCGACAGCCACCGGCTGATGTTACTGTGGGTTAGGAAGTAGAAACGGAAATGTCCCCTCTCGCGCTCGCTCGCTCACTCACACTCTCTCTCTCTCAATCTCACACACACACACACACACACACACACACACACAAAGCAGAGCTCTGTGAAGGAGAAAAAGACAACCTCAGCACTTGTGGTCTTCCAGGGGTGTAGCAGCTGTAGTGGAATGTCTAAACTATGCTGGTGTGCCCGCCCCAGTCTACCACGCAGGTTTTAATCAAATACTGGGCTTAATCTCTTGCCTCTCCTCCTTCAGAGAAAAGGGCTCTCTTTGATACTTCTTGGGGGTCTCTAGTTTACATGTGTGCGACTGAGATTGCATCCCCAATGGCACCCTATTCCCTTCATAGTACACTACTTTTGACCAGAGCCCTATGGGTCCTGGCCAAAAGTAGTGCACTATAAAAGGAATAGGGTGCCATTTGGGACACAGAGAATCACCTATAGTGGGGCTTTCTGTTTAGACTGGGTTTGTGGGTTTGTTTTGGTTGAGTCACTGGCCTATTGTGCCGAGGTCTGGCCAGCTGCAGGGAGCCACCGTATGAGGGTAGAGCCTCTCCCTCCCTGCTGGGTTTTGTCATGTCTTCTCTACTTCCTTTCCCCCTCTCTGTCTCTCCCCGGTGGCTCCTTGAGACTGCAGATTGAGGGGGTGGTGGGGGTGTGCTGCCTTGTAAAACGTCCCCCCTTCTGAGTTATCTCTGGATCATAAAAGGCCCGCAGGTAACAGAGGGGAGAGACGGGAAGGGGAGAGAAGGGAGAGGAGAGAGGGAAGGGGAGAGAGGTCGCAGGAAGATGTTTTTTTCTTTTTCTCTATTGAATTTTTTATAAACACGAAACTCTGTTTTGAGATGTGGCTGAGTTTCTACTTCTGCTGAACAAAATGTGGCTCCTATTGTAGGGGGGTTTCTCTCCCTCTCTTTCCTCCTGTTCTCTTTCTTTCTCTCTCTGTCCCGTCTTTCCTACCCCCTGTTCTCCCCTCTTTACCCTCCTCTCCCTCCCTCCCATCCGATGGTGAGTCTGAGTGGCGGTGGAGATCTTTTGAAGCGCGCCACAGCAGAGGGAGCAGTCATTGTGCGAACCCTTTGATAGTGCCGCCCTGGCCTCCAGCCCCCAGCTCCAGCTTTGTATCTGTGCAGTACTGCGGGGGCACACCACACTACACCACGCCGCGCTTGGCCAGACTTCAGCAGCTCGGGCCCCCAGCAACGGCGCATCAGATGTGGGTAGAGGGGTAAGGAGACAAGGCTCCTACCCCCAGATCCCCAACTCTACCCCAGTCTCACCAGCACATGCCTGAGGTTTGGGCTTTTGGTGGCTCGGTGGGCGGGAGCCTTACCCCCTACCTTTCCTCTCCCCACAACTAAAAACGCTCCCCTCTCCCTTCCTCTAGCCTACTATAGACAGAAACCTCCTTTATCCACTTCCCTTTCTATTTTCTTCTCATCCCCCTCTCCCTCGTTCTGTTTTAACTGAACCCCTCCAAACATCCCACCGTTATTAACAATACCATTGCCGGTGTTCCCAGCCCAGACAAGAACAACAACGTTTCTCCCTCCCAACCACCCTGACTTTTGGTTGGAAGTTCGAAATTACAGACACAACTATTCTAGGTTTTCCTTTTAATGTTCTGTCTCCCGGCCAGAGAAAGTGCTGACAGGATGAAGCCAGTTGTTTAAAACATCAATTGTCTTCTTCGGTTTTACCTCTTCCTTCTCAAGCTGATGGTTGCCGGTTGTGGCAGTGTCACAGTTTTATAGACAAAGTGAGACGAGAGGGTGTCGCCAAACAAAACCATAGTTTAAACTCTTCCCCCGCAAGGTGATTATCTCACCAAGACGGAGCACAGTCAGTGCAAAGGTTCTTCTTTTCTGGTCGACTGACTTTGTTTCCTGAACTTAATGCGTTGTCTCCGTCGCTGGTTGGATTTGAATAGCTGCCATTTTACTTTTCTTTCCATCCAGCCAACGCTGTGTTAAACCCTGATTCTGACCATTTAGTAAACTTGGCAGAGAAAATGACAAGAATTTCCGGTTTATTTCCAGATTTTAATGCCATCTTGGAGTTAATTTCAGTCTAGATGTACAAATTCCTGGGTTGATCTCTGAAAATAAGAACATTGTCTGTCTAGGTTGCTGACTTTGTGGTCGGGACAGACATGGCAACAAACAGTCAGCTGATTTGGCATTTCCTCCTCTCCTCTCTCTCCCAGAACTCTTTCTTTTTCTTTTTCCTCTCCTCCTCCTCCCTCTCTCCCTCTGCCATGGTAAAGTCTACACTCCTGCCTGTGTTGGAGACACCTCGCTCCATTTGGCTTATTTTCAGTAATTTGTCGGCTGTGTTTTCCTTTTCATGGAACCAAAAGAAATCCCAGAGCGCCGCTGCAGCGCAGGGAAGGAGGGAGGGAGGGAGGGGAAGGAGGAAGGAAAGGAGATGGGGAAGAGTAGTGGAAGGCAGGCGGGACGGGCCCAGCTGCGGGCTCTTTGATTTGCCCCGGGAAGGTGGAGGGGGCGATTGAGAGACGCGGGGCCGTGCCAGTTATCTTAACCTCCCACGCTTCAAAGACCCAGAGCCTGGGCCCCGTTGGTCTCAGTCGCTCCCCCCACCTCCCATCCCCTCCCTGGGCCAAGGAGAGAGAGAGCCAGAGCCAGGACCCGGCCTCCACTGGAACAGAGGAGCGTTTCATTTCCTGCAAAGAAGTCCAGCCGGCATTCCTGAGTGCTAACTGAGGGGAGGGGAGGTGGGCAGAGGGAGAGGGGGCAGGGAAGGGGTCAAGTTGCTCCTGAATCCCGGCGTTTGTGTGTTGGTGTCGGGTGGGTCTGCTGTGAAGCCCTGGCCTGATGCCCCCTCCTGACCCACCACCACCACACCCCTCCATCGCCCCCTCCACCCCCCAGGCTTTTTCCCAAGACAGGAAGGACTAGGCCAGGGCATTTCATCTTGTGGCCGGGAGGGAAGGAAAAAGCGCTGGGGCTGAGGGCTGGGCTCTCAGATCCTGGGATAAAAAGGGGACAGTGGAGGTAAATAAACAGCGACACAGACTCTGTCTCTCTCTGCGGCCCTCACCACAGTACCTCCTCTCCTTCGCCCGGGCGGCTCAGGGTCAGCCACCCCTGTAAATGGCGTCCTCCGTCCCACTCCCTTTCATCAACATGTGGTAAAGCAATCTGGAGGGAGGGGAGAGTGTGTGTGTGTGTGTGGTGCCAGGGTGAATTGCAGGGCTCAGCTGACTTCTCTACCCACAAAAACACAATTATTCTCTGACCTCACCACAAGGGAGCGGTCCTTCCACTAATACACCTTCTCTCTCTTTTCTCTCCTCACATCTTTCACTCACTACCCGCTCAGACATCTACCTCTGAATCTCTTCCCCCTCTCTGACTTTGATCACTGATTCCATTTGATGCTTGAAAAAACCCAACACCGCCCGTCCGTCAATGACTGAAGGTAACTCTGTTAGCTACGTTCGCCACAGATCAGTATTTTGAGCAAAACCGCTTTTGTGGTTTGACAAACAATTTCCCTTGCAAGGACGGGTGGATGGTGGCCGGCGGGGCTTTTTTGAAGGCCCTGTAAAATGCCTTCTCAGCCTGAGAAGACTCTCTCTCTACCTCCCCACAGCCCACACACAGCGGTGGCAGCATGAATGTCAACGAGAAGCTATATCCTAACTAGATGGCTGGTTGCGTAGCAGTAGGTAGATGACATCAGGGTGTCAGTCAGAGAGGGGGGCAGAGCAGATGGAGCCAGCTTGGGTCACAGTGACCTGATGTCAGAGTGAGATCAAAGCTAAAGCCAACCCACATCCTGTCACTAACCTACGACCTAATGTTCAGAACTGTAGTGCTCGTGTGTGTGTGTGTGTGTGTGTGTGTGTGTGTGTGTGTGTGTGTGTGTGTGTGTGTGTGTGTGTGTGTGTGTGTGTGTGTGTGTGTGTGTGTGTGTGTGTGTGTGTGTGTGTGTGTGTGTGTGTGTGTGTGTGTGTGTGTACAGGAGGCAGAGCTAGCATTGTCAGGATGCAGCACTCATTCACTGTATGTGGGATGTGTGAGACTGTCTGGTTTCAGACGACGTTGACAGCAATGTGTTGTTGTGGTTTCATGTGTTTGAGCTCCTTTTTAGTTTGTGAGGGATTTTCCCTCAGACTGAACGGCTTATAAGTTCATTGCATCTCTCTGTTTCTGACCAGCATGAAAGAAACAGACAGCACTCGCAAATGACCTATAACAGCAGTCACTGTGGACACGTTTAGGCCCTCTGTTGTTGCCCATTGAACTGACAATGTTTCTCTCTCTGTCCTTCAGGAGGAAAACGGAACGCTTTCTCCACGTCGTGCAAAGCGAAGGCAGCAGCTATGGCCCCTCTGTTAGAGATGGAGGCCTGCTAGATTCCATGAACCCTCCTCCACCTTATCCCCGACCCGCAAGCCTCAACTCCCGTTCTCAGAGGAATAACCCCCCCTCCCCCCCTCGAACTTGACTTTATACTCCTCTCCTGCAGCGACTCTCCTATCTGCTGTAGAAACTCTGAACTGAACAAGACAATCACTTCTAAAGACCATCAACCAACCGCATGCAAACTCCCCAGACCCCTCACCCCCCAGGTCCTCACTCCCCAGCCCCCTCACTCCCCAGCCCCCTCACTCCCCAGGTCCTCACCCCCCAGCCCCCTCACTCCCCCTCACTCCCCAGCCCCCTCACAACTTTTTTTGTCTTTCTTACAAGCAGCTCTATCTCATTCCAAGGCACTGTACTGAAAACAGTTCAGCGATTTCACTTTGTCAAACACACTTAACACCTCCCCACACATACCCCAACACACAAAACACCTGCTTCTAAGTTATTTCTAAGTTATTTGCCACCTCCGTTCCTTTCCTTTGTACAGCCCGCTATGTTCGACCCTCAACACTCTCTCACTGGAGTTCAGACCACATGTTTGGGTTGCGGCCTGACCCAACACCTCTTTAGACTGCCTGCACTATCACAAGGAAGATGGAGGGATGTTAATCACATGTTGTCAAGGAAACATCCTCTCAAGGCTATTATCCTCCATTTTGTTTTTATTAACGACCAGTTGGTGCAAAAAATATCAACGTTTTATGATTATAGCTTTTACTTTTGAGTTGGAATTCATTGAATGCTTTTTTGTATTTTGAACTTGGTTTAAATTTCTCTGTGTATATTTTCAGTGAATTTTCTTTGGTTCTTTTTTTTTTTTTTATATACATATACTGGTATATATGAAAATAAGCTTTGAACACAGGAAAGCCATTTGTTTTCTTGTTAAAGCGTCTTGCAGAAAAATGAAAATCAAGGCTTCTTTTGATACTATTTGTAACAAATAGTGACCTTGACTCGAGTCTTGCTCAGATGTAAAATAAAGCTCAGTATGTGTACTTTTTAAAGAAACTGTCAGGATATGTCACTTTTCTTGGTATTTTTGCAGGCAACGTTAGGACAAAGGCAAGTGGTTGCTCAGAGGCCTATATTTTATTGTTCTAAACTGACAAATGAAGCAGATATATATTTACCCCAGCACTTGGCAGTGTTCATTTTATTGCGATCAGGGTTGGGGTCAATTCCAGTCAATTCAGAATGTTAACCAAATTCCAATTGCAATTTGACATTTTCCTAATTGGAAAGCATTGAAGAGTTGGAATTTCAGTGTACTTTCTGAATTGACCCCAAGCCTGATTGCGATGGACTTTTCTCTTCTCTATCTGGTAACTGTGGTCTTTTTGCCCATGTTGTTGATTCCATGCATTTCTGGAACATTTTATTGATTTCATGCTCTATTTTTAGTATTACTTGATGCATTTTTTATTCATTGTCGTATTTTGAATCACTGTCATCTTGGTATAAGCACTTTGCTTCCCAAGTGGTCACATTTTAACAGTTTCAACATGTTTTGTTTTTATAAATAAAAATAAAAAAGCATTGGCTCATTTGATCTCCCGACCAGATTTATGTGATAAAAGGTATACCTTACTTACAGGGCTGGTTTCCGGGACAGAGATTAAGCCTAGTCTTAGTCTAAAAGCCTATTTAAAATGGGGATTCTTCATTGAGCATTGTTTTTAGTCTAGGCCTAAATCTCTGTCCAGGAAACCAGACCAATAATCTTGTAGCTTGTGATCATTACTAGGCCCATCATCTGGTTCATATCCAGAAATTCTGCATTTGACAACACTGCCACTTAGTGGTCTTAAATAGAACTACCAAGCGGGAATTATTGACTATAACTCATTCCAATCTCGAGGGGAAACTTCAAAAGGCTCTAAAACCGACCAATTAAAACTCCAGCAGCATGCTGACTGAGGTTGTTCATACAGTATTATGGCTATGCTGACAAAAGGGGAAAATCTACATCTTGAGTATTGAAGCTGCTCTTCAACTGAAATCCATGGAAAAAGGTGAGATGTGATGTCTCATGTATCCAAGATGATCTATTTAATGGCGGGATATAAAGAGGGTAATATTTTTTATTTCTGAATTGAATAGTAGGGATAACAAAGGAACTCTTGAAACAATATTGGAGATGAACAGTGGGGTTGGACATGCAGGGGTTGTTAACTGACCATACAGTACATTTGGAAAGTATTCAGACCCCTTCCCCTTTTTTCCACATTACAGCCTTATTCTAAAATGGATTAAATAAAAATCCTTAATCAATCTACACACAATACCCCATGATAAAGCAAAAACAGGTTATACATTTAAATAAATAAAAAATAAAAATCTTATTTACATGAGTATTCAGACCCTTTGCTCTGAGACTCAAAATTGAGCTCAGGTGCATCCTGTTTCCATTGATAATCTTTCAGATGTTTCTACAACTTGGGAGACCACCTGTGGTAAATTAAATTGATGCGACATGATTTGGAAAGGCACACCTGTCTATATAAGGTCCCACAGTTGACTGCATGTCAGAGCAAAAAACCAAGCCAAGACTTCGAAGGATTTATCCGTAGAGCTCCGAGACAGGACTGTGTCGAGGCACAGATCTGGGGAAGGGTACCAAAACATTTCTGCAGCATTGAAGATCCCCAAGAACACGGTGGCCTCCATCATTCTTAAATGGAAGAAGTTTGGAACCACCAAGACTCTTCCTAGAGCTGGCTGCCCGGCAAAACTGAGCAATCAGGGGAGAAGTGCCCTGGTCAGGGAGGTGACCCAGCACCCGATGGTCACTCTGACAGAGCTTTAGAGTTCCTATGTGGAGGAAGGGCAACCATCTCTGCAGCACTCCACCAATCAGGCATTTATGGTAGAGTGGCCAGACGGAAGCCACTCCTTAGTAAAAAGGCATATGACAGCCCGCTTGGAGTTTGCTAAAAGGCACCTAAAAGACTCTCAGGCCATGAGAAACAAGAATGCCAAGCGTCACATCTGTTTTTCAGCGGCAGGGACTGGGAGACTAGTCAGGATTGAGGGAAAGATGAACGGAGCAAAGTACAGAGAGATCCTTGATGAAAACCTGCTCCAGAGAGCTCAGGACCTCAGACTGTAGCCAAGGTTCACCTTCCAACAGGACATCAACCATAAGCACACAGCCAAGACAACACAGGAGTGGCTTCAGTACAAGTCCCTGAATGTCCTTGTTTGGCCCAGCCAGAGCCCGGACTTGAACCCGATCGAACATCTCAGGAGAGACCTGAAAATAGCTGTACAGTGACGCTCCCCATCCAACCTGACAGAGCTTGAGGATCTGCACAGAAGAATGGGTGAAACTCCCCAAATAGAGGTGTGCCAAGCTTGTAGCATCATTCCCAAGAATAAGAGGCTGTAATCACTGCCAAAGGTGCTTATACAAAGTACTGAGTAAAGGGTCTGAATACTTATTTAAATGTGATATTTCCATTTATTTAATACATTTGCAAAAATGTATAATAACCTGTTTTTGCTTTGTCGATATGGGGTATTGTGTGTAGGTTGAGGACAAAAAACATATCTAATCCATTTTAGAATAAGGCTGTAATGTAACAAAATGTGGAAAAAGTCAAGGCGTCTGAATACTTTCCGAATGCACCGTGTCACTTGGTATCATTAATGGCAGGGTGTGTTGGCTCAAAGGCCCAGACGCAAATCCATCCCTAGAAAAGAACAGTATGAATAGAAATCTCAGAACAACCTATGGGAAGCATTTGGAAAAGCCAGTTTAATGCCACAAACTTAGTTACTTACAAACCACATGTAAAGATGACATTCAGAATATACAGTCAAAAGACAGATGTGAATTCGTAATGCCGGTCTACCATTCTTCAGGAAGGCACTGAGGTTCGTACCAGCTGCATTTCTGTTCTACCGTTGTCAAAATAAACCAGCGTTTTCTATTATCATTCATGCCCTTATCAGTACTGGGAGGGACTACATGATCTTGTCCAATCGGAAGCGCTTATTTTCATTTTCTGTTTTGTCACGGTGTGCCTTGATGAACAGGCTCCAGCTAGCGTTGATGCCGGAGCGGGGTTACTTGTACTTGTAGAAGCCCTCTCCAGTCTTCTTGCCGAACTTGCCCTCAGCCACCAGCTTGTTCAGCATCTCACTGGGCTGCATCAGAGGGTTGTCAGGATCCTTCTCAACCCAGCCTGGAATCAAGTTATCAACACAAACTTTTCATTTTAACTACTTTTGCATTGGTTTTACACTACCTGCATCTACTTAATTTGATGTTTTTGTTACTTCAAATATTCATCACAATTTTTCAAAGACCACCAGCACCGCTCGTCCATCTCACCATTCTATAACTAAAACAGTGCTCCTCCTCTGTGCCACATGACATAGTTATTTCTATTGAGCCTATTCCTAGCTGCTAATATAGTCCTCTTTTAACTGGTATTGAAATCAGTCTGTAATAGAAACACACACAGCAGCCCAACACTCACCGTCCATGATGAATTTAGCCGTGTCCAGTCCTACGTAATCCAGCAGCTCAAAGGGCCCCATGGGATACCCAGCGCCCAGCTTCATGGCAATATCAATGTCCTCCTTCGACCCGTGGCCTGAAGAGAAAAACACACACACTCAGCCATCGACTTTGAATGAAGGGCGACAATGGCTTCATATACAGACAACTATGTTTCGGTAACCATACATGTTCATACACAACCGTTTGTCACATCCCTCTTGGCTCTGATGCTATTTCGATTGATATACCGGCAAAACGTTTGAACATCTTTCAGTCATGCAGGGATGGGGTACCTCTCTCATGTAGCCTGATGGCTTCCATCATGTAGGGCACCAGCAGGCGGTTCACGATGAACCCAGGAGTGTCCTGAAGATGAACGTAGAGTACTGATGTTAGTGAACCGTTTATAACGTATCTCAACTGCATATGATGAACATAATGTAGGGTGCAAAATGGTATGTCACTGCATTATCTTTAAAGGTGTACAATACTAGTGAAATACTTTATATTTGTTAAAATAAGCCGAGGATCTTACTTTGCAGGACACTGGCGTCTTTCCCAGGGCTTTGCTGAAGGCGAGGAGGGAATCGAAGGTCTCCTGGCTTGTGGCTGATGTTCCAATCACCTGAAGAGGACACGTCAACAACTTAACATCTTTCAATTGAATCTTGTCGATGAGGAGAGGAAGCCCAGTGTCATTTTTAAAGAAACTTACATACGTTTCGAATTTAAACATCTCCATCATGACATAGAAAAATAACTGCTTTGCGGGAGACTATATAGAGACTTATCATAAGGAGAGATGTCCTAAAATGTGCGCCGTACTATTGATCCTTACCTCTACCAGCTTCATCATGGGGACAGGGTTGAAGAAGTGCAGCCCTCCAAATCTGTCCAGCCTGCTGGTGGAGCTGGCTATGTCGGTGATGGGCAGAGAGGACGTGTTGCTGGCAAAAATGGTGTGTCTTAAAATAGAGGAACCAAAAACCATCAGGCAACAAGCAGCAAGCAACCCCCATGAGGTACATCCCAATTAGTAACATCAATTATGTGGGATACACAATGCCTTTCCTTTTGAAATATTTGATTTTAAAATTGGAATAGTTTTAAAATAGTCTATTTTAAGCACATTTCAAGGATACCAGCATAGCTTTATAGTAAGTATAGAAAAAAAGCTCAAATGCCGATAAAGGAATTTTCATATTTAGGCTACACATTAAAAATGGCAACAAAACATGCTTCTAACCAAACCACTTGCTCTGGCTTGATGTTCATTTCAACACTGATCATCGTTAGCTAACTCCTCTGGTTATTGACAAAGTCGCAGGCAGCGGAGACAGGACAGTGCTTATGTGGTTTGGATTCACACTCGCATGGCGAGTAACCTTGAGTCCAAAAACATGGGTTGGATTTAGCTAGGATTTAGCTCAGTGGGATAAGACTGTCTTGTGGTGTGTAGGAGACACAGGTTCAAGCCCTGGTTGGTCATACTTACGCTGGTGCCACTTTGTCCAGAGCACCAAAGAGGCCCTGTTTGATCTTGAGGTTCTCCACGATGGCCTCCAGCACCAAGTCTGTACTCCCCACCACAGACGCTGCGTCTGTCGATACCGACACGTTGGCCATCACCTTGGCAATAAACTCTGCTCCTGCCTGAAACATACATGAGGACTGTCAAACCCCTGTTTGAATCAACGGTGTTAATAAAATGAAGTTTTGCCAACATTCCCTCATTGGAAACAGCAACATTAACATGTTAGTGACCAACATCTGGCTTGTCAGCAAACTTCTTCTTGACCACCCTCTTCAGGCTGCCTTCTATTCCCTTGGCGGATTTCTTCAGGATTTCCTCATTTGTGTCAACTAGCACCACGGAATGGCCCGTTGTTGCAGCAACCTATTCGAAAAGGGGAACACAAGTGTGAATCGTGAGTAGGTGGGACAGGTGTTCACCAGGTTTGACTGTCAAAAAGCCACTTTGGTAATACAACTCCTGAATTGAAGGACATTTCAGGTAGGCACCAAAAACCCTTATATAACTAGCTAGAGTAGATATAGGTCAAAGGCCACTTCATGCAGTTATCTTCACGATCTGTGTTTTGCACTGATCAACCCGAGACAGCTTGTGAGACATACTGTACTTATTATCCAGAGATGAACGACCATTGCCATTTGTTTATAATACAAAGTTGTGTTATTCATTAGCCTACAAATCTCCCCTGCATCAGGGGAATTGCCTTGGTTGGCTTCTCAAGTGGGTATCTATCTAGCTAATAGCAAGTTAGCGGTTAACTAACCAGCAAGTAGTCGGCAAGTTCGTTTACTTCGTTGCTATATTTAACTGGCTTGTTAGCTATTCTTGCAACGTTAGCTGCACAGCTGGTTAGCTTACAAGATAGCTAGCTAATGTTCGCAAACTTCTGTCATTAACACTTGGCTAACGTTACCTGTGCGATACCTGCACCCATCTGCCCACCCCCGATGATCGTAACGTGTTTGATCGCTGCATTTCGGACTGCAGAAGACGAGAGACCTCTGGTGACTTGGTGAGTGAAGAAAGCCATGGTTTGCAAGGCGGAGAGGAGCGCACCAGAATGAAGGAGCTGGTAGGAAGGTCGTTGTGTGCCCGTGGTCACGTGACTATTTAACCCATTCCACGACCTCTCACCCAGTTTTGATGTGGTGGTGTGTTTTATTAGAGATTCCTACTGCTGCTCTGATACAGGAATGAGTCAGTAATACCATTGTAGTTTGATAGGATGCGATAGCACTTTCTACTGACAAGACAAGAACAGTGTGTGCAACAGTTTCATTAAAGCACATCAAGGTCATCATTTGATATATTTTATTGCCATAATGCAATAGACAATCAAAATCATTTTTGATTTTTAAACTTATTTCAGGCCAGTGAAATACAAATGACAAAATACTCAAGTCAGTGATTAACGCACCAAAATACCTAAGGGTATGAAAAATATAAGCTATGTAAAATATTTTATCACATAACATAAGGTTTTTGTCTTTAATATTTACTGTTGCCTTGTTTAGAAGATAGAGCTGAAGGAAAAAACAGGCTGAGGGAACATAGGACCCTGGGAACATAGGACCCTGGGAACATAGGGCCCTGGGAACATAGGACCCTGGGAACATAGGGCCCTGGGAACATAGGGCCCTGGGAACATAGGGCCCTGGGAACATAGGGCCCTGGGAACATAGGACCCTGGGAACATAGGACCCTGGGAACATAGGGCCCTGGGAACATAGGACCCTGGGAACAGGCATGGTCCCCCTGCATAGCACCCATTTTGTTTAGAATGGACTCCCAGTACTTTTGCATAGCAACTATGCAAAAAAAATTAAGACTGGGTGGGATCTGTAGCAACATGGCCAAAATAACTAACAACCTGTTTTTTGTCTGGACTATATCTTCTGGTGGAAGAATTAAATGGTATGAATTGACTTATCAAAATAACGGTTTAATGAAAATATGTAATTAATTGTTATTTTAATATGTTAGTAACAGTTTTATAAAAGCAATATGGCATGGGGCAGTATCATGAATACAGTCACAGACAAATGGGTTGACTAACGCCATTTACCTGTGACTCTATTCATGATACACCACTGCCTCTTGTGCCTTATGGCTTAATTATGGTGTCAGGGGTTGTTGTTCGTCTGGTGGCCTCACTGCCGGGGCCTCACGGTCACAGTGTATGGGCAGGGGGCCAGGGTGAGGCCAAAGCGCCCGTGCATGGGGGGAGGGGCCAGCCCCTCGGGCAGTCTAAAACTAAAGGCCTGCAGCAGGCTGGTGAACATCAGGAACAGCTCCATCTTAGCCAGCTGCTCGCCCATACACACCCTGCGTCCTGGTAAAGAGAGGGAGAGAACACTGTAAAGATGCACATTAAGTCATGGTCATACTACGTGCATTCCAATAATCCGGTAAGACTGTGAAATCAAATGATTGAAATGTTCAGTCGTGGCCTAACTGCTTCATACTCATGTAGGGGTGGTGTGGGACTTCAACAATCCAGTGAGATTGTGAACTAACCGTTTGAACCGTGTTTCAGTGGATTTGACAGTAGCCTAACTGTAAATGTCCACAGTAGAAAGGCTTCATTCTCAGTGTATACCGTGCGACTGCACTCCATTTGCCGGTCGTAGAGCACGTCGCTAATGGGACACACACGTACGTCTGTCGAGAGAGACTGCCTGATGACCTACCTATTCCGAACGGTATGAAGCACTCTTTCCTCAGGAGCTTCCCCTGGTCGTCTAGGAAACGAGAGGGGTTGAAGTCGTCTGGCTCCTCCCACACAGTGGAATCCCTATGGACAGACCACAGGTTGGGGATGATCACTGTGCCCTTAGGGATCGTATAGCCGCGGAACTCTGCAAGACAACAGAAGAACCATAGTGAAAGGGTTGTACTGTCCTGTTTCTGCTGCAGCAGCCTAGTCCCTGTTGTAGTGTTGGTCTGGTGGAACTGACTGACCCAGTTGTTGAGAAAGCAATTCAATGCAACTTTATTGATCTGACTGTGCATAATGGAAGAGTCAGGTTCTGCCATAGAATTAGAATGACTAGTATGGGCTTCTCTCTCCTCACCTGTGGTCTCTGAGGCCATGTGAGGGATGGCCAGGGGGACCACCACAGTCATCCTCTGCACCTCCATCATGGTGGCCTCCGTGAACGGCAGGCTGCCTTTATCAGTGAGAGACGGGACCCTGTCTGGGCCCACCACCGCATCGATCTCCGCCTGCACCCTCTCTGTGGTGTGAACAGGTACAAATGACATGGGAAACCTTATTACAAAGCAACAAGAGCATTGGGAAACAGGACACTGGATATGTTACACATAGCATTATGACTGGGTGCTGTACTACATCATGCTACAACAAGGAGTTCTCTTTAGGTTACATTGAATTGGTCCTCCACACCCCTCTTTCTGCATTTCACGAACCCTTTGAATATGTAGTACCTTGGATATCTGGATACACGACCATGTAGAGCATCATCCACAGCACTGTGTTGGTGGTGGTATCAGTACCAGCGATGAAGAGGTCTCCTATGATGTAGAACAGATAGTCCTCTGAGAAGCTACTGTCCGTCTCCCCAGCAGCCTCCTGGGCCAGCATCTCTACCAGGTACATGTCTATGAGATCTCTGGGGTTGGCTGGGTCTAACGTCTCCCTGTGTCTGGTGATGATCTGCTTCAGGAAGGCAGTGATGTCCCTTTCCACTTGCCGTACCTCTCTGAAGACACCGAAGGGCAGGTAGTAGAGCAGGGGGAAGACATTGATGAGGACCGCCGCGCTGTTAGAATAGAATAGAGTAGAATAGATACGTTACTGCCTGTTTTCTGGGAGAAACTGAAATGTGTTTGAACCAGCCAACCTTCCGGCTACTGATCCGCCTCTCTAACCTCTAGGCTACCTGTTGGCGATGATCTCTAGGCCGCGGGCCATCAGGTCCAGCAGGGCACCAAACTCCCGGTCAGCGTGGTGGAAGCGCTGGCCCAGGGCGATGTAGGAGATTACGTTGGACACAGAGTTAGTTATCAGAGGAGTCAGGTCCACTCCCGAACCCTCAGTATCTTCCTCGCTGAGACGCAGCAGCTCAGATTTGACCACAGCCAGCCCCTCAAGGATACAGGGCTCCAGGCTCAACTTGCCCAGGCCAAAGTTCCGCAGCGTGGTGTGGCAGAACTTGCGCTGCCTTCTCCATACTGGTCCATAAGGTGCAAAAACTATGCCTAAGGTTCAGAGAAATGATAAGAGGCGAGGTTGGTTAATAATGCTGTCACTATGCACTAGTACACATATGTAATTATTTACAGAGCAAAATCTAATTTTTATTTTCTGCTTGGAAGACTTTTGTTGAGAATAATAGAATAGAACAATAGAACCGACCAATAGAATAGAACAATAGAACAGACCAATATAAAATAACAATATAATATAATAGAACAATAGAATAGAACACTAGAAAAGACCAATATAACAGAACAATAGAATATAATAGAACAATAGAATAGAACAGACCAATAGAATAGAACAATATAATAGAACAATATAATAGAACAATAGAATAGAACATACCAATAGAATGGAACAGACCAATATAATAGAACAATATAATTGAACAATATAATATAATTGAACAATATAATAGAACAATATAATAGAACAGACCAATAGAACAGAACAATATAATATAATATAACAATAGAATAATATAACAATAGAATAGAACAATAGAATATACATTTCTACTACTGACTATTACCATTTTATTGTTATTATTTTTGTATTTAATTTTGTATTATTATTTACTACCATTTTATATTATTTTTTGTTATTGTTTCTAATTTTATTACAATGTATACTGTATACATTGTTGCTTTGGCAATATTGACACAATGTTTTTCATGCCAATAAAGCAGCTTGAATTTGAATTTGAATATAACAATATAATAGAGCAATAGAAGAGAACAATCAAATAGAACAGTGGAATAGAACAGAACAATCCTAATAAAACAATCGAATAGAACAGACCAATAGAATAGAACAGACCAATAGAATAGAACAGAACAATGAAATAGAATAATAGAATAGAACAGAACAATCGAATAGAACAGACCAATCGAATAGAACAGAACAATCTAATTGAACAATCGAATAGAACAGAATAATATAACAATTGAATAGAACATACTAGAATAGAACAATAGAATAGAGACAAAGGAGAGGAGGGCTTGTTTGGTTTATAGTTAATCCATGAGGTGCTCTTTAATCATGGGATGAAATACTATAAAACAAAAAGAAGTTGATGCTGGATAGTAAACAATGCCAGAACAGCCTTTGTGCAAACAAACTTCCAACTTTCAAACGTCTCCTAAAATGCGAAACGCTTTGGATCTTTAAACTAAGGACCACTGTATTGCCAGGTCTAAAAGAGGAAATTGATTATTTTCCCTTCCTGTAAAAGATGTGGTTTATTTTTTGGTTCTCCATTCTTAAGTTTGGTAAACATGAGCTCACGTGTACACAGTTCGTTTTTTCCTGTTGATATTGCATTTCTTTCTCTTGTTATGCCATGTTTATTTTGTATCTTGAATGTGTTTTTTTCCCCAAGTTGTTTTTTACTTGATCAATTACATATGGCAATGAAGTGAGTCACTTCCTGTGAGAGTTGGGGATATACACCTGTTTGTACACCACTATTCTTTTGTCACCCTGATGAAGGCTGACGTAGACGCAACACGTCGCGGTGGTTTTTATTTATTTATTCTTGGCATGCATAAACCATAAAACAATGAAGGCGTTTACATTTCTGTTACATGAGAGTGCCTTGATTACTTCTGGAAGTCCGTTTTGCACAAAGGCTTTTCCGGCATTGTTTACTATCCAGCATCAACTTATTTTCGTTTTATATAACAATAGAATATTCACTGGGCAAAATGCTCATCCAAGACCGCTCATACGATGAGTAAAATCGACCTCTGCAAAATGTATTGACTATTGTGCCTTCATGCGTTATTACGCACAGGTTGAGTCTAGAAGCAGCACTTACCTTTCCGCTTTGTCATGATGGTAACGGTGGGAATCTCTGGTCGGTCGGAGAACACATCTGCCCGGTTTGAGAGGGCATCCCTGACCACTTCATATCCGTTCAGTACCACTACCAGCTGACTCCCTACCCACATGCTGTAGATGTTACCGTAAACTTTAGCTTGTTCCGTGATAAGAACTTGAGGCGATATTAGAGTTCGTGTCTTTGACTTTGGGACGTCCTCCCCTCCCCGGCCTCCAAACCTCCTCCAGATGAAATTGGGAACCAGAAACCCCCCGAAATTGCCAACTATTGGCCATGGTTTAGGACCAGGAGGAATATTGGAGAAATCCTGGTGTTTGCGAAATGTGTGCATTAGATAATAGACGGCCACGAATACTGTCAAAGCCAGAATGAAGACATGGGACAGCGCAGAAACGCCCAGGAGCTCGTGCCATAATTCCATAACCATGGGGTTTATATCATCTGCAAAGCATAAAATAATTACCTCGTAATCCTTGGAAACTAGTTGAATATTTAGACTCGTCAAAATATTCGAAGTATATTCTGAAAGTTTAAAGAAGATGCCTTTCAGAAGTGTCTGCCATGTTATTTGTTTGTGTAAGCAAACGACGCATGGCGATTCCTAGCTTCCTATTGGTGGGTGAGAGAACGGTTGGTGTGATTGGTGCGTTGATAGATGACGGAGGCAAAGGGGTTGACCCGAGCGAGCTTCATACTTCTCCTCCTAATATCTGCACTTTGATTGGACAAAACTGAAGTCAACGTGTTCTTTTTTTATTATGAAGGTATAAATTATGGTACATTAGAACACCATATGAGACTAAAACTAAATGCACATTGAATGCAAATTAAATGAATACACAATTGATATAAAACATTGTGAAAACAAACATCTTAAAGTTAGCAATTTAAAATTGCATGCATTTGTTTTTAAAAGGCACATTTTTGAAATTATATATATTCTTAAGTACTTAACATCAGTTTGATTTCATAAATATTAACGTAATAATATATAGCTCTATAAAATATTTTTTTTATGTAGGAGTTTCGAGTAAAGCTGCAAGCCAGTGGCAAAGCGCTGCATGACATCGCAACATGCTGACTTCAGTTGGGTTTGTTACAGTCACATTCACAAGAATAAAGAACATTTTGAAATAAAGTGAGCAACTTGACCTCATAAATCAGATACATTGTAGTGGTGAAGTACACAAGGACCCAATGTGGACTATGTTATTCTTCTCACATACTTTCCCTATATGACCCTTCATTTCCTCACAAACTTGAAATATCCTTCACATAATACTTTAAAATCACATAATAGAGCATAATACTGCATAAATACAAAATAGGTTGGGGTGTTCAAAGCAACACTGGCGGCGAATGCCTGGTGAACACCACCCTGAACTGGGGTGGAGTCCCTACTCCTCCCGCAGGCTCTGCACTGCACTGTACTTCTTACAGGAGTTCTTAAAGCAGGCAGGGGGCCAGGTGATTGGCCAGCAGAAGGAGCAGGGCACCTGGGTCTGCACGTTCCTCTCAAAGAAGTTGAACACGGGGTTCCACCAGGTGTTGGTGAGGTAGTTGTTGGGCGAGCACCGCAGGGCCTGTCAACAAAAACAACAACAGACAACTTAAAACGTGAGCATTACATCATAGGAGACCTCTTCATCGCTGCTACTGATACCACCACCAACACAGTGCTGGGGATGATGCTCTACATGGTCGTGCATCCAGATATCCAAGGTACTACATCTTCAAAGGGTTCCTGAAATGCAGAAAGAGGGGTGTGGAGGACCAATTCAATGTAACCTAAAGAGAACTCCTTGTTGTAGCATGATGTAGTACAGCACCCAATCATAATGCTATGTGTAACATATCCACTGTCCTGTTTCCCAATGCTCTTGTTGCTTTGTAATAAGGTTTCCCATGTCATTTGTACCCGTTCACACCACAGAGAGGGTGCAGGCGGAGATCGATGCGGTGGTGGGCCCAGACAGGGTCCCGTCTCTCACTGATAAAGGCAGCCTGCCGTTCACGGAGGCCATGATCATGGAGGTGCAGAGGATGACTGTGGTGGTCAGTTAAGAACAAATTCTTATTTACAATGAAGGCCTACCCCGGGCCAAACCCAGACGACGTTGAGAAATTGTGCGCCGTCCTATGGGACTCCAAATCACAGCCTGGACTCGAACCTGGGACTGTAGTGACGCCACTTGCACTGAGATGCAGTGCCTTAGACCGCTGCGCCACCCGGGAGCATTAGCACAACAAACAAAGAGAAGGAAGAGCCTTAGTGAAGAAGAAATAGTCCTCTTTTTTTTTATCTTTTAGCAGATGCTCTTATCAAGAGCGACTTACAGGAGCAATTAGGGTTAAGTGCCTTGCACAAAGGGCACATCAACAGATTTCACCTAGTCAGCTAGGGGAATGGAAACAGCAACCTTTCAGTTACTGGCCCAACCTCTTAACCACTAGGCTACTACCCAGCCAAAAACAATTGTAAACTTTGGCATAAACATCTATCAATAGTAGTAATATGGATATATAGAACATCTCATTTTGTGCAATTCAATATTCAATGAAATTGTTGACAGTCATGTAATTGACACAACTACAAGGGAAGGAGCTGTAATAGTAAATGTCAGGCCCTATTGTGATGTCAGTTTTAGTTTTTACCAGCAGAGGGAGTAATACCATGCCAACACATTATAGCACTTTTATAACCTCCTACACATTGTGATGACACGGCTATCAAACAAACGTTCACACTTGTAATTCACAGAACTACGGGAGGTTTACACAACATTTCCCTGAAACATGAAGGTCATTACGTTAACATTAGGTTAATCATTATGTAAACATGTATATAGCGGTCTTCTCTTGAGGTGAATCTCACAGGGTGGGTAGAGCCATCTATCATGATCCTAGCCAGACCTAATGGATGAGGGTGAGGGTGTACTCAGTTGTGTAAACACTGTGGTAGGTGGTTCAGAAGAGTGTGTGAGTGCTTCTGGCATTGCGCACGCACACACACACACACACACACACAGCTAACCTTGTGCGGACACACAATTCAGTCCCATTCAAAATCCTATTTCCCTAACCCGTACTCTTACCCTAAACCTAGCTAATAACCCTAAAACTAAACCTAGCTCCTAACCCAAACCCTTGACCTCATGGGGACTAACAACATGTCCCCAGTTGGTCAAATTATTGTTTGTTTACTATTCTTGTGGGGACTTCTGGTTTGGAACTATTTCTTATTGGTCTATTAACTAATTTACCACCTGGTGATGTCACCAGGCAGGCCGAAACTACATCCCACTAAAATTGCCTGAAATTTCAGCCTGCCTTTTCAAACAGCTCTTACATTACAATGGCATTATCATAATTTCACATATTATTCCAACCTCCGTGTCACAATATATTTAAAACACAGGTAAATCAAGTTTTCTGCACTGGGTCTTTTAAACTGCCGTATTGTCAATATTTTCTTGCACATCCCCCAAGACGTCTGCAGAGACAGTAGTAGAGATAGATCAAGCTGCTTGTCAAAAAGGACACCTTTTGTACTTTGTCTCATTCTCACTGGTGGGTGTAATTAAATGCATATTTTAAAGAAGACTCTAAAGCAGCAGTACTTAACTCTTACTCTACGAGGTCCGGACGCTGCTGGTTTTCTGTTCCACCTGACAATTAATTGCACACACCTGGTGTCCCAGGTCTAAATCAGCCCCTGATCTTTGGGGAACAATGAAAAAAATGCAGTGGAGCAGACTTCGACGTCCAGAGTTGAGCTTGAATGTTATGAAGACTGGTGAACAGTTTCTGCTGGATAGTATCAGTCCATCTGCAGTATCATCAAGAATCTACTTTATCATCTCTATCCATCTGCTGTATTATCTATCTGCTTCTACTACATGACAGTATCATGTCACCTGGACGTTGGCCATGGTGTGGTACCGCCAGAAGAGAAACGATTACTCGATCTAGATCACAGGAGGTTGGTGGCACCTTACTTGGGGAGGACGGGCTCGTGCTAATGGCTGGAGCGGAATAAGTGATCTATAATAGGTTATTCCATTTGTGCCGTTCCAGCCATTATTATGAGCCGTCCTCCCCTCAGCAGCCTCCACTGATCAATATCTCACCTGGACGACCAGAAGAGAATGTGTAATTTATATTTAAGATGTTTCATTGTCACATCCACCAGATAGGTGCAGTGAAATGTGTTGTTTTGCAAGGTCAGCCAAAGTAGTACGGTGCCACTGGAACAAATTAGGGTTAAATTCCTTGTTTAAGGACACAGACAGATTTTCATGTTGGGTATTCCAACCAGCAACCTTTCAGTTACTGGCCTACCCCTCTTAACCCCTAGGCTACCTGACACCCCATTACTATATCTAGTATCAGCATCATTCTAGATTCTACAGTATCAGCATGTCACCTGGATATTGGCCATGGTGTGGTACCACCAGAAGAGGCGTGAGGTGATGAAGTAGGCCACCACCACATCCACACTGTAGTGTTCGTGGGCCACCAGAATACACACCACTCCCACAGCAGCCAGCAGCCAGCACATCAGGTGGTACCACCAGAACGTCCGCGGGGAGTCTGGACGAGACAGAACACACACAGGAGGTTCTTTCATTTCATTAACCTGGTCCATGTTAAGTGGATGGCCATATAAACATACGAGTCTGGAGGAGAGGGGGGGACAGAAACACAGTGGGGTTGTGTATGTCGTCAGTAAGGTCAGATGTTGCATGCTCTTGAACAAGCCCCACACAGGAGGAAAGGTAATAGATCAGGGCTGTCAAACTCTGGTTTTAGTGCAGGGTTTCCCAAACAGGACTGAGTTTGGGAAACACTGTAAAAGAGGATCATTACTAACGTTACTACCTAATCCAGAAAATGTTCAGAGATCATGATGCCGTAGCTATGGGACCTTGTTTGACCTAACAGATCATCTAATCTAGATGAGAATATGATATACTTGTGTGTAGGAATAGTTATCAGTAGTTAACAGTTTTCAGATCTAATCTCCCCAATAGGCTACAGAGGAGTGACAGTACCAGTGGGACCCTTTGATGAGACTGAGTGGGTTAGTGTGCAAATGGCGGAGTCACTGTGTGTGTGTGTGTGTGTGATATTTTATCCAGTACTCACATTCTTTAATAAACAGGTAGGTGAGGGTGAGCATGACGGTGTGTCCACTGTAGAGGAAGTCACCACACATGAGGTGGGAGCCGGTGATGGACAGACCGCCGCCGGAGATCAATGTCAGCACACGCTGCATCTTAGCGTGAGAGTCTCCATACAGCTGAGAGAGAGATGGAGGGAGAGAGATGGAGGGAGAGAGATAGAGGGAGAGAGAGAGAGGTAGAGAGGGGGGGGGGTGAGAGAGAGAGGTAGGAGAGAGAGATTAGCTTGACAGACAATACAAGCAGCTTCAGTTACGGGAGTAAAGAACATTATACAAAACGTCATTGTAACATCACTGTAACACAAACAATGTTCCCGTGTGGCTCCGTTGGTAGAGCATGGAACTTGCAACGCCAGGGGGACCAGTACAAACGAAATATTAAAAAGTATGGACTTCCATTATCTTGGCGTTAATGGATTTCGCTACTGTAAATCGCGTTGGACTAGTGCATCTGCTAAATTACGTAAATGTTTGGAAGTGTTAATATGAGCCTGTGTTAATGGATAGAATTGTACCTATCCAATGAAATTGCATTTAAACTCGCCAGTGTCGTCATCTTCCTCCCATAAGATCACTGGACCACAATACCCAGAAAACTTCTATTCCCTGGGGCATATATTTCCGATCGATCTCAAGACCGGATGCGATAACGTTTGTGTCTCCAGGGTTTGAATCCAAAATGGCTTTTTTATGAGCAGCTATTGAGCATGGCAGGCAGATCGTTATGAGTTCTGGAGGGAGCCAGGATGAGATCACGGCAGGACATGGTTCACATGCCACAGCTGAGACACACACATACCTTGGGGGCACAGGTGAAGTGATTGCCGGGTACAGGAAGGGTTGTGATGTACATGGTGACGCAGCGGTACAGGTAGAGGGTGCCAATCAGGAAGAAGAACCTCCGACCTGCAATCGACCTGGAAACAAACACACAAAGGGAAAATAAATGATGTCATAAAACAGGCCACTGTTAAAAGGGCTGCGGAACATTTCTCTTGGACATAGAACAGTGGAGGCTGCCGAGGGGAGGACGGCTCATAATAATGGCTGTAATGGAGCCAACAGAATGGCATCCGACCATGTGTTCAATGTATTTGATACCAGTCAACCTATTCCACTCCAGCCATTACCCTGAGCCCGTCCTCCCCAATTAACGTGCCACCAACCTCCTGTGCCATAGAAATAATGAAAATGTCATGTTCAGCATACTGTAGCACTTCATACAGCCTACAATCACTGTCTTATACTGTTAAACCTGAATGTTGTATAGTCTGGTTAGAATTTCACATACATGGAGAGAGCCTTTGACACAGATATCCCAAGATAACTGTTCTCTTACTTGTATCTGAGGAAAAGCCACTGTATAACCCAGATTCCCACCAGGAGCATGCCGTTGATCTCAGTGACCGTGAACGCCCACTTCACCCGGTCGATGTAGTCAAAGAACTTATCGGGCAGTGGCGGGCTGTTCTCCTTCTCCGGGACCCTCTCGTGGACGACCGTGATGACCACGGTGGTCAGGACCAGGTTGAAGATGGCGTAGAAGAACGCAATGGCTGTCTTCCACCACTCCATGGGCAGGCGGTTGCCCTTGGCGTCGGGCAGCGAGATCTTGACGTAGTCCCTGTGGTGCCCGATGACCTTACGTAGGCATCGTTTCGTGTCCTCCGGAGTGTTTTGCCCGTGTTTGGGGCAGTTGGCGTTGGGGAGGACCCCAAAGACACTGGCGAGGACCCCGCTCTCACCATCCATGCCCGGGTCCAGATGGGATGCAGTCGGGTCCACTAACGCCATGGTCCAACACTGTCTACTGTCCACACACTGTACCAATGCAGAGCTCTCTGGTTCACCCAAAGTCAGCTAGTGCCTCTGAGGGCCCTGGATAAATAGGAATTAGTCCTTGTTGTTGGGCCTACTGTATTTGGTTTGACTGAGGCAAAGATGTCTTCCCCCTGAAGAAGAACAAGAGGTTAGGACTTCATTTTGGTTCAAAAGGTGTTTACTGTGTGCTTGTTTCCTGCAGGAGAAAGCAGAAAGGAGACACTGGAGAGACTTGAGCCGTAATGGAAGGATGGAATGCCTATCTGAGGGTAATCACTGACTAATGTTCCCTCATTGTCTTCAGTTTGGCTGGAGACAGACATGTCTGTTGGAAACTCATTACGACAACCTCTTCTCATTCTTCAGTTAACAACAAGCAGCCATACAGTACACTAATATCCACCACCATTACATTAGCAAAAGGACTGAAGGACAACTGAGATACTAATTAATAATACCAGATGTCAAGGAAGTCATCATTGTGAAATACTAGTAGGCTACAGATGTAGGATCTTAATCTGATCACCCTGTTGCAGGAGAACTTTCCTGGAATACAGGACATTTAAAACGTGTAGTGTATTTGAGGTTTAAAATGGCTTCTGAAGTTTGTAATTTCAGACTTGATTCTCCCTTCCGAAAAAAGTATCAAAACCTACAAACATTTCCATTAAATATAATCCACATAATAATTCACATTTCCTGTTGCTGCAGGATTCTCTTCCTGCTGTATCAAAGTAGCAAATCCTATATCTGTATGTCCCTTTCACTGCTAACTCTTCAACTACCAGCTCCTGTCCTGTGATATAAATAGTTTTGGATTTAAATACAATTTTTTTTACCCAAAAAGCCTGCCAACCTTCCAGGCAAAAAAATCAAATTGTCGTTTCTCAAAATAGGTAGTCCAGGGATGATGCCAGAACCAAAATAGGAATCACTTCCCCAAAGGTTTTCGTAATGTAGCCTAAGCAAGGCTACTGGTTTGCTTTAATGCAATATAACATTAGTACATGAAAAGCCATGGCTCCATAATGATGATTTAGGATTAGGATGATGAGAAGCAGGGAGGTGGTGGAAACTTCAAGATGTTTACTTTGATTCCGCTACTCTTTCTATTTAGGATTAGGATGATGAGAAGCAGGGAGGTGATGGAAACTTCAAGATGTTTACGTTGATTCCACTACTCTTTATATTTAGGATTAGCAAATTAAGGAGATGGAGTTTAATGTTCTAGTCGTTCCTGGCTGTATCAGCTTAGTTCCTTTGATCAAAATGCTCTTTGTGGTGTTTACAACTGCAGGCTACTCTAGAGGTGTTGACGTGAGTGTTTATTTGAACCTTTTGTAGTTGGATATTTCCCAGAAGCACTGGATCATTTACTCTTTGAAGGCTCTTATTTTGGGGACTCTGACAATTGCACCAGACAGCCTACCTCTCAGACCGGAGTTCAAATACTATTTGAAAAATACTATTGCTTTATCTGTGGTTAATTGAGCTTGCATGGCTTAATGCACCAATAGAATAGTCCAAAAACTGCAAACCCCACCCACCTGGCATTCCAGGCAGACTAGAGCAAACACTCAAAAGTATTTGAAATATTTCAAATAATATTTGAACCCTGGCCTGGTGCTTTTATTTGAACCGCGTGTGTTCTTTCTGTCTAGGAGGATCTGGAACGCTTATCAAACCATTTGTAGCTCCGCCACGGCAACGTAGTTCTCTTTCTTTCTCTTTCTGTCCTCCCCTGCCTGAGCTTATATCCCCAGCCTCCTCTCTTCCTCTCTCCTCTTGTCTGACTAGATCTATTCCAGCCAGGAGCGGTCCAAATTCAGGCTTCACATGTATAGAATATATGTTCTGCAATACTGCCTCAAGTAGTTACAGTGTAGAAGCTGCTCACTGTACACCATGTCACTTGGCTTGTGTCGTCCACCTTGCATGGATGTTTGGAGATACAGGAAATGGAGATTGGTTGGGAAATGCATGTAGTACATCTGTATGTTGTTGCTGTATGAAGTGTGCTGGCCGGACAGACTGTCACTGTACTGTAGGCTAGGTCTGAGACCTCAGAAAGCAGAGAGAGAGAGAGAGAGAGAGAGAGAGAGAGAGAGAGAGAGCAGAGAGAGCGAGAATAGGTATAGCAAGAGAGATAGAGGGAAGAATTAGAGAGGAAGAGGGGAAAAAAGAGCGAGAGAGGAGAGGTAGAGAGAGATAATAGGTAGAGAGGAGGAGGTAATCAAAGAGAGAGAAGAGGGAAGGAGAGACAGAGGGAGGTAGACATAGATGGGTAGAGAGGGGGAGAGAGAATAGGTAGAGAGAGATAGACAGATGGGAGGTGAGAGATAGAGGAGAGAGAGAGAGAGAGAGAGAGAGAGGTGTCTGTGGAATGCATTAGAACCTATGGAGTCTCTCATAAAGGGAGGACACCAATCAGAGGGGCTGTGTCCCGATGCACAAGAACACACAATCCCATTGCACCAGCTGCCCATCCAGGTAAAGGACACACAGGGCTAGTAAAAGACACACAGGGCTAGTCATTTGACACGCACTACACCATGCATGCACACATGTTCAAACACACACAATGCATAGACACATTACACACATTACACTGACTGCACTGTACTTGAGGTTTATTTGAGCTAAGAAAAGAGAGCCCAACCCATTGCTTATCCAGCTTTCAAAGCGAGGGCATCTGGCTTGATTGAAGAGTCCTAAGCTAAGTATAACCTCTGACTCCAAGTCCTACTACAAATGAAATCTTCAACCAGGGGGTGGATGGATGACTGAGACCAGGGAGTTGGTATCCTCTATCACAGATACAGATGACAGTCTTAGTATGGGAAGGCTCCAGTGTACCTGCGAGATTCACACGGGGAAAGAGCAAAGTGTGTGTGTGTTTGTGTGTAACCTGAGACTGACTGAAACCTGTCGACAGACACACCTCTCCTGCATCACATTCCTCCAGGTGCACACACACACACACTGATAGCAAGGGATCGCCTTCTGAAATTCAAAGTCCATTTTTCTCTTTAATTGTTAGAGAAAATGTTATTGCTTCCAACTCTTAAACTCTCAAAAAGTGAACAACTTAGCTACAAAAATAAAGGATTGTTAACTTGATGTGGGAGTAATAGATAGTTTACTGTCAACTTTCCAGAGGTTGACAAACTAGCCAAAACAAAGGACCATGACTTACCTAAAGCCACAGGTCCGTTAACTAGTGGTTTCCATTCGCGCGCCAGTATAAAGCACAGATTCTTGGACACAGGACCATGAGTTTATTTGGGACTGAGCCTTTTTTCTTGTTTCTTTGGTGTTGAAGGGGACCCCCATTTAAAGCATCCATGAGGTTTGAGGTGTTAACCCTGGTGCGTGTATATATCTGGGATTGATTTAGTGACTCAAAGGGGGTGATAATAATGGTTGGTTTATAACATGTTTCCAAGTTTAGTTGTTTATTGAAACTGAATTGATATACAGGCTTCACATGTATAGACTAGGTTGAAACTGAATTGATATGCAGGCTTCACATGTATAGACTATATGTTGAAACTGAATTGATATGCAGGCTTCACATGTATAGACTATATGTTGAAACGGAATTGATATGCAGGCTTCACATGTATAGACCATATGTTGAAACTGAATTGATATGCAGGCTTCACATGTATAGACTATGTTGAAACTGAATTGAAATGCAGGCTTCACATGTATAAACTATATGTTGAAACTGAATTGATATGCAGGCTTCACATGTATAGACTATGTTGAAACTGAATTGAAATGCAGGCTTCACATGTATAAACTATATGTTGAAACTGAATTGATATGCAGGCTTCACATGTATAGACTATATGTTGAAACTCAATTAAAATGCAGGCTTCACATGTATAGACTATATGTTGAAACTGAATTGAAATGCAGGCTTCACATGTATAGACTATATGTTGAAACTGAATTGATATGCAGGCTTCACATGTATAGACTATATGTTGAAACTGAATTGACATGCAGGCTTCACATGTATAGACTATGTTGAAGCTGAATTGACATGCAGGCTTCACATGTATAGACTAGGTTGAAACTGAATTGACATGCAGGCTTCACATGTATAGACTATGTTGAAGCTGAATTGAAATGCAGGCTTCACATGTATAGACTATATGTTCTGCAAGACTGCCTCAAGTAGTTACAGTGTAGAAGCTGCTCACTGTACACCATGTCACTTGGCTTGTGTCGTCCACCTTGCATGGATGTTTGGAGATACAGGAAATGGAGATTGGTTGGGAGATGCATGTAGTAAATCTGTATGTAGTTGCTGTATGAAGTGTGCTGGCTGGACAGACTGTTACTGTACTGTAGGCTAGGTCTGAGACTTGAGAGAGCATAGAAAGCAGAGAGAGAGAGAGAACAGAGAGAGAGAGAATAGGTAGAGCGAGAGAGATAGAGGGAAGAATTAGAGNCTGAATTGACATGCAGGCTTCACATGTATAGACTAGGTTGAAACTGAATTGACATGCAGGCTTCACATGTATAGACTATGTTGAAGCTGAATTGAAATGCAGGCTTCACATGTATAGACTATATGTTCTGCAAGACTGCCTCAAGTAGTTACAGTGTAGAAGCTGCTCACTGTACACCATGTCACTTGGCTTGTGTCGTCCACCTTGCATGGATGTTTGGAGATACAGGAAATGGAGGAATTATAATTCAGAACTTTACCTTGCGTTTGTGTTTATTCTTAAGTTAAAGGCGTAGAATGTTTTGTTTCATATACTGTGGAGGCATGTTATATTTCCTTAGGTGGACCATATTCTTAGAGGTATTTTACCCACTGGGTAGAAGCACTGCACTATTTTATTTATGGTTTTCAAATTGATGTAGTTCTGTCCTTGAACTGTTCTTGTCTATTAAATGTTCTGTATAATGTCATGTTTCATGTGTACCCTACGAAGAGTAGCTGCAACTTTTGCACCGGCTAATGAGGATCCTAATAAAATACCAAATGGTTAGGCCAGCACAGTCCACATGCTGCCTATCTACCCACCCTAGATACAATTTCCAAACTGACATGAACAGGTCCCTCAGAAGAGAGGGCTACTCACGGAATTTGAATAGCAAAGTAGAGTAGGCTGCATCCTGGTTGAGCCTTCTAGTGTACTGTTTAACAACTGTATGGTGGTCATAATTTCACCTTAGGCAGATTGACCCAACAGTACAAAACATGGTTTCATTCACTGGGGAAAATCGCCCCAACAACAACACTGAAGGAGAAGATAATTAAGTAATAAGGCCCGAGGGGGAGTGGTATATGAGCAATATACCACGGCTAAGGGCTTGTCTTAGGCACGATGCAACACGGAGTGGTATTGTAAAAAGAAAGAAAACACAACACAGCACGGTTTAGTATTCCACTATTCCAATACAGGAGACATGAACCAAAATGGATGCCAGTAAATGTACTTTAAATGGGGCTCATCTCTGCCTGTTCTTGCTCTCTACCTCTTTTCAGTTAACGATGTGAGAGCACTTTAGGAATGGCCTTTTTCTATTCTCCTGCACTTCAAAAGCTTCTGCCGCCTTTTAAAAGCTCCATGAACAAGTGCGAGTGCATCTCCGGCTTCCAAAATGCATCTTATACTGAACAAAAATATGAACGCAACATGTGAAGTGTTAGTCCCATCTTTCATGAGCTGAAATAAAATATCCCAGAAATGTTCCATGCGCACAAAAAGCGGTATTTCTCTCAAAAGAAATTCTACACATTTGTATTTCAACCCTGTTCTTAGTGAGCATTTCTTATTTGCCAAGATAATCCATCCACCTGACAGGTGTGGCAAATCACAAAGCTGATTAAACAGCATAATCATTACACAGGTGCACCTTGTGCTGGGGACAATACAATGCCACTCTAAAATGTGCAGTTTTGTCACACAACACATGTATCAAGGTTTGAGGGAGTGTGCAATTGGCATGCTGACTGCAGGAATGTCTACCAGAGCTGTTGCCAGATAATTTAATGTTAATTTCGACCATAAGTCGCCACCTCCTGCCAAATTCTCTAAAATGGCGTTGTATGTTCAACCTGCCTCACAACCACAGACCATGTGTATGGAGTCGTATAGGCGAGCAGTTTGCTGATGTCAACGTTGTGAACAAAGTGCCCCATGGTACGCTACTAACAACGAACACAATTGCGTTTTATAGATTTGAATGCACAGAGATACCGTGACGAGATCCTGAGGCCCATTGTCATGCCATTCATCCACCACCATCACCTCATGTTTCAGCATGATAATGCACGGCCCCATGTCGCAAGGATCTGTACACAGTTCCTGGTTGAAAATGTCCCTGTTCTTCCATGGCCGGTCTACTCACCAGACATGTCACCCATTGAGCATGTTTGGGATGCTCTGGATTGACTATGTACGACAACGTGTTCTAGTTCCTGCCAATATCCAGCAACTTCGCACAGCCACTGACGAGGAGTGGGACAACATTCCACAGGTCACCACAATCAGCTCGTTTCGGATAGAACACCATCTTCCTGACTCACAGAAGTTTGGCTTTCTCTTATGTAACAAACTTCTGAGAGGATGGCTGTAAACCAATAACTACAGTCCTGACTGTTGCTCTCTGAACAAAGCTCTATTATGAATCCTATATCAGTAAATTATATAGACAAGTAACCACATCATAGGCAACATGTCCTTATCAAGAAGCCTTCTCTGTCTCCTCTCCTTCTGTAGCACGGAGGCCAATACTCAATGTTTTGATGCTTCACTCAAGGCTATCAATCAATGGCAGGTCTCTCAATGCTCTCTGAAGGTTACAGACAGTGCAGAGAGCGTCATAAGGGCCAAAACATGCTACAGGGATTCTATGAGTAAGTAAAGGTGTGGATATAAGTATTAAGTCTATAATTTCTATTCATATTTACTGTAACTAATATTTTTTCAGATGAGATTGGAGATATTTCTTTCCAATGGTGTCCGCATGACTGTACTGTGTACTGACCTGCAGGTCAACAGATAGCCTCTCCACCAGGCTAGTTTTCCACTGGTCCTCCCAGCTGTGTGCACAGCACAGCCTGTTTTTCCACCAGTCCCTACTGCTGCACCCAGTTCTCTCTCTGAGTCTACAGGGATGGGTGGTGATGGGAAAACTGGCAGCCAAACCTATCCCACATGCTCACAGACTGAGTAATGGATGGCACTCCACTCTCCCCATGCTAGCTATTTCTAGAGGAGCCACCCCAGTTGCCATGAAAGCTGTATTTTACTCTAAAGGAGTTGTGAAACTGTGGCCACCATTTTGGGCCCCACGTAATGACATGTTACATGATAGCTGTCCAGTTATTTTGTCAGATTCACCATCAAAGGGAGGGTTAAAAATAAAGCAGTCACTACCAGAAGTGACTCAGCCCTGTGGCAATCAGAGCTCATCATAGTGAAGAGTCCCATCCAAAATCCTATTTTCCCTAACCTAACCATAACCCTAACCCTAACCCCTAAAACTATACCTAACCCTAAACGTAACCCCTAACACTAATGTTAATTCTAACCCTAACCACCCCTAAAATAGCATTTTCCCTTGTGGGGACTGGAAAAATGTTAAACACACACACAGTTTCCCAAATGTTTGGAAAGCAATCACATCATATTTGAGGAGATATTTTATGGGGAGTCCTAAGTGGACTATGATGCTAAATGCAGCTTCGAAAATACAGATTTATGTTTATGTGAGGGCAATTAATTATGCATTTTTAGACAGTGGTTTACATACACTGTGAAGGCTTTATGGCACAGCACACACTAGTGGAATGAATGATGGAAAGTCCCATCAGATAGGTCAGGATTCAGTGTATGTCCTTTCCCACTGTCCAATCAATGCGGTTGATTTAAATAAAGTTCAGTCAGTGAATAGATAATGCACAGTAATCAGGATGAGGTACTGCCTAACAGAGGAATATTGCCATATCGTTGTCTGTTAATAAGACCTTTTTATTTCCACATTTACTTTGCCTTCTTCAAATTTCTTAGATTTTAGCTCTTGTATCATTGAGTCTTCTTCTTATTGCAGTGGTCACTCTCTTTCTTCGATACCTCTCCTTCTCACTCAACAAGAGCATCGGAAGGTCGGACGATTTAAATCAGTTTACCAAATTTTTACCAGCATGTCACATGCGCAACCAGAGAAAATAAATCCTAGACCACCTTTACTCCACACACAGAGATGCATACAAAACCTATCCCCCGCCCATCATTCGGCAAATCTGACAAGAATTCTATCCTCCTGATTCCTGCTTACAAGCAAAAACTAAAGCAGGAAGTACCAGTGACTCGCTCAATACGGAAATGGTCAGATGACGCGGATGCTACACTACAGGACTGTTTTGCTAGCAGACTGGAATATGTTCCGGGATTCATCCAATGGCATTGAGGAGTTCTCCACCTCAGTCATTGGCTTCATCAATAAGTGCATTGATAACGTCGTCCCCACAGTGACCGTACGTACATATCCCAACCAGAAGCCATGGATTACAGCCCCCCCAAAATATTTATTTATTTCACCTTTATTTAACCAGGTAGGCTAGTTGAGAACAAGTTCTCATTTACAACTGCAACCTGGCCAAGATAAAGCACAGCAGTTCGACACATACAACAACAAAGAGTTACACATGGAATAAACAAACATACAGTCAATAATACAGTATAAAAATAAATAAAAAATAAGTCTATATACAGTGAGTGCAAATGAGGTAAGATAAGGGAGGTAGCGCAATAAATAGGCCATGGTGGCGAGGTAATTACAATATAGCAATTAAACACTGGAATGGTAGATGTGCAGAAGTTGAATGTGCAAGTAGAGATACTGGGGTGCAAAGGAGCAAGATAAATAAATAAATAAATAAATACAGTATGGGGATGAGGTAGTAGGATGGGCTGTTTACAGATGGGCTATGTGCAGGTGCAGAGATCTGTGAGCTGCACTGACAGCTGGTGCTTAAAGCTAGTGAGGGAGATAGGAGTCTCCAGCTTCAGTGATTTTTGTAGTTCGTTCCAGTCATTGGCAGCAGAGAACTGGAAGGAAAGGCAGCCAAAGGGGGAATTGGCTTTGGGGGTGACCAGTGAGATATACCTGCTGGAGCACGTGCTACAGGTGGGTGCTGCTATTGTGACCAGTGAGCTGAGATAAGGCGGGGCTTTACCTAGCAAAGACTTGTAGATGACCTGGAGCCTGTGGGTTTGGCGACGAGTATGAAGCGAGGGCCAGCCAAAGAGAGCGTACAGGTCGCAGTGGTGGGTAGTATATGAGGCTTTGGTGACAAAACGGATGGCACTGTGATAGACTGCATCCAATTTGTTGAGTAGAGTGTTGGAGGCTATTTTATAAATGAAATCGCCGAAGTCGAGGATCGGTAGGATAGTCAGTTTTACGAGGGTATGTTTGGCAGCATGAGTGAAGGATGCTTTGTTGCGAAATAGGAAGCTGATTCTAGATTTAATTTTGGATTGGAGATGCTTAATGTGAGTCTGGAAGGAGAGTTTACAGTCTAACCAGACACCTAGGTATTCGTAGTTGTCCACATATTCTAAGTCAGAACCGTCCAGAGTAGTGATGCTGGACGGGCGGGCAGGTGCGGGCAGCGATCGGTTGAAGAGCATGCATTTAGATTTACTTGCATTTAAGAGCAGTTGGAGGCAACGGAAGGAGAGTTGTATGGCATTGAAGCTCGTCTGGAGGTTAGTTAACAGTGTCCAAAGAAGGGCCAGAAGTATACAGAATGGTGTCGTCTGCATAGAGGTGGATCAGAGAATCACCAGCAGCAAGAGCGACATCATTGATGTATACAGAGAAGAGAGAAAGCTGCCGCTTTCAAGGAGCGGGAGACTAATCCGGACACATTAAACGTATTCTATTCGAAGAAATCCAGCTATGCCCTCAGACGACCCATCAAACAAGCAAAGCGTCAATTCAGGATTAAAATTGAATCCTACTACACCGGCTCTGACGCTCGTTGGATGAGGCAGGGCTTGAAAAATATTACGGACTACAAAGGGAAACCCAGACGTGAGCTGCCCAGTGATGCGAGCCTACCAGACGAGCTAAATGCCTTTTATGCTCGCTTCGAGGCAAGCAACACTGAAGCATGCATGAGAGCACCAGCTGTTCTGGATGACTGTGTGATAACGCTCTCGGTAGCCAATGTGAACAAAACCTTTAAACAGGTCAACATTCACAAAGCCGCTGGGCCAGACGGATTACCAGGACGTGTACTCAAAGCATGCGCAGACCAACTGTCAAGTGTCTTCACCGACATTTTCAACCTCTCCCTGACCGAGTCTGTAATACCTACAGTCACTTCACCCCTACCTACATGTACAAATTACTTCAACTAACATGTACCCCCGCACACTGACTCGGTACCGGTACCCCCTGTATATAGCCTTGTTATTGTTATTCTTATTGTGTTACTTTTTACTTTAGTCTATTTGGTAAATATTTTCTTAACTCTTCTTGAACTGCACTCTCGGTTAAGGGCTTGTAAGTAAGCATATCACGGTAAGGTCTACACTTGTTGTATTCGGCGCATGTGACAAATAACATTTGATATGATTTGATTAGGATTGTAAACAAGTTCAAGCCTGTCTTTCATCAATACATGGGACCAAATCACACTTTTACATGGAAAAAGAATTCACCAACAACACATAGCAATAACTTTATCCATCCCCTTAGAAGACCAACATGGGCAGGTCTCCGGTCTTGGGTCGCCTGAAACCACTCTGTTACACCCTGGTGGCTTAGCCACACATGGGTGGGTGCCTGGTGGATAATTTCAGGGTATGGAGACTGCTAGGGCTCCAGGGTTACAGGGCGGGCGGGGATGTGTCTGTGGGCTGAGCAGCAGGTCTCCACATTTAACATTTACTTTCAGGAACAGCCCTGGTTAGTTAGTAGAACACAGCCCCCCCATTTACCACCATGTTCTAAAAAGGGCACCAGGGTGAGGTGAGGGTTCCTCCATGGAAATAGTCATTTTAATTTTAAAAGGTTCCATGAGCTGTTCTGTCTTTTGTAACTCAATGAAAGGCAATTTCCAGACTTTCATAGACCTGCTGCAATTGGAAATGGGCCGGTATTGGATTAATGTAATGTAATTAGACAAAGAAACAATTGAACATCTACTGTAGCCTACATCATTGGCTTGTACATTAAGTATTCAAATAATGTATAGTTAGCATAGTTTAGACGTAAAAAAATAGCATATCACCTGTAGAAGTGTGCCTTGTCTACAGTATTTCCTGTCCCACGTCATGCTGCCAATGAATGACAACGAACCTGTTCTCTTGGCCCTAATAAAGTATCTTCACATGACATCTATTCGTGCACATTATTAGGCTAGTATTCTTTCCCCACTGAGGCATCTTTGTTTGCTTATTTAATATTGGGAAGGATCATGTTTGAATTTGGAAACGAGGCTATTTGGAACTGTCCATGATTACAGGCTACACAGTGAATGAAAGAAAAAGAAAAACGTATTTTGTTGTCGAACTACAATGACGCGACCTACTGGCAACATAACATAAATTGGCGATACCAACCTAGATCACAATAATTCTCTTCACAGGTTGTAATATTCATTCCATATAATGCAATTCACTCTAGGCTATGTAGTAGCCTAGCATACGTGCATTTGGTTATAATTCATTTTATATAGAGCATATCGTTTAGCAACCTACCTGGGATCCTCTCCAGTTGTGCGCCTTGTTCTTTCAGCGTTCAAACTCCTAATGTTTACATGGCTGGAATGAACTCTGTCTTTGAGCGTGCGCTCCTCCCATACGCAAACATACAGTGGTCCAACCCCTCTCTGTATTACTGTACAGCCTAGCCTACAGTCAGCTGCAGGAACTGTCGCCAAAAAACATTACGTAACTGCCCACTCCTTTGTAGAAAGATTATTTAATAGCAAGCATACAATTGTTTAACCTGACCAGAGGTGACAGACGTGATAAAGCAACCTTCCAATACCCACCCATTCAAAGATATCTTGCATAGCATTTTGAAATGACAGACATGCATTTCAATATTTTTCTAACTTTCAATAATGAATTAGGACTACAATGTATACAACTGGATATTTGATTGCAATTCAATTTATTTTTGAAATATTTATATTTTTAAATCTCTTACAAAACATCTAAGAAATAAACATGCTATATTTTAGCCAGATCGTTCACGCTTCAAAAGAGGTAAAGTCTTAGCCAACTAGGCCTACATGATGATGAAGAAAAATCGGCTATTTATTCCCAGGCCTGTCCTGTAATGAGGACATTGGATAAGCACATAGCCTATCATCACACTTCTTTCTTTGATGTGGGGGTAGGCGTTTTCCAAACTAGCAAACTACAGGGCCAACCATACGCAACATACAGTTGGCTACAAATTTTAGTTTACAGTGCAATTCTTCATAGATTGCTTTTAATGTCTTTACGACAATAGTTTTTTTTTATGTATTTTTTTATTAACATGATTTGCCACAGTACGTGATATAGTTATTTAAATAAGTTATTTCCAATCATATAATTGAATTGGGAAAAAAAAATCATGTAACATGTCAAGACAACTAAAATGTCTAATATGAATATGTTTTATCCAATGATGTGTTTTATCCAATGTGCAATCCGTATTTATCTCTGTGATGCACACCACAGGTAATGAATAACTGGTCCAGGCTATGTTATGTCATCCAGCTATGTCATCCATAGATGTCGTCACGGTGTCGTTTGAGACTTGCGCGGATGAAACTGATTCCAAATCAGTTTTCAAAGAACAGACAGTTCACCAGCCCATAGACGTCACTTCCGAATCTGATGACGTAGGGCGTCCTCCTCGGTTCCTGTTCGAGGTTCCTCCATTCAAAGATAGAACTGTCGGTAAAAAGATAACGCGTTAGTAATTACTTTGGTAGGTCGCATATACCGTAACTGGCGACGAAAGCTTTCGTTATAGATCGTTATGGAGACTTCCGGAAACTCTCACAAGAAGCCGAAGCTGAGCAACGCGTCCAGCGAGAATTGGGTGAGTTGTTGTATTCATTCCTACCCCGACGACCGCTGCCACGTCAACAATATGCTGCTAAACTACCAATGTTGTCTCTTGTTTCTGCTATTTCTGTTCCCAGTAAAACATTTAATGCTATAATTAAAGTATGCAATAGTTTCTTGACTGCGCGGAATGGCCGTGTTACTAAGATTGGAGAAATGCAACTAGTTCGCTTCTTAGTCTTGCCACCAAATGCCAGACAGACAGCCATTTGGAGCTAGCTATAGCTTGCACGACATTCCAAAAGCTAACTAACTATAAGATCCTGTATCTGCTGCAAAATGATGACCCGTGTCCCTTGATGTACATTTTAGTGTGACTCAAAATGCTTCTTGTTAATCTACTCGGCAGTAGCCTAGTGACAGAGCACATGCATTGGAATGTAGGCCTGTGTCATCTTACTGTACATTAGGTGCAAACCAGTCCTTCAACGTTTTTGTTATAATATTGCTGATGACCTTTTGCTTCATGAGTAAGAAATGTGCCTGTCCTGGACAGGTCAGTGTGGCTTCTGTATGTTGCAAAGTCACAGTCGGTGTTAGCTGCAAAGGAACAAATGGGACTAAGTCAGTGTAATTTGATATGAAACTAAAGGACAGAACAATATTGTGATTGCAGGGAATGCAGAGGGCGACTAATGTGACCTACCAGGCTCACCATGTCAGCAGGAACAAGCGTGGTCAGGTGGTGGGGACGAGAGGGGGCTTCCGTGGATGCACTGTCTGGCTCACAGGTATACAGAAGAACTCAAGTTCATTTAGCCTGGTCCCAGATCTGTTTGGGCTGTGTTGTCAACTCCTAGGGTCATTGGTTGTTGTGAGACTGACCACTCGCCACTCTCTCCCGCCCAGGTCTGTCTGGGGCTGGGAAGACCACTGTGAGCATGGCCCTGGAGGAGTACCTGGTGTGTCACGGCATCCCCTGCTACTCGCTGGACGGAGACAACATCCGCCAGGGCTTGAACAAGAACCTGGGCTTCAGCCCTGAGGATCGCGAGGAGAACATCAGGCGTATAGCCGAGGTGGCCCGCCTGTTCGCCGACGCAGGGCTCGTCTGCATCGCCAGCTTCATCTCTCCCTACGGACGGGTGAGTGAGGGGGGGGGAGGAAATAACAAGTGAGCGAAAGATGAGAGGGAGGTAGACCGAATAGAAGGGGGATATAGGAAGGCAGGGGAAGAGGTGACAAGTCATGAGAAAGGGAAGATGAAAGAGAGCAAAAAGAAAGACAGAGGGAGAGAGTTAATATGCTGATACTTGTGTTTTTCCTGTAATTCCCAGTTGACGATTTCCAATACCCTATCATACCCTATCTATCATTTTTTTCTTCTTCTATTGTGTTATTGACTGTATGTTTGTTTATTCCATATGTAACTCTGCGTTGTTGTATGTGTCGAACTGCTGTGCTTTAACTTGGCCAGGTCGCGGTTGTAAATGAGAACTTGTTCTCAACTAGCCTACCTGGTGAAATAAAATCAATAAATAAAATCGTCAGCAGTTAACCTCTCAGGGATCACTGGGGCGCTAGCGCCCCACTCCCGACACTACCAGGTGAAATGTGAGGCGCCAAATTCAAAATCCAAAAGTTGAATTATTAAACATCCACCAATATACAAGTGTTCCATACTCATCAAAAGCTCTGTTTCTTGGCAATATCACAGCGTTGTCAGATTTCAAAAAGGCT
This sequence comes from Hucho hucho, assembly GCA_003317085.1. Lineage (NCBI taxonomy): Eukaryota > Metazoa > Chordata > Actinopteri > Salmoniformes > Salmonidae > Hucho > Hucho hucho. The sequence continues at coordinate 678,874 of QNTS01000955.1, read as the reverse complement.
TTACGGCGAAAGCACAACATTTGATTGTTTGAGGGTAGCACCTCACATACTTTTCTCATAGCCATGGATTCATTAGCCAGCGTGGCACACACATAACATTTCACAGCAAAAACAAATCAATTACCTGTTGAAGAACTTCTGCTGAGGTCTTCCTAAGTGTCCAACGAAGACAATCCATGGTTCTTTTGTTAGAAAAAGTCATGTATTNAGGAAGCGATAGGTACTGCATTCATATGCCCTTATATGGGCATTTTCATGAGGGAGGGGTTCCAAATGAGGCACTCTGTGAAAACCACTTTCTCCAGGACAGAAATTCCTCTGGGTTTTGCCTGCCATATCCGTTCTGTTTTACTCACAGACAAATGGTTAACAGTTTTACAAAATTCAGAGTGTTTCCTATCCAATGGTACCAAATATGTGCATATCCTATTTTCTGGGCCTGAATGGGAGGCATTTTACTTTGGGCACGCCAGGCTCTCCAAAACGGTCAAGTTGTGCAGTGATCCCTGAGAGGTTAACTATCCCGTTGTTTGTCTCCCCATCGTCCAGGATCGTGTGAACGCAAGGAAGATCCACGAGGCTGCAGGCTTGCCCTTCTTCGAGGTGTTTGTGGACGCGCCGCTTGATGTGTGTGAGCAGAGAGACGTCAAGGGCCTCTACAAGAGAGCCAGGGCTGGAGAGATCAGAGGTAAGGCAAGATAAATAACACATGCATATACATATAGGCATGTATGAACAAGTTGAAGAGAAAAGTCTCTAGAGAAAGTATGTAAAGTGTATTGGTTTTGACCAGCAGGAACATGAGATCTCATGTCTTTGGCTGTTGTTACCAGAGGAAGTCCTCTGTCGTTTATCGCTCAGTGAAAGAGTGAGTCACAAGCTAAGGAAGCTGCTGGGTAAAGATCTTAATCTAGTCTAGTGCACCATGCTAAGCTCGGAGTTCAAGTTCAAGTTTATTTGTCATTTGTCGTATCCACACGGCGTGCACAGTGTCCACACGGCGTGCACAGTGTCCACACGGCGTGCACAGTGTCCACACGGCGTGCACAGTCCAATGAAATGCTTGCAGGTTCCTTCATGCTAAGCTCTGAGCTATAGGCATGAGACCATATACTGTGAAGCCTAGTTAAGCTGTCCAACTGGTCAAGACATTTGTATATTTTTTATTTCACCTTTTATTTAAGGTAGGCCAGTTGAGAACAAGTTCTCATTTACAACTGCGACCTGGCCAAGGTAAAGCAAAGCAGTGTGACAAAAGAACAACAACACAGTTACACATGGGATAAACAAAAGTACAGTCAATAACAATAGATAAATCTATATACAGTGTGTGCAAAGGGAGGAAGTAGACATGATCTACCAGATGCCATATGTCAGGTAGTGTTATAGAAATTTTGTGCTCAATGTTCACAAACTGAACTTCAATTAAACAACTCTGTCTGTAACCCAGAATTTGTAAGATACTGGTTGAAATAAGACAGACAGGAGCCCAGTCTACAATGGTCAAAGTGTTTATTCACGCGAGAGCTCTGATCTTAAAAGGTGTACACAGTCTTTTATATGGTACAATGTTGAAATACAAAAAATATAAAGGCCCCACCATATTCCCCACCCTTTCCAGGAAATAGTGTTTTCCCACAGTACCCATTTCATTCCTTATCACAATCTTTGCAACATAAGTCAACCTTGGACAGCTCCTAACCGTCCCTCCCGTCCCTAGGACCAGAAGCCTTCCCACATATGTCTGATTAGAACTAAGAATGCTTTGTTCTCACTGACTTCTTCAAACAAGTCGTACCATCCTGTTCCACTCTCTACACAATATTCATTTATAGACACACACACATCAATTGGACTACCATTTGTCTTATAACCCTATCTCTATTGCATACATTTTCAGAATGGAATATTCTTAGATGTACAAACATTTAGTCATTAAACATAAAATCTATAACCGGTAGTAGAATGACTAATTGAATGGGGGATGAGGTGGGATTCAGCCCTGTTCGAGTGCGTCCTCAGACCACACTATTAGGAATCTTGTCTCTTCAAGTCACGCCAATCTGGATAATAAGCCGTGTGAACCATGTCTTAAAAAATAAATAAAATAAAGCCTGTCTAGATTTCATTTAATTTGTGTGACTTGTGCAGTGGTTCCCAAGCAGAGGTACTAGGACTCTGGGGGTACTTGGCCTAGCCACAAGGGTACTTGAGAAGACTCGTGAGACCATAGGGTTGCTGTTCAAATGCACATGAGGAGATACTTCAGGGGTACTCTGGGAAGACTCGTGAGACCATAGGGTTGCTGTTCAAATGCACATGAGGAGATACTTCAGGGGTACTCTGGGATGAGCACAATTCAGTTGGTGGTACAGTAACTGATAACGTTTGTGAACCACTGACTCATTGGATAGATATGACCTTCCTTGCAACTTTAATGAAGTTCACAACCTTTCTGCAAATTACATCTTGATTCATATTCAGCTATCGTTATTCATGCCAATTGAGGGACTGATTCAGCTATTTTCTGAGTGAATTGTGAATGTTTTCTCCGTGTGTCGTGTCAGGTTTCACTGGGATAGACTCGGAGTATGAGAAACCAGAGGCCCCAGAGCTGGTGCTGAAGACCGACTCCTGCAGTGTCAACGAGTCTATACAGCAGCTCATTGACCTGCTACATGAGAAGGTGAGAGAAACAACCTCCTCTTTCATTCATCCATCCATTCATGGATGAGGTTTGATATAAACAGATGGATTGAAACCTGTAACATGGAAGCATGCTGTCACATTTCATTTTCACCACTAGAGGACAGTGTCTTCACACTTTCAGATTGGGATTCACATTTCCAAAATACTAACTCCTCACAGCAGTTTAACCCCCACATTCACACCCCTGAATTCTTATCCAACGCAGTCAACCTCTTGGATGTTCTCGTTTTGCCATAGTGTTTTGTGCATTTTCACTGGTATAATGGATCAATATTTGTAGGATATAGTGCCGGTGGATGCTTCCTATGAAGTGAAGGAGTTGTACGTAGTGGAAAACAAGCTGGACTTGGCCAAGACGGATGCTGAAACACTACCTGCTGTGCAGATTGGAAAGGTAACCGTTCTCATCAAATACCGTTTTTACTAACACCTACTGGTATTTTCCCGAGAGCCTCTTGGGGATGGATAGATTCTAAAGGCCTATGTAAAGTGAACATTTCTGAAAGTGTGACCCATGTTCGACCACACTTTTGAATGATGTTGGACCGTTATTTGAGTGCTGATTGACTGGTGTTTGACCACAGGTGGACATGCAGTGGGTTCAGGTGCTTGCTGAGGGCTGGGCCACCCCTCTGAACGGCTTCATGAGGGAGCGGGAGTTCCTGCAGTGTCTCCACTTTGACTGTCTGCTGGACGGTGAGACGGCACCATGGCCCTTTCTCAATAATCTTTCCTTGATCCCTCATGGTTTCCTCTTGTCCTCTCCTCAAAATGTCTGCCTTAGAGTCCTTTCCTTGCCTACTTCTCAAAACGTCTGCCTTTCTTCATCCTCTCCTCACTTCCCACTGACATTTTGAGAAGGCGGTGCTGTGATGAATACAGGTGTTTCTCTGTGAAGTCAAATAAATTGCTGGATGTTATGCTCTATAATGGCCACTAGAGGGAGATGAAAGATCTCAAAAGGACATGTTCAGATCAAATCAAATGATATTTGTCACATGGCCGAATACCGCAGGTGTAGACCTTACAGTGAAATTACTCACAAGCCCTTAACCAACAATGCAGTTTTAAGAAAAATAAGTGTTAAGGTGAAAATAACAAATAGTTAAAGAGCAGCAGTAAAATAACAGTAGCGAGGCTATATACAGGGGGTACCGGAACAGAGTCAATGTGCAGGGGGCCCCGGTGTCGAGGTAATTGAGTTAATGTGTACATGTAGGTAGAGTTGGAACTTTACAAGTGGTTTTGATTAGCTCATCATTACCTCAAAATGACCGAATACATTAGTTAATTAAAATTAAGTCTGATTTTTGATGAAAGAAACAGAGGCATAATCTTACCATGCTATTGTGTTGAGTCATCGTGATCCTTTTACACTTTAGGCTCAATACTTTTTTTTATTCTCTGAAAACAAATCTAACCGGTACCTTTTGAGTTGGGCTGAAGGAACACCGCGGGGCCCAGTGTTGGTATGGGTGAAACTATGAAATTACACCAATTTCATACACAGCGTTTGAATTTCCAAAAAAGAGTCAATTTGCTTTTATTGCCCACATAACACTGACCCTTAAGGCGACGTGTGGGATGTGTTGCCAATACATACTGGCGCGCACACACACACACACACACACGCAGCATAAAAATGTGTTAAACAACAGAAATGATAACCAAGCCAGTGTTTCATTAGCTGTCCGATATCACAGGTGTTCCTTACAGCAACAACTCTCTATTCTTCACAGCACAAACAAGTCATTTTTGGACCAGGTCTTGTTTGGTTTTTCTTTTGATGTAATTTCAATATGTTTTGGACCCGAGCTAGTGGTGACTATGCTGTGGCAAATAAACGGAACTGGGCCTGTGCACTTGGTAGAGAACGCTGAATGACATGTCCATGTGCTATGCCCTCACTCGGGTTTCGCTTGTTTGTCCTAGCGAGGGAAATGTGAGCGGAGGAAAAGGATGAAGCCTCAATATTGATTGCCTCCACAAACTATAATTTGTCTATTTCCAGTTCCTTCTAGGGATTTTACAGTGGATGACCCTTACAGAGCTGGAGGAGCCTTTTACCCTCACTTTCACTTAAGGTTGCAAAATTCTGGTAACTTTCCAAAATTCCCTGGTTTTCCAGAAATTCTGGTTGGAAGATTCCTGGAATTACAAGGAAATAAGCAGGAAATATGGGAATCCTCCAACCAGGATTTCTGGTAAACCAGGGAATTTTCAGAAAGTTACTGGAATTTTGCAACCCTACTCTCACTTCATTGTAATCCATCACTGATTTGGAGTCCCAGTTAATAGGATTGACAAGGACACCAGCATTTCCCTGGTAGATGACTGTGTTATGTGTTTGTGCCAGCTCCTTGTTTGGCGTGGGCCAGGCTGGGACAGCAGGCATGTGTGTGTGTGTGTGCTCGTCTGTGTTCACGTGTCTTATTGAAACCAGCTGTGTGTGCTAACTCTGTGACAGAGGACGAAGGAGTGGTGGCAGGGCGGTTGGCAGCAATGGCATCCCCATCCAGCAACACACCATCTGATCCAATAGGATGTGAAAAGCGTGCTGGTCATGTTGGTTTAATCAAGGTGTAGGGCTAAATGAATCTGCCAACGTCATGTCAACACAGGGCCTCCCCCTCTCTTTCTTTTTTCTTTCTTTCTCTCTCCATTTCTTTTTCCTCTTTTTCTTTCTGCAAGGGTTAGAAACCACCTGAATGCACAAGACTGGATGGTGGTTGTTCCCTAATCGCCTCATATCTAAAATGTCTAAATATTCCCTGGCATAGTATGCAGTAGATAGGCTGTACTTGATGTTATTGTACGAGAGACAGTTCAAGGGATTCTGCAGTTCTGCTGATGGGTCTGTCTGGTTTCTGACCTACCAACTTCCTCTGTCAGCAGTCTGACGTTGATTTTATTCTGTGTCACAAAGCGCTAACATGGCTACCTTCCATGTCTCCTTTCCTTTATTCAACCTCTGACCCCCTCAATGAACCAACCCACCTGTTCCCCTCCCGTCCCCTAGGTGGCGTCATCAACCTGTCTGTGCCGGTGGTGCTGGCGGTGTCGGGGGCGGACAAGGAGCGCCTGGACGGCGTCACGGCCATGGCCCTGGTGTACGAGGGCCGCCGCGTGGCCATCCTCCGCAACCCCGAGTTCTACGAGCACCGCAAGGAGGAGCGGTGCGCCCGCCAGTGGGGCACTACCTGCAAGGACCACCCCTACATCAAGGTCAGTGGTTAGTTCCAGAGACACCTACCACATAGACAGGCAGGGCAGCCACGGTCCGGTCCACTGCACCGCGAGGGGTGTTGTGCCAGCAAAAGCTGTCAATGTTGAAAACTGTTGAGTAACACTCCTACATCAAGGTCAGTGGTTAGTTCCAGAGACCCTTTCACATAAACGAGCAGGGGGGCTACGGACCGTTCCACTGCACAGCAAGGGGTGTCTTGACTTGCCGACGAAAGCTGTCACTATTGAAAACTGTCATGTAACATGTCAAAATAACAATGTTTGTTTTTCTATGAGTGTTTCTTATATTTGTTTGGCTCAAACCGGTGCTCGTGACAGCTTCAGGTGACAGTTTATGTCATGTGACAGGGAGGAGCCTTGAAGTTCTCACACCTCCCTCCACCACGTTTATTATCATACAGCCATACCTTCTGTTACAGCTACACAGTCTCCAGAGCTGTTTAGAATGTCCCACTGATAGTTATTATGAAATGGAACCCTGGTGATGCAGGCAATGGCCCCTGAGACGGTTACCCTTAACGTGCTGTTTGATAAACACCCTCCCCATGTCCAACCCAACCAACTCTCCGATTGGCCTTGTACGCACACACACACACACACGTTCGTTCTAATAGAAGACAGATCCTAGGTGACCCTTTTCCTCAATGCTGCTTATGGAAGGACTGAATAAAGTGGAGTAGTGTCGTAAAGAAAGGTCCTGCTGCTCTCTTCCTTCCCCTGTCAGAAGTGCTTGTGTAATCGCTCCATCGCCCTCGGACCGCCCTCAATTCGCACATGTGTTTTATTTGGATCGCAGTCTCCCTCGGCCCCCTCTCTCCATCTGGCCCCTTCAAACTGCCTTTTATTTACACAGGGCTTTTAGTAAAGCTGTCCTGGACTTGGAGCTGGCCCTGCTGAACACGTTAACCCTCGCCAGCAGCCTCCCACCTCATCCATTCCAAATATACCTGAGCGAAGATGGCAACTGTTATTATATCAGTGGGCGCTCAGGTAGACTTCATGGCGTCCTGAAATGATCCCACCCCCCTGCTTAAAAAAACTACAGGCGCCAGCTGAGCCGTGGCGAGGGACCAGACCTGGAAAAGCTGTATCACACACAAGTGCAGTCACACACACGCCGCCACGTCACACAACCGGACTGGAGATCTATAACCGGGGAGGACAATTGTGAAACTGCATTTTTGAAACCCTATCTTCAAGACTGATTGTGGCAGGAGGGTTATTTTTGCTATCTGTCTCGGGACAATTTTGTCTCCCGTTGTTATTATGGATTAGTGTGGGTTTGCTCTCACACACACACACACACACACAGAGGGAGCTGGAGTAGTGCTATAGTGTCTTCAGCCCAACTCGGTCTGATGATTTTAAACACACTGAACAGACACACACTAACACCACGGTGGCTCATTTTAAAGCCCTGCCCTGTTGAGTCATTGGCTGGGTGATATACTGTGAATTTGGACGCCAGGATTCTCCTTTTTCTCTCAAAATGCTCTTCAATTCAACAAAGTTGAACAGTCAACACTATCTTCAGTGTCTCTGTTATCCATTCTGGGTTGGTGTTCAGTTGCAGACACTGTCAGTTTAACAAGAAAGCAGTGTGGTTGGCTGTCCATCAGCTACCCATAATCCTCTAGTGCATCTGTGTCTGGCGGCTCTGGCCCTGCTGCAGGCAATGCATGCTGGGTAGTGGGTTCTCCCAGACCTGTCACTCACTCTGTTTCTCCAGTGGTGCCTCCTGTCCTGTCTCTGCTGTGTGTGTACAACTTGCTATGATTTAAGGTGTCACTCGTTAAACACACACACACACGCACGCTTTAACTCCCTGCGCTGTATCCGATCCGTCAACACACCCCTCGCAGGCGGCAGCCCCTCACCCCGTCTCCGTCTCTGAGACTAGGAATAACCTGCTCCGTATTACGTCGCGGTCAATCCAAATTTCCTGTTTACTCCTGGCTGGGCCGTCAGGGAGACAGGAGCCTTCACGTCGGAAACTACAGCATGCTGAATTGTTTAATTTAGCAGGAGTCCCCTTTTATATCTAAAACACAGTGTGCGTGTGTGTATTATCATGTAAATGCAGCTTTGGGTTACCCCTGAGCTAGCATACTACTATCACTTTCCATCTTAGAATGTTTAAAAGATCTACTGTGTGTTTGGGATTTGAATTGCAACCGTTTTTCCTCTTTCTGTCTCAACCTCCAAAGTGAGGGTTATTCATCTGCTTTGCCACTGATCTGGAGCCAGTAGATCAGACTAGATGGATCAAGTGGAATGAAGGCACCTCTTCACGCCGTCACACTGAACTCCATCCATCCTTCCTCTCTGGCTTATTGATGAGAACAACAAGAGGGCAGAGTTTTAGCCCCTTCGGTTCTCTCAGATGTTTTATTGAAGACTGACGATATATGCTGTGCATATCATCTTGTGGATAATGCATGCTCCTTCTCTGTTGTGAAAGCCATCCCGTCCTGCTACAACTTACAAAGACTTGGGCCAAATGCACTACCAACGTCTGTCAAACAGTCAGTGCTACTGTGGAATCCTCAGAATATAAATTATAGTCCCTGAAATCTAAGACTATTACATGCCACTGACCATTTTATATGGGACATCATCATAACTGTTCACTAGTAGGCTGATGTTGTTTTCTAACTTTAACTCCTTGAGTAATGTTGAATAGCCATCTCTATAAGACACAGTTGTGTATATGCTTCTTCTGGACCCCCTGGGCCTGCCATAGTCTATCCATAGTCCTGATGCTTTGATTGCTTTAGTACCTACCCTGCAGAGTGTACTCCATAAAGAGCCCAGTGGTTACAGCACAGGCACCAGTAGTAAATGCCCAGAAAGGCAGACCAAGAGTTATAGCCTGAAACAAAGCTGGCTTTGCCTGGGTTTAGCAGTACTTTGGGGACATTAGAACAATCTTGTAAGGGAAAAAATTGCTTCAATGCGGTCCATGAGCTCATCATGGATGGTGTCTCATTGTGGATTACATTACACGTCATATTTTGTGTTCCTCTGAGTTTTTTCGCTAAAGTCGAGAGAGATGTGGTCAAAGGCATAAAGCAATGGGATTCTTCTTTCTTACTGGGTTCCAATTTGTAGGAGTCTCTCCAACTTTAGATGTTGTATTTAAAGTTGTCTGGGGGGCTGTTATTGATTTATCCATAATCCTGCCCCTCTTGCAGCGGTTGCCAGATTTGGGGAGGTTTCTGTTCGAAACAGTCCTTGATGGATGTCACAAGTGCAGTATGAACATGGTAGAGGAGTTAGAGAAGGCCACTTGTTTAGCATCAACTTCACATTGATCCATAGCCTCTTCATGTACCTCTGACAGGATTGGATAGTTATTACTGCACCTCGCTCTTCTTTGATAGGCTATCTGAAATGTCCACCATATTGCTTACACTTATCCAGTCTTTTCAGATCTGCCCAAAACCCGGGGTGAAATAAGTTCTGGTAAAAAGGTCATTGAAATGTTCTTGGAAATTATTTTTTGAAAAGTGGGAACCCTGGATAATATGAGTCACAGTGAATGTGTGTGTGTGTGTGTGTGTGTGTGTGTGTGTGTGTGTGTGTGTGTAGTACTGTATGATGCTAATGGTTAAGAGTCTCTGTCTGGTCCAGATGGTAATGGAGAGTGGAGACTGGCTGGTAGGAGGAGACCTCCAGGTCCTGGACAAGATCAGCTGGAACGACGGCCTGGACCACTACAGACTCACCCCCACTGAGCTCAAACACAAGTTCAAGGAGATGAATGCAGGTAACGTACAGAGAGTTAGATCTCTCTCTCTATTTTGCTCTCTCTCTCTTTCTCGCTCTCTCTGTTTAAGAAAAGCAGGATGTCTCAATAAAGATGCAGCATCTAAATCAGTCTTTCTCTGACCTCCAGACGCGGTGTTTGCCTTCCAGCTGCGTAACCCGGTGCACAACGGCCACGCCCTCCTCATGCAGGACACCCACAAGCGTCTGATCGAACGGGGCTACCGCCGGCCCGTCCTACTGCTGCACCCGCTGGGCGGCTGGACCAAGGACGACGACGTGCCTTTGGAGTGGCGCATGAAGCAGCACGCCGCCGTGCTGGACGAGGGCGTGCTGAAACCCCAAAACACCATCGTGGCCATATTCCCGTCGCCCATGATGTACGCCGGCCCCACTGAGGTAAGCTTAGCAGTAACCTGACCATAGAATGGATTCTATTTCTGTGGACCTGACAAAGTCTGTAACACAAGCCAAAGTGATGAGTGCACTTGGGAGTACACTTCAAGAACTGGAGGCTACTTAAATTGCCTGACTGTCACTGTGATGTAATATGATGGGACGGTCCACACGTGACTTATGAAATCAGCTTAGTCTAACATGGATGGCAACTTACATTCAGAATTAGAAAGTTCAATATAATCTCTGTCACTTTGTATTGTCCTTACTTGATGCCTGTCTAGCTGTTTGAAGTCTCCTGCTGTCCTTTAATCATGTAGTCAGGGTTATGGGGAGACGATCATTGGGACCAGACTCTTCTGTTCTGGGGAACACGGTGCACCCTGAAAAGGCCCATCTGTCTGTGGGATCTTACAGCCTGACATCAAATGCACCACAAAAGCTTCCTTATTGTTAAAAGTAGAACCAACCCGTTTCAGATTTCTTTTTTTGGAGCCTTCTGAGAACAAATTAACGTTTTAATGTAATTCCATTGTCCTCCAAGAGTTGCTGCATTTTCTCCGTAATTCGTGCACCTTTGTTGGATAGTGAGGTAGTGGTAGTGATCCCTTCTCTTCAGATGGACTTCACCCATACACTATAAAGACTTGCTGTGACCGAAATAATACAACAGGCCTAAGATCAGTCCAGGTCCATACATTTAGGAGAAAATGAACGATTTTCCGGCCCTCATCTAACACCCTATGAAATGTTATGTGGTGTTTGACAACATATGCTATATTCCCATCCATCATAAGTCAAGTTTATTTGTCATACAGTACCAGAAAGTATTCATACCCCTTGACTTATTCCACATTTTGTTGTTCCAGCCTGAATTCAAAATGGATTCAATATTTTTTTTTCTCACCAATCTACACACACTACCCCATGATGACAAAGCGAAAACATGTTTTTGGACATTTTTGCAAATGTATTCATTAAATACAGAAATACCTCATTTAACATAAGTATTCACACCCCTGAGTCAATACATGTTAGAATCACCTTTGGCAGTGATTAAAGCTGTGAGTCTTTTTGGGTAAGTCTCTAAGAGCTTAACACATCTGGATTGTACAATATTCTTCTAGCTCTGTCAAATCGGTTGTTGATCATTGCTAGACAACCTTTTTCAAGTCTTGCCATAGATTTTCAAGCAGATTAAAGTCAAAACTAACTCGGCCACTCTGGAACATTCACTGTCTTCTTGGTAAGCAAGTCCAGTATAGATTTGGCCTTGTGTTTTAGGTTAATGTCCTGCTGAAAGGTGAATTAATCACCCAGTGTCTGGTGGAAAGCAGACTGAACCAGGTTTTCCCCTGTAATTAGATCCATTAGGTTTATTTTGTATCCTCAAACTCCCCAGTCCTTAACGATTAGAAGCGTAACCATAACATGATGCAGCTACTGCTATGCCTAAACATATAGAGTGGGGTACTTCGTTATGTGTTGTCTTGGATGTGCCCCAAACATATTCAGGACAAATGATTTGCTTTTTTACAGTATTACTTTAGCGCTTTGTTGCAAACAGGTTGCATGTTTTTGGAATATTTGTATTCTGTACAGGTTTCCTTTTAAATCTGTCGATTAGGTTAGTATTGTGTAGTAACTACAATGTTGTTGATCCATCCTTAGTTTTCTCCTATCACAGCCGTTAAACTCTAACTGTTTTAAAGTCACCATTGGCCTCATGGTGAAATCCCTGAGCGGTTTCTGAGTTATGAAGGACGCTTCTATCTTTGTAGTGACTCGGTGTATTGACACTCCATCCAAAGTGTAATTAATGACTTCATCATGCTCAAAGGGATATTCAATGCCTGCTTTTTCTATTTTTACCTATCTACCAATAGGTGCCCTTCTTTGCGAGGCATTGAAAAACCTCCCTGGCCTTTGTGGTTGAATCTGTTTGAAATTCAGTGCTCGACTGAGGGACCTTACAATTATCTGTATGTGTGGGGTACAGAGATGATTCATTAAAAATCATGTTAGTCCATGCAACTTATTATGTGACTTGTTACTCCTGAACTTATCTAGGCTTGCCGTAACAAATGGGTTGAATACTTATTACCAAAGACATTTCAGATTTATTTATTTTTAGTTTCATTTCTTTTTAGTAAAATAAAAAACATATTTCGACTTTGATATTATGGGGTATTGTTTTGTAGGCCAGTGATACAATCTCAATTTAATACATTTTAAATTCTGGTTATAACAAAATGTGGGAAAAGTCCAGGGGTGTGAATACTTAATGCACAAGATACACATGGTACGCAGTACAATGACAATGGTCACCATAGCAGCACCCACCCGCAGCACGCGCTCCAGCCGGTATATCTCACTGGTCACCCCAAAAGCCAATTCCTCCTTTGGCCGCCTTTCCTTCCAGTTCTCTGCTGCCAATGACTTGAACAAATTGCAAAAATCACTGAAGCTGGAGACTCCGATCTCCCTCACTAGCTTTAAGCACCAGCTGTCAGTGCAGCTCACAGATCTCTGCACCTGCACATAGCCCATCTGTAAACAGCCCATCCTACTACCTCATCCCCATACTGTATTTATTTATTTATCTTGCTCCTTTGCACCCCAGTAACTTGTACATTTATCTTCTGCACATCTACCATTCCAGTGTTTAATTTCTATATTGTAATTACCTCACCACCATGGCCTATTTGTTGCCCTACCTCCCTTATCTTACCTCATTTGCACTCACTGTATATAGACTTATTTATACATGTTTCTTCATTTTTCTACTGTATTATTGGCTGTATATTTGTGTATTCCATGTGTAACTCTTTGTTGTTGTATGTGTCGAACTGCTGTGCTTTATCTTGGCCAGGTCGCAGTTGTAAATAAGAACTTGTTCTCAACTAGCCTACCTGGTTAAATAAGGTTTCCTATCGACAATGCCACAAGAAAAGGTTAAGAGTAAGCAAGTTGAGAATAATACAAAATAAGCTCAATGTAATAAAACGTTTAGTACATTTTAGCAGGAATATAAATACAGGGAAGGCACAGTAGGATATGTGCCGGGGAGGGAAATAAAAATAGAATAGCTGCCAGGTTGGAGGGAGTGGGTTCACATGGCCCTGAGTGTCCATCTTAAGACCCGCTTCCAACCTGGCAACCAGCTAACAAAACAATGCACTCCATCCCTCCCTCTCCAGACTGCCTACAGAGTTTAACTGTTGTTTTTTCTTCTCCTCCTAACTCCTTTAAGGTTGAGTGTTTAAGGACTAGCGTTTTAAGGTTGAAGACTTCCAATTTTAAAACTAGGATGGGAGCGTATGGGTGGTTAAATACTAGGATAGGCCAAAAGAATGAAGTCTTGTTTTCTTTAGTCATTTGAAACTTCCACTCAAGAGCTCAGTTTATTGTTGTTTCTGTAATGTGTTGTAAAACCGGATTCTCGCATGTCGACGGTGGCCACTACGTTCGGGGGGATTTGAGCACTCCTGTCCAAACGTCATTACCGTAATTGGCTGTTTATTATTGAAGAAAGTGCTTTGTAATGTAATTATAGGGGGCTTGCCTCCATGTCCATCGGCGGCAGCAGCAAGAGCAATGTCCACTCGTATTTAGGGTAATTGTGCTCCACCGTACGTGATTACGAATCAGTCAAGGTAATCAAGTGCTGTTTTTCCCTTCCCATCAGTCTCACCACAACGTGCCTGTTGTGCCAAGGCTTCCTTGTTTCTCCAACCCACTGAAAGAGCTGCCCAACCACTTCCCCTTCTCCTGGCTTCCCATTAAAACATTCTAAACGTTCTCATCCTCAGAGGGGGTTTTCCCATTTGTAAATGCTAAAAGGTAGCATTAGCGCTAAATCAGAATTACCAGCTAGTATTTCTTTCCATTGGAAATGCCAAAATTTAGCGTTGACATGAGTTTTGAGTAACTAAAGCAATTTGTTTTTACCATAAAACCACAGGTGCAGTGGCACTGCCGAGCCCGAATGGTGGCCGGCGCCAACTTCTACATCGTGGGTCGCGACCCGGCGGGCATGCCCCACCCAGCCACGGGCAAGGACCTGTACGAGCCAACCCATGGGGCGAAGGTCCTCACCATGGCGCCTGGACTCATCACCCTGGAGATTGTACCCTTCAAGGTGGCCGCCTACAACAAAGCCAAGAGGGCCATGGACTTCTATGACCCCAAGAAGTAAGTCCTGTCACTCATCGTTTGTTTTTCAATCTCCATCCCATCTCTTTATTGTATTTTTTTGTTTGTTTAGGGGGTAGATCATCTTTAATGTTGTAGATAGACAACACACAATAAGGAGATAATCTGTCTGCCATTTTGTGTTTGCGTGAAGGACAGGATGATTAGTCCCAGTGGAAATGTTTATTTATTTAAATTGTATTTAACCTTAACTAGGCAAGTCAGTTAAAAACAAATTCTTATTTACAATGACGGCCTAGGAACAGTGGGTTATGTGCCTTGTTCAGGGGCAGAACGACAGATTTTTACCTTGTCAGCTCGGGGATGCGATCCAGCAACCTTTCGGTTACTAGTCCAACGCTCTGACCACTAGGCTACCTGCCGCCCCATAATGAGTGTCTTTACAAACAAATCTCTATTCTCAAGGTTCAAAGAATGTAATCAGTGGATGTTACTCATAATACCAGTGTTATTCAACAACTGATGTAATGAAGTCCAAATGGTACATTCTGGAAGGTTTAAAGATGTTTCTAAGTTAGCATCATGATAATGAGTCCTGGTCATACAGGTCATGGTGACCTTTCTCAACCAATCAGAATTAGTCAACATTTAGTCACACTTTTACCTAGATATCAAAATACTAGCAACGTGTATATTCTGCCGTACAGTCTTGACGTGGGTAAGCAGGGTGTGTTCATTAGAACGGTTCTAATTTTTTTTGTTGCCTTTATTTAATTAGGCATGTCAATTAAGAACAAATTCTTATTTATTTGACAAGTGCAGGTAGTAGCTACCTCCCTGTTTCAGATTGTCTTCCATTTGTCTTATGAACACGCACTAGATATCCATCGGTGGCAGGAATGTTGTTCAACAGCCTGTAGACATTATCACGCCTAACTCCAATAACCCAACTTGATCATTCATTAAGCTTCTCCACTGAAACCTCCCATGTGTTTTTCTTCCTTTTTTTATTTCTTATCTACGGCAAACGGCAAAGCCAAGAATAACAGGAACTTCTTTGCTTTTTTTATGCTCTTTACAAAGTTTTGTGGCTTTCTCAGAGCTTTTGAAGTCGCTCGGAAATCACAGAGAACTGCTATTAATTAAAGTCCGTAAAAAGTCTGTATACGGATACTGCAGACGATGACTAAGGAACATCGTGCAATCTGTGTGCTATGGGCTTTAATCCCGTCCACGCTATCACTTTTATAGCCACGTTTGGCCTAGAATACGACTGAAAACTGATCTGACTGATTAAAGGAATATGATGACTTCAAGTAGGAACTGATTGAT
The DNA here is from genome assembly GCA_003317085.1 of Hucho hucho. Lineage (NCBI taxonomy): Eukaryota > Metazoa > Chordata > Actinopteri > Salmoniformes > Salmonidae > Hucho > Hucho hucho. The sequence continues at coordinate 663,268 of QNTS01000955.1, read as the reverse complement.
CAAAAGGTGGACTACACCCTTTTTTTCCACGGCGCATGTTTTGATATCAGAATAAATTGAGTTGACAAGCTAAATATAGTGTTTGTATATCGGGGGGGAATACCACGATCGCCAGGAGAACTAGTCTAAAAGGAAATATTTCCCCACACCTAGTTAGGTTTCACCTAGGCATGGGATTCAGAAATGGAGCACAGAGATATATTTCCTTCCTGGATTGAAAGCAGGAGAATTACTCTCACAGTAAGAGCCACAACTGACAAGGCTGTTTCTATTCTATGTAATCTGGCTTTCTATACCAGTAGTCAAGTATGTTGATAAAGGCTCACGCCAAAACAATTTGGTATGTCATAAAGGAACAATCTGAGTATTTCTTGTCTTCTACTTCGAGTGGCTGAACTATCCATTATCCAGTGTTTTTGGACTAGTGTTACAGTTGGATTAGACCGTTTGGATATCAAATCAAATGTATTTATAAAGCCCTTCTTACATCAGCTGATGTCAGAGTGCTGTACAGAAACCCAGCCTAAACCCCCAAACAGCAAGCAATGCAGGTGTAGAAGCACGGTGGTTAGGAAAAACTCGGAAGAAACCTAGAGAGGAACCAGGCTGTGAGGGGTGGCCAGTCCTCTTCTGGCTGTGCTGGGGTGCAGATTATAACAGAACATGGCCAAGATTTCAAAATGTTCATAGATGACCAGCAGGGTCAAATAATAATAATCACAGTGGTTGTCGAGGGTGCAACAGGTCAGCACCTCAGGAGTAAATGTCAGTTGGCTTTTCATTGAGTAGCTCTACCGCTCCTGCTGTCTCTAGAGAGTTGAAAACAGCAGGTCTGGGACAGGTAGCATAGCACTAAATCTTCCTGCTAAAGCGTGAGATAATTCTGCAGTGTAACTCAGTGGAAATGTAAGAGTAAGGGGACAAAAGGTCTATAGTGGTTACTATGTCACCACCACTAGAATTCCCCATGTGCTCTTCTCAACAAGCCCCCTTAAGAACTGCCGAGTCAGCACTCAGCTGTCTGGCTTGTCAAGAATCTTAACCACGTTATATTCTACTCCTTCCTGCAAAGTAATTGTCAGTTTTCTGACTGTCACAATAACATTTACATAACAGGCGACTTCAGTTCAGCTCAACTGTGTTTTTATTAATATGAAACCTGAAGAGCTACGCCAGAAAATGTCAAAGCCGCACTGACTGGCTCTTTCGGACCGTATCAGTGCTAGGCTAGCAGCTAGGGAGAGCTGAGAGAAACAGGGTAAACGCTAAATCACAATTTCAAAGGCTCTGGTTGGCGCCTTCTGAAATTTATGGCATTCCATCTGTTCTCGGCCACTCCTTGTGCACATTGTGCCGGCCGGCGCTGCCAAATGTGAGAGGAATATAGATGCTAGGCCTAATTGCCAACGATCCCCCTTAAAGTCTGCCTCTATAGTGTAATGGCTAAAATCAGCGCAAGCTGTTTCTCATTTGACCGCATATTAAGTGTTCCTCCTCAGAGTTTGGAGTTTGCTCTCTCTCTCTCTCTCTCTCTCTCTCTCTCTCTCTCTCTCTCTCTCTCTCTCTCTCTCTCTCTCTCTCTCTCTCTCTCTCTCTCTCTCTCTCTCTCTCTGTCTCTCTCTGTCTCGGTCTCTGTCTGTCTCTGTCTGTCTCTCTGTCTGTCTCTCTGTCTGTCTCACTGTCTGTCTCTCTGTCTCTGTCTCTCTCTCGTCATTTCCTCACTGTTGGGCAGAGGAAAATGAGAAATGATACATTGTACAAGATTTAGCTAACAGCTGATTTACATCTGCAAGTGGGTTCAAAGAATAGACAACCCAGAACCCACAGAGTCCTTAAGAATGAGATTCATTGACTAATTTAAAATCCAATTCAAGAATGGAGGGGAAAAAGTGAAATTCTCTGAATGAAAATGAACCCCAAACCAACCCTTAAATTGTCTGCGGGCTTCAGACAATTCAGAAGTGAGGTAGACAGGAGAGGACACTGCAGCACATTTTGAACTGGAGTTGACGTCCTACTAGAACTCTGCTGGTCAGGAATCCATGATAAGGTTTTAATGTGTGGAAACGTCGTGGCTCTTGCTGCGGCTCTAACAGTACAAATCCGCACAAGACGCTCCGCTGCGCACATCAGTCCACATGACCGCAAACCGCGGGGAAACAAAACCACATTTGACAAATGTGATTATTTTGAGGAAAGGGCATTGTAACAGTGGCGAGAGAAGGAATGTGCTTGAATGTTACCCCCCTTTGTCTAAATGAAGTAATCTACAGTAGTATCTAATGAATCTAATCATTGACAAATATTTAATTTATCCCCTACTTACTTTTGTGTGTGGCGGAGTCATGGAAGATTGTATTCAGACTAGTCCGTTTTACAGGAATTTTCTCATTTTGGTTTGAGACTAATTAGCTGTGTTTAGACATTTTTTGCCCGTGTTTATTTTTGAACCAGTTGTTTAAACTGAGAAGTCTAACAGAAGGTTTGAATTTGATGGCGAAGGTCTGACGTTTAGATTGCGCTCTCTTTTTTGTTGTTGTTGCCGCTGGGCTTGAAGCAACGTCTCTATGTACCGCTGTTTCATGTGTCTGAGGTTCTTTTGATATACGAAGTCCCCTAGCATAAGGGGGCTCGAGTGCGTGTTTACTTCAATTACCGAAATACATGGCCTTTTTTTTTCAAACATGTGAAGTTCCCTCAAAGAACTCTTCCTAAAGTGTCCTTGAGTTTAGTCGGTCATGCCATTCATCCACACAATAAGTTAGGAGATCATTCCTCACTTACTAAACACCGTTTCAGGGTCAGGCTGTTGAAATGAGACGGTGCCTTTTTGTTTAAAAATAATGTTTTATTTCTTTTTTCCAGACATCAAGACTATGACTTCATCTCAGGGACACTGATGCGTAAGATGGCTCGCGAAGGACAGAACCCTCCGGAAGGCTTCATGGCCCCCAAAGCCTGGGCTGTACTGGTGGAGTACTATCAGTCCCTGGAGAAGGCTACCTAAGGTCAAATGTGGTCAAAGGTCAAAATGGGGAACATCCAGGTCGTATTCATTAAGGCACACCATAGCAAAACTTTTTCAAACGTTTCTCACCAAGAAAAACTAAACAAGCGGTTGTCATTGGTCCAGATAGTCCCTCCCTGCTTCAGTCTGTTTCCCTCGGTTTGGTCCCTAATGAATACGACACAGCTATCTCCTCTAAAACAGTTAAAAGATTAAAATGAGGACCACTCAACAGCTAAAGCTATCGTTCCTTCCCTGCGCTGTGGCTCGCCTCCAGATGTCCCTCTCCAACCTCCAATGCACACACCTCTCCTCTATTCTATCCTCTATTCTCCCCTCCTCCTCTAATCTCCTGTATTCTCTCCTCTATTCTCCACTCTCCTCCCCTCTATTCTCCCCTCCTCCTGTATTCTCTCCTCCACTCTCCTCTATTCTCTCCTCCACTCTCCTCTCCTCTCTCTCGTTCTGCTGCTACTGCCACTGGGCTTCAGTCTTACCACACTGAGTATGTACTTTATTTAAACTCACCATTAGAAATTGGTTTCTCTTATTGTGCAACTATCAGTATTTTTAAATGGGTTTTAAACTGGAAATGAGTTCAAGTGTTCATTTTAAAAGGGGTGAAGAGGCAAAGATTGTATTTTTTTTCGAGAACGATACAAAACGTTTCCTCATTATGTAACAAGATGTGGATTAGTTGAGTATGAAAACATGAAACATGTAGGAAGTCAATGCCCCTCTTAGTAATGTTTCCTAGAACTGTTACCGTGCCCATAGCTAACGTGATCATATTGATTCTTTTGAGTGTTTGGCTTTGTCCCTTTGTCCCCATGCACACTTCAAATAAGTTACTGGAAACCGTAGACTAATCTAGTGATCTTAAAACAAGCCATCACTGTGTAGCTGCAGCATGTGGGTAACTGTCATCTGAGGTTGCTGGCCTAACTGGAACTGGTTTGAATTGGAGTTTGAGGTCAAGTTGAGTGCCTTGTCTTTGTCAATCGTTCTCACACAGAGACATTGCATTCCCGCACACACACACACCAACACACACCTGTTAATTCTCCCACTTGCCTCTCTGTTACATTAAACCGGTCCAATAGATCCAAGAAACAATCTGCGAAGCAGATGAGACCGGAACTAATGAAATGTTTTTATGGGGACGTGTAACTGGACTAAACCTTTAGAAATACTTACGGTTTTACCATTAGCTTTATTTGTCCATACTGATAAATGTTATCTTTTTACCTTGATGTAGCATGTAGTGAAGTGTTAACCACCTAGGACTGTTTTAGTGAACTATCAGTATTTATTGTTGTTGATGTTTATCACACTGGTGGTTGGTGGCACCTTACTTGGGGAGGACAGGCTTGTGGTAGTGACTGGAGCAGGATAGGTGGAATGGTATTCAATTTGTTCCGTTCCAGCCATTATTATGAGCCGTCCTCCCCTCAGCAGCCTCCTGTGGTCTGTCACTATATATATTTTAGTTTGTTGGCTTGTTTTAATATTCTTTGTACTGAGTTATATTTTCCATTTGGTTACTACTGTACAAACATGGGTCTGCTCTGCCAGTATGGCCGGAAGAAAAGATATTGGTTTATATATTATTGTCCATGTTCTCCAATAAACCATTTTTAGCAAATGGATACATTTTGTGTTTCATTGTTTTGTTGGTTATCCACAGTCCACGATAGCTACATATAAATGAAATGGTTCCAGACTCAAATATACTGTGTCAAAGAATTCATGTTTAACTCAGAACAAAATCTAATTTGCTTCAAAAATAACTACCATTGATGAGCTTTCACTGACTTAAACCAGAGTAGGTGATCTCATTCCCAATGCATACTGTTAAAATACCCTGCCATCTCCCATCAGGCACATATAGTGCTGACGTATGTGTGACAACCTGTAATGTTTCAACTGGTCCTGTTGTATGTCTCAGTGCCTCATGTCCACACGTTCGTATAGGAATTTCCATTCGTTTTTAATATTCTCAGACCCGGCACATTGTGCTCACTGCTCAATCACAGTACAGGTCAATCCACTGTATACTGGAAAGGACAGACCCCCTCATGCTCCGTCTCTCTCCCTCTGTCTCTCCCTCTGTCTCTGTTTCTGTCACACACACACACACCGTCCCAGCTCCCAGCTGTGGCCCAGATGCGTGGGCCCTGGTGAAAGTGGAACACACAGGGTTAATGCATGGCCTTAAGTCGCCCCTCCTCAGACAGGAGGACCCTGGATATTTCATCTAATCCACCTCATGGAGACCTCCGTAACCAATAGACCTGCCTGCCAGCAGTCATTTTTCTACCCTGCGTTGCCAGACCTTGTTCAATCTCAAATGGTAATCAAGCTCGGACCTCGATACCTCTTCAAAGGGAGTGCTGTTGTTTTTTTAGCTGTAAATGAAGGAATGCTGTAGGGATTGGGAAGCTTGCCTTACATTTTGGTTGTCCTTTTAACTTTCTCTGGGGGAATGTGGGGGTGTAGTTCTCTTGGGGGGGGGGATTCAGGTGTGCAGAGTTCTACTGCAGATTCCCTTCAACCCTTGTGATGTTTTAGATGGATCACACACATTGTATTAGAAGTGATTATACCATCTATCACTCCTTTTCACCTGTATGAAGAATAGAGACAATTCTTCAGATAGCTCTACCTTTAATCAGATGTGACTTTGAACTTTTGTCATCTCTGATTTCATCAAATTTGCCAGAGAGTATTCCTTTACAACATGGCTGGCTGCCAGCCCAAAAAATACTACTAGAAAGATAATGCTTCTACTAATGTTACTGTGACATGTACCTGTCTGTCTACTCACATGTCTGTCTACTCACCTCTCCTCACCTGTCTGTCTACCCACCTCTCCTCACCTGTCTGTCTACCCACCTCTCCTCACCTGTCTGTCTATTCACCTCATCTGTCTGTCTACCCAACTCACCTACCTCACTCATTCATATTGACTTGAATGACAGTCTCACCATTTACTTTTTGTCATCTTGGCTAAAACTGTAGAACAACTTTTCTGAAACTGTTTCCAGACAGTTTTATGTACAGTACAGTTTATGAGATTGCCAGAAATGCTAGACTTGACTGGAGGTGCTATACTGTGGTATATCTACTTTGAAAGCAGTTTAGAAAATGGCATTGCATATACTAGAACGGAGGCAAATGCAATAAGGAAAAATGAAACTCAAGTAACATCTAAGGACTTACATATAACTAGTGGCCAGCTGATCAACTAGGTGTTCATGGGCAATGCAACAAGATGCCATAGTACAGCAAGCTTAATGTACGGTAATGCCATTTGTCGTCATACTCTGTTCCTCCTCTAGCACATCCACCAAGATCTCTGCTATCCTAGGGATTCTCCAGTCCATAGAGATGCACAGTGACCCATGCGTGGCACATATGACATCACACCCCCTCTCCATCGCATAAAGGTTCTGCTGCTTACATGGATTCCATCTGCATTTAACTTCAATTTCCCCCCATCTGGTTCTAGTTCCCATTCAAAGCCAGCCGTTATAAAAACAGGCTTCTTCTTCTCTGCAAAATGCAATACAATGGTATATTCACCAGGATGTCTGGGGACTCTGGACAGATCAATCAAAGCAAAGCCAACTCCAGCCTGTCATAACATAGGACAGGGGGATTGTCATCCTTATGTCTCTGTTCCCAGATCAAGTCCATAATGACTCCATAGCATTCTGGTCACATGGTCTGGAGAGAAGACTATATAATAACAGCATAGTACAGTAGGCTAGCCTGTTTCCAGATCCTTTTCTGATGTACAGCCAACTCCTATGGTCATTTGCATGACAACGATCCGGTACCAGGCTAAATACAGTATACTAACTAAGTCTTGGAGCTTGGTGTACCATTAAGGGGTGTTGTGGCGACAGCTGTGGTTGCGTAATGATCGTTTCTCTTTATCGGAGTATCGTCACTAGTCACCATGGTGTTTACACTAGCTATGTGATCCTATGACTTTTTTTGGGCTCCCATCATGAATTAGTGTAGTGATGTCATCCGAAGTGGACATAAATCTCTATGAAAAGACTTGATAACATCAGCCTGGGGGTTAACGACGAATGATTGGCTGCGGTCACGTAAACACACATCGTGTAGACTTGCTACTTCTTCTACTCGCTGTTAATATATGATACTGAAGACATGTTATTACTACAACATCTCGGCTGGGATAAATCCATTAAGGTTTATTATGTTATCCTGTCTGTTCGTCGTGACAGAATGAGACGGGACAGGCCGGGAGCATTACCTCAGTAGTGGGGGAAGACTAGAACATATGAAGAGGAGGATATCATTCATCAAATGATCCTGCTCTGGCCCGCCGCACATCAAAAGGCAAGCATCTGTTTCAGGAAGGGGAGAGGGGAGGACCAAGGAGGAATTCTTCCAGGCTGTTTTACCACACAGGGGTAAGCTGCCTGACAGGCACGTACTGAGGTGGGCTTTGAGCCCAGCCTAACTCCAGCCCAGCTCCAGCCTGCTGTATCTACCCAGCCCATCACCTTCCCCCTACAGTCCCACCTACAGAGCACTAGCTGTCTGACAATGGGAACATTCCACCTGCCTGGTATGCCTGCCTACCACCTATCTGGAGGAAAGAGACGAGGGATTTTCATGATGTCACTGCTGGGTGCAGTCCCCAAGCATGTGATGTCATAGACTGCATGATATGGGGACAGCAAGGTGGGAGAAGCTGGGCCTAGTTCTAACAACATTACCATGGCAATAATATCTAAACATTTCTTTGTTTTATTTGCGAATTCCACCAGACCAGTCAGCCCCCTCTCTCTAGAACAACTGCAGGCATCATTATGGAATTGTCAACCAAAGACAGCCACACATGGTTGTTTATAATGGAAGGTTTTCAATGAGCCTTGCTGAAAGCAAGTTGTCAACTGCCTACTAACAAACATAGTACAAACATGATTCACTCAAAGATGAATGAATCGTTGATAGTAGCCTTTGATAGCATGACACCGTTTATGCCACTGCAACACAGAGGGGTGACCGTGACATTGAAGTGATAGGCTGGCACGCCGGTAGTCGTTGTGCAGAATTCCCGCTCATAATCTCTATCAATGTCCCCACACGCCTCTCATGTTGAACAACGAACTACCTGTAACCGCCAGAATAAAGGAAAGGCCTCAGTAAATAAGGGAAACAAAGTATATTGAAAGGTTAAGCACAAGAGTTCATTAAGCATTTAACATCCCATCATGCTTAGGGTCATATAGGCTATAAGAATGCCCAGTTGCCCATTATTTTGGCTACCATGTCTAGAAGAAGAGATCTCAGTGACTTTGAAAGAGGGGTCTCAAATGAGCATAGAGGGTTTAGTGTGTGTGTGCGTGCGTGCGTGCATGCGTGCGTGCGTCACCAAATCTCAACCCAGTTGAATTTTGTGGCAGATTCAGGAGCGGCGCCTGAGCATCAACAAACACTAAATTATGAAAGTTCGCGTGGAGGAATGGTGTCGCATCCCTCCAATAGAGTTCCAGACACTTGTAGAATCCATGCCAAGATGCATTGAAGCTGTTCTGGATCGTGGTGGCCCAACGCCCTATTAACACACTTTATGTTGGTGTTTCCTTTATTTTGGCACTTACCTGTATATTTGTTCATGAAGGCTTGGAGTTGTAAACTTCATTTCACTACTGTTACTATTGATACTTGTAAGTTGTGCAGCGAAGGGATATTACTATGGCGAGCAACGGAGGACTTTTGAAAGGTAAGTATCCTAATGAAATAGAATAGAAACCTGAATGTTTAAAACTATAGTTTATAGTGCTCAATACTCAGCAAACTTGGCTAGCTGTGAATGCTAACTATTGTCATTGGCTCCTAGCTCTCAATACCGATGAATTTAGCTTTGTGGGGGTGTAGTTGTCCAATGACCTCCTGCATATTTCACACCTGCACCATAGTACCACGCCTCTGAAACTACACAAGCCCCAACAAGAGAACCATTCAATCCACTGTACTGTTTGCAGGTGCATTTGAATGGCATGAATGAAAAGACTTACAGCACCTGGAAACACATGAGGACGACAACACATGGATTGTTCCCCCCTGCACAGTGCCTCTGTCTGCATGATATCTCCTGTCTGCTGGGGTTCCCCAAAACTTCACACCTTGACAGGTAGTGTACTACTCTACTGTTGTCCACATGCCAAGAAGGGTCGGTCTCGCTCTCCTCTCTTTCTCTTTCTCATGCTCTCTCTCTCTCCTCTCTTTCTCATGCTCTCTCTCTCTTTCTCTCTGTCTCTATATATACACACTCATATATATATATAATATATAATATATAAATCTTCCTCATTCTCTCTCAAGAAACCACAGCCAATGCAGTTGGTGCATAAGCAGTGTAGGATCTGAACATATATCTTTCCTAAACCAATCTCAGAACTGTAGTCAGACTAAAGAGTGGAGATACCTTCTGGCTGAGGGGTACAGGAGAGATAGGGTTGCTACAGCAGTCAGCCTGTTGTCTCAAAGTTGAAAAAAGGTTTGGAGAGAGACAGAGTGAATGGGTCATTTTGATGCATAGAAGATGGGGGAAAGAATGTTGAAGTATAGGCCTAGGTCACGTGATCAAGCTATAGTATAATGAATAAATGTCAATTCAATCTATCCATATTGAGATAACACACAGGTGTCTCTTGACATGATCTCTACTACGTCTCTGCACCTGGAAATAAATCAAACCGACCACATGTTTTTACTGCTTTTAATAATCCACTTTACCGCCATACAGCCGCATTACAATTGCTCCCTATACAACACCTGTGTGTTGACCCCATATCATATCCTGTGCGACGTAGATCACACAACACAGGCACCAAGTTCACTCCAAGTTCACAAGGTAAAACTCACGCCGTAAGGGATAATTAGTACCTGTGTGAGTGACTTCCAGGCGCTTGTTGTTTAGTAATAAAGTGTAGTGATGCGGTTTCAGCTCTCAGCAGCCTCTACCTTGGCAAGGCACCTTTCGGCAATCTCAGATTCCCTGCGTATCATCAAAAGTGCTGCTATCCGATGCCACCTTGTATTTGTCTTGGACATTGTTCTAGCTTTGATCATAAATTGCCGTAATTATTCCGGTGGCCTATACTTTACAGCCTACTTCCCGTAAGAAACACAATTCATGGAACAGGAGAAGCCGGTGCTGTGGTACTTGTACAGTACACAAGCACAGCGGGGTAAAGGGGAGTGGCCTACCTGACTGGATAAATGGGCCCAATTAAATGCGTCTTTTATGTTTTTCATCAGCAATGCACTTTGCAGCTCTCGCTGCTGCTGCTATTGTGCCGCGTCGTCTCTCAGGCTCTTCATGAGTGAGTCCGGATGTGTAAACGAACCGGGGGTGAAATTGAACCAGCTTTTTTTTCTCTACCTCCTCCCTCCCTCTATCCTCCTTTTTTTCTTTCATCTCCAAAACACAAATAAATAAATGAAGAGAACCTGAGAGGTGAATGCGGAGAATTGTTCATTTGCGGGTTCCGGAAAACAGGAGAAATCAGGACTTAAACAGGCAGTGTTTGACTGACTCATTTGGCTTTTAATAGTGACACACACACACACTTAACCCTAGAGTGCCCACAGCCCACACCTTATCGTCCTCACATAGGCTACTGTGTCGCTTGTCTTTCTTATAGCCTCTTGTATATAGCAAGGACCTCACGACACGATATTATCACGATACTTGCCGATACGGTAGTTATTGCGATTCGATACTGGAATGTTATTTCTATTCGATGTTCCAAACGTATTGCTCACCATATGTCTATTGCAGAGGGACAATAGAGAGCCATGAGAAATCAAGTTTTGATCAGTCATGGAAATAAAAGTGCGGAAAACAAATTGGCTCCTTGTTTAAAAAAATTATGGAGAACAAGCTATTGAGGAAAATACTGGAGTTTTACAGGTACAGCCAACTTGTGTAAAAATAATATTGTGATATTGTCAAATCAAGCTTTATTTATACATCCCATTTCAGACATGGAATGCAATGCAGTGTGCTTTACAGGAAAAAACAATGAAAATAAAAGCTGAGATATTTACTACACAACAAACACAAGATAAAAAAAACAAAAGAATGACACAAACCGGACACTAAAAAGCACCCTGAGGAAAAGCAACACTAAAAAGATGTGTTTTGAGATCTCTTTAAAATATGTCCACAGTTTCGGCCCCCCTTTCTTCCCCCTCAGGTTCATATCGTCCAAAATATTATCACGCTATGTAACTGTAGCAACTTTACCCCCTATCACTACTTGTCTATCACTACTTGTCTATCACTACTTGTACACAATGCAAACATTTAAGCAATGAGACCCAAGGGGACATGGTATATTGTGAATGTACCACAGCGAAGGGTTGTTGTTTGGCACGATGCGTTACCCTTTCTTAACTTGTTATTAAATGCAACAAACATGTAAGAATTCACAGCATCGGTGATATGTTTATCATTTGCATGTCGCTGAAACATTTTCCCAATTAGACAGTCATTTATTTTTGTCAGACATTTATTGCAGACCACTTACTGGATTATTCTGGTCATTGTTTTCTAGTCGTTAAAGCACTGAGACTTGGTCTGTTCAGTCAGTGTGGTTATCCAGAAATATGGAGAGAAAGATTCCAGTGATTCTCTAGTTTTGCCCATAAAATGTTTTATTGCTGTGAGAATTATTATGGGATTCCCTTTTCACGGTTCCTTGGAGAGACAGTGCATGCAGCCCAGCCTCCCTGTTGTGTAACCATTCTCATTGCTCCCCACTGTAACTTGTGGCTGCAGGTTGAATGACTGCCTGAGCAGCTCCTGAAGTAGCCTAGCTGTCTTGACTGGCTCATTGACTGTCCTCCTCTTTAGCAATACAAAGGCTATGTCTGTCGGCAGTATAAACGCATATAACTTCAGTCAGAATTGAGAGGGGAAACCGAATACTGCTTCTCCTTCGCGTTCCAAGGGGTTACGCATGTTTTCGTTTCCATTGTCCAGAAACTCCCTCATCCTCATATCACAGTTAGTTAATCACTCGTCGCCACCGAGGCCTGGAGCCCACAGACGAGCCGAGCTGAGCTGAAATTTTGAAACCCAATCATTGTTTGCCCTATAACACAGTTAACGTAAGCCAATTTTTAAGGTGAAGTGTAAAAGCAAATTCAATTTTGATCCGCAGGATTTAAACCGCTGATGACTATCTGAGAAAAGCGTGGCACTCAGACAACAAGTGAAAATCCCAGTTTGGAACAGAACACTACCCAGGCTCAAATTGATCTCCAACATTACTTTTCTCTCTGTCTTTTCATTCTCAGCCATCTACCGAAAAAGGCAAAATTATGAGACATGCCCTGATCTAGTATAAAATATATGACTTGCACTGGGCCTGTAATTATGTTGAAATGGTAAGCGTTATCATCAGTTGAATGTGTTGGATAGGATTAAAGGAAGTTGTACTTTTTGGTTCAAATGTATGACCTCTCTTGATATACGGTAGTAAAAGACAACACAGAAGAGAGGATCTCTCATATCCAAGACTAATACGGAACAGCTTTTTCTGGCCTGTAGGCCTGCACAATATTCATCCTTACTGCATAGCACAATGATTCATGATTTTCTCTGAGAATGAATTCTGGTTGCCGGGGACTAAACTTCTCTAGTAGTTTGTCCCAAAAATAACTGATGTTAATTGAAAACCCGACTTTCTGTCATTTGAAAAGGGACTTCGGCGCCCACAACAATTATGAAATGCAACAGCTGGCTTCTTTACTTTGTAGAATGCCCTGTCTTCGAGTTTGAACATTGTGCATATTGCTAAATAACATGGTTCCAGTATCTTTCACCGTGACATTTCTTTTTGGGAATCGTCTTGGTAACAGTAATGAAAATATACACCCGTCAACAGTATCAGATATACATCCTCCGGGAGGTCATTACTTTATGATGTGGTATGTTCAGAATCAGATGCCATCCACAAAGGATTCACCAGTCCCAAAGATGCTTCCTTCGGTGTCTTGTGTCAGTCAGTCAACCCTTTGCTTTAGGTACATATCACAGGAGGCTTCTGAGGGCAGGACGGCTCATAATAATGGATGAAGCGAACTGAATGGAAGCCATGTACAGAGCATTCGGAAAGTATTCAGACCGTAGACTTTTTCCACATTTTATTACGTTACAGCCTTATTCTAAAATGGATTAAATCGTTTTTTCCCCTCATCAATCTACACACAATATCCCATAATGACAAAGCCAAAACCGGTTTCTAGACATTTTTGCAAATGTATGACAAATAAAAACCTAAATATCACATTTACATAAGTATTCAGACCCTTTACTCAGTACTTTGTTTAAGCATCTTTGCAGTGTTTACAGCCTTGAGTCTTCTTGGGTATGACGCTACAAGCTTGGCACACCTGTATTTGGGGAGTTTCTCCCATTCTTCTCTGCAGATCCTCTCAAGCTCTGTCAGGTTGGATGGGGAGCGTCGCTGCACAGCTATTTTCAGGTCTTTCAAGAGATGTTCGATCAGGTTTAAGTCTGGGCTCTGGCTGGGCCACTCAAGGACATTCAGAGACTTGTCCCGAAGCCACTCCTGTGTTGTCTTGGCTGTGTGCTTATGGTTGTTGTTCTGTTGGATGGTGAACCTTCGCCCCAGTCTGAGGTCCTGAGCGCTCTGGAGCAGGTTTTCATCAAGGATCTCTCTGTACTTTGCTCTGTTCATCTTTCCCTCGATTCTGACTAGTCTCCCAGTCCCTGCTGCTGAAAAACATCCCCACAGCATAATGCTGCCTCCACCATGCTTCACCGTAGGGATGGTGCCATGTTTCCTCCAGACGTGACGCTTGGCATTCAGGCCAAAGAGTTCAATCTTGGTTTCATCAGAGCAGAGAATCTTTTTTCTCATGGTCTGAGTCCTTAAAGTGCCTTTTGGCAAACTCCAAGTGGGCTGTCATGTGCCTTTTACAGAGGATCGGCTTCCCTGTGGCCACTCTACCATAAAGACCTGATTGGTGGAGTGCTGCAGAGATGATTGTCCTTCTGGAAGATTCTCATATCCCCACAGAGGAACCTTGGAGCTCCGTCAGAGTGACCATCAGGTTCTTGGTCACCTCCCTGACCAAGGCCCGTCTCCCCTGATTGCTCAGTTTGGCCGGGCGGCCAGCTCTAGGAAGAGTCTTGGTGGTTCCAAACTTCTTCCATTTAAGAATGATGGAGGCCACTGTGTTCTTGGGGACCTTCAATGCTGCAGAAATGTTTTGGTACCCTTCCCCAGATCTGTGCCTCGACACAATCCTGTCTCAGAGCTCTACGAACAATTCCTTTTACCTCATGTCTTGGTTTTTGCTCTGACATGCACTGTCAACTGTGGGACCTTATATAGACAGGTGTGTGCCTTTCCAAATCATGTCCAATCAATATAATTTAACACAGCGGGACTCCAATCAAGTTGTAGAAACATTTTAAGGATGATATATGGAAACAGGATGCAACTGAGTAAAATTTACCCCATTACCCTTTTTTTGGACAAGCTAAGTTTCAAAGCTGTAATGTTTACATTCATTCTGATTATTTCCAGGAATACACAACATCCTGAAATATAGATAGATATCTTTGTTAGAAAGAAAGACGTAATAAGGCTGAATGTAAAGAATTGTTCAATATACCCCACTCTCCCATATACGTAAGTTATTTGTTATTTTTACTATGTATAAGGTTGATTGGGATACCAAAAGCTGTTTACATACACACAGCCCGACACCCACTTTTGCCAACAAATGTCCAGCCACCAACCTACATGTGACAGGTCTGCGGTGTTCGTCTCCCCTGTGGCAACATTATGCTAACATTAGCTAGAGTAGTGTTACTCCACTTTTTCCCACTGTTGAAAAATTGCAGCGTTGAGAAGCACCAAAGTGAGAAATACAAGTGCAAACAGCTTCGCACCCTCCAACACTGGTGAAATACACCATACTGCCAAGACACTAGCTGGGTACAGTATTATTCAGTCTTTGGCTCCCTGTGCTATTAAGGTGCCAAATTTAAAATCCGTCTGTATCATGACTACTGTTTTCTGCCTAGATGCAATACTTTAAAGCAACTCATAAAGAGGCACAATCAATTTATTTCCAGACTTTTATGTATTTTCACCTTTTTATGTTGCAATAACAAACATTGATTTGAATAATGATTTTAAAAATAAAGAAGCTAAAAAGTATTTTTATTTGGCATACAACAATTAAAAAAATAATCTTAATCCAAACCACATGAAGACAAACATTTGATACAACGAAACTCAAAAGCACCTCCATTGTCACGATCTTCAGAAGGGACAGACCAAGGGGTATCCAGTATACATGCTTTATTTATCAACGTAACTGGCACGAACGAGAACGAGGATCGTAACATATAACATGGACTAGACACTATCGCTATGAAACCAACAATAACCCACAAACCCCTAGTGAAAACTACAAACATATATATGGTTCCCAATTAGAGGTAACGACACTCAGCTGCCTCTAATTGGGAACCATTACCCCAACATAGAAATAGATCACCTAGAACAAAAAAACCCTACACCAAAACGAAACTAAACACGCCAGCCTATAAAAATCAGGCCTGAACGTGACATCCATAAAGCTCTGAGAATTTTCATAATTTTGTGGTGGGAATTGGACACTTTACAACTATCTTTCAAATGATAGGCTAACTGTAAACATCTTGAATAATAAAATGCAACTGATTGGCCATGAACAATAATCAGAAAGTGTATCCAACGGACATACAGTTGAAGTCGGAAGATTACATACACCTTAGCCAAATACATTTAAACTCAGTTTTTCACAATTCCTGACATTAAATCCTAGTAAAAATTCCCTGTCTTAGGTCAGTTAGGATCACCACTTTATTTTAAGAATAATAGTAGAGAGAATAATTTATTTCAGCTTTTATTTCTTTCATCACATTCCCAATTGGTCAGAAGTTTACATACACTCAATTAGTATTCTGTAGCATTGCCTTTAAATTGTTTAACTTGGGTCAAATGTTTCGGGTAGCCTTCCACAAGCTTCCCACAATAAGTTGGGTGAATTTTGGCCCATTCCTCCTGACAGAGCTGGTGTAACTGAGTCAGGTTTGTAGGCCTCCTTGCTCGCACACGCTTTTTCAGTTCTGCCCACAAATGTTCTATAGGATTGAGGTCAGGGCTTTGTGATGGCCACTCCAATACCTTGACTTTGTTGTCCTTAAGCCATTTTGCCACAACTTTGGAAGTATGCTTGGGGTCATTGTCCATTTGGAAGACCATTTGCAACCAAGCTTTAACTTCCTGACTGATGTCTTGAGATGCCATATATTTTGTGAAGTGCACCAGTCCCTCCTGCAGCAAAGCACCCCCACAACATGATGCTGCCTCCCCCGTGCTTCACGGTTGGGATGGTGTTCTTCGGCTTGCAAGCCTCCCCCTTTTTCCTCCAAACAAGACAATGGTCATTATGGCCAAACAGTTATATTTTTGTTTCATCAGACCAGAGGACAATTCTTCAACGATCTTTGTCCCCATGTGCTTTTTTTATGGCGGTTTTGGAGCAGCCTTGTTGAGCACACACACACACACACACACACACACACACACACACACACACACACACACACACACACACACACACACACACTTTCTTGTTGAGCAGCCTTTCAGGTTATGTCAATATATAGGACTCGTTTTACTGTGGATATAGATACTTTTGTACCTGTTTCCTCTAGCATCTTCACAAGGTCCTTTGCTGTTGTTCTGGGATTGATTTGCACTTTTCGCACCAAAGTAGGTTCATCTCTAGGAGACAGAACGCGTCTCCTTCCTGAGCGGTATGACGGCTGCGTGGTCCCATAGTGTTTATTATTGTTTGTACAGTTGCACATGGTACCTTCAGGCATTTGGAAATTGCTCCCAAGGATGAACCAGACTTGTGGAGGTCTACACATTTTTTTCTGATGTCTTAGCTGATTTCTTTTGATTTTCCCATGATGTCAAGCAAAGAGGCACTGAGTTTGAAGGTAGGCCTTGAAATACATCCACAAGTACACCTCCAATTGACTCAAATGATGTTAATTAGTCTATCAGAAGCTTCAAAAGCCATGACATCATTTTCTGGAATTTTCCAAGCTGTTAAAAGGCACAGTCAACTTAGTGTATGTAAACCTCTGACCCACTGGAATTGTGATACAGTGAATTATATGTGAAATAATCTGTCTGTAAACAATTGTTGGAAAAATTACTTGTGTCATGCACAAAGTAGATGTCCTAACCGACTTGCCAAAACTATAGTTTGTTAACAAGAAATTTGTGGAGTGGTTGAAAAATGAGTTTTAATGACTCCAACCTAAGTGTATGTAAAACTTTGTATGTAAGACTTCAACTGTATATAAAGGTAATAGCTCTTTTGATTAGTCAAATCAAATGTACTTGTGATACCGTGAAGTGCTGAGATATAAAGATTTGTATATTACGTTTTAAACTTCTAATTAACCTCTATATCTGCCGTTCATCCTTACTGAACCCTGTTCCTCCTGTCTGTCTGCTTTAACTGCTTATTTGCTAGTTCGATTGTCTGGCTGCAGCTCCCAGCTTTCTCTGAGATTTTTCTACTGTAAATTAAAGCAAAGCAGACAGTCTGACTGGTTTACAGAAACTCAACCTTTCTCAGGAGTTAAGTTAGATGAAAGGATTTAGTAGTACGCTGATCTAGGATCAGACTTCCTGTGACAATGCACACCTGTACATTATAACCGTCATGAGATCTGAAGCTGGTCTTCTTTCTCAAAACACAGTCGGATCATCATCATCTCCACGCAAGTGTAATTACTGTCATCGAGAAAAGGTTGTTGTTTAATTATGTTAACAGTATAATCTGCTTGCTACTGGTTTGCTTTGGTAAGCTCAGGTAACATGTGGGTCTGTTGGGTCTGTTTACTAGATGAAACCACACCAGAGAACGCGATGGGACAGTGTGGGGACGGCGATGTAAGACGACATGCTTCAGCATGTATTGTAACGGTATCAAGTCAATATTGTTCAAGTCAAGGGCGCAACTTTCACTCGGGACGGGGGGTGAGGGTTCAGTGGGCATGTCCCACATTCTAAAATTGCATTTTTGTTTAGGATCATGCAGACTCCTCCGAGCGGTCAGGTACGCTGTTTGGAGTGTTTATCCGACTGGATAATTATTTATTTTTTTAAATAATAATGATTATGTCCCCCCCCACTTCTAAAACCAAAGTTGCACCCCTGGTGGGGGACGGTTATGTAAAAGGACATGCTTCAGCCTGTATTGTAATGGTATCAGTGGACTCAATCGGAGACTGTTTGTTCAAGTCAATATTAAAGTGTCTTAGATTGCCTGTTTATCTCATATTCCCCCTGTGTAACAGTTCATTGAAACACTTTCCGTGCCCGTTTGTTGTTAGTCAGGTTCCCATGTCATAGGTTCTTAAGAGTCAACATTTCTGGGAAATATTTTGAGCTGCACTTTATATGGGATGGAGGGGACATTTTGTTCTTTGCCGTCGCTTGGGGAGATGGTTTTCTCTTTGTGGCGGCTCAGTACAACGGTTTTCGGTGGTTCCCCCCGTTGACCACAGACATAGATCACTTTCTCAAGGCGGAATTCCAGGCCCAGCGGCCAAGGCCTCCTCCGCACAGTGACTGAGCATCAAAACATGCCCAATATGCATCACATCTGCCCCCAACAACTCCCATGGGGACGGCATGTTGGCGAGTCCGTTGGAGATGACATTCTCCTTACCTGGTCTTAGCTTCTCAACTTGTGAGTGTAGCCAAAAACGCCATAACAAATGTGTTTCTCTGTACCACAATTAGGCCTCAGACTGCAATTTCCAACTAAATATTGCAGCTGGAGACAATTGTGAAGGACGTAATGAGCCTTCTACGTTCTGTTAAATTTGAATTTACATATCCTGATTTGGCTTTGGCTTACACTTATATAAACGGCTCTCCAATTGTTGCCACTTTTATTAGGGTTAACCTACTGGGGTTTGTTAAGCGTGGGTGTAGCAGCTAACAGACCAACAGACCTCCATGAAGTCTAAATGGGGTAGGGATGTCCAAAGGATCCCAGATAGCAAGGACCGTCTGAAAACTAGACTAGTGGTGGAGCTGGCTAGCCATTCTTAGTATCTAGTTAGCTAGTCATCTAGTGGCATTGAAAGCCAGCCATGTTAGCCCCTGGTACCGTACTAGCCTCACATAGTTCATGTTAGATAACTTTGTGAATGTTGAAATAGTTATTCAAGTGCGTGAACCAAGGTAGTTTGTCAGCAAACTAAACGGATTGGAGTCTGTTATGCAAATACACTTGTCCCATGCAGGCTTACATTCCTCATCACTCACCCTTCATTGGAGCTCACACAGCGTCTAGCCAGCCATGTGTCAATACACCATCAGCCCATCCTCCATCAGTATAGCCTCTCATTTGTATGTGGACTAAGAGATTTACTACAGCTCAAGTCTTTCACACCTAATCAGTCTTCATAGTGGAGGGTTATACCCAGGACTCCCCAGCTGGCATGCATTATAACATAGGCTTTCATACACTTGCATACACACACACACACACGCAAATGTTCACATACACACACACACACAAAATGCTTGCATACACACACACACTTGCATTAACACACATGCATGCACAGTGCACACACACACACACACACACACACACACACACACACACACACACACACACACACACACACACACACACACACACACACACACACACATTATAGCGTAGGTAGACACAGTGTGTGGTTAAATAACCCTGTCAGAGTGACAGTGGGATCCCTGCTTGCACATGGATCATATTTGTAAAGCTGGAGCCAACAGGGCCCTCTCTAGTTGTATCTCCTTATGAATCATTTTTATTCAGCCTCGTTGTCAGTGACACATCGCTCCAAACCAGTGGCGCTGTTGGTGCTGATGAACACTTTGTCCGTGTCTGTCAGACCAAGACAATCAGACACCTCGCTGCTGCATGTGCGTGCTGCTGTGCTGAGATGGATCTAGTTCAAATAAACAACGGAAAAAGTAGGCTATACTGTTGGTGCCACCTGACCTGAACATCTTATGTCCATATGGGATTGGTGTGTTTCTCAGAGAGGGTTCTTTTTCTCTTTTCTAGAGAGTGAGAGGGTTCTTATTCTCTTTTCTAGAGAGTGAGAAGGTTCTTCTTCTATCGTCTAGAGAGTGAGAGGGTTCTTCTTCTATCTTCTAGAGAGTGAGAGGGTTCTTCTTCTATCTTCTAGAGAGTGAGAGGGTTCTTCTTCTATCTTCTAGAGAGTGAGAGGGTTCTTCTTCTATCTTCTAAAGAGTGAGAGGGTTCTTCTTCTTCTATCTTCTAAAGAGTGAGAGGGTTCTTCTTCTTCGATCTTCTAGAGAGTGAGAGGGTTCTTCTTCTATCTTCTAGAGAGTGAGAAGGTTCTTCTTCTTCGATCTTCTAGAGAGTGAGAAGGTTCTTCTTCTTCTCTTTTCTAGAGAGTGAGAAGGTTCTTCTTCTTCTCTTTCTAGAGAGTGAGAGGGTACTTCTCTTTTCTAGAGAGTAAGAGGGTTCTTCTCTTTCTAGAGAGTGAGATGGTTCTTCTATCTTCTAGAGAGTGAGAAGGTTCTTCTTCTCTTTCTAGAGAGTGAGATGGTTCTTCTATCTTCTAGAGAGTGAGAGGGTTCTTCTTCTTCTATCTTCTAGAGAGTGAGAGGGTACTTCTCTTTTCTAGAGAGTGAGAGGCGTCTTCTCTTTTCTAGATAGTGAGAGGGTACTTCCTCTCTTTTCTAGAGAGTGAGAGTTTTTTTTGTCTTCTAGAGAGTGAGAGGGTTCTTCTTCTCTGTTCTAGAGAGTGAATGTATTTGAATCACTGTACTAATCTGGAGCATAAAACCACCACAACAAGAGACAAGAACAACAGCAAAATAACAAGTGTGCTCATATATCCCCTTTATAACTAATACATTCATCCTTTTCCTGTTCCAGAGGCATTGTGTTTTAGTTTACTGTCCTGAAGCTCCCAATCTCAGGTCAATCATTTTAGGTTGGAATTCAGAAATAAGTCAGTTGATGGTCGATGCCAAGTTTACCTCAAACAATATTAATGGCAGAATCTGCAGTCATACTGTAGTTGAATGATTTAGCAAAGACAATATCGGCCGCAGATCATCTTGTCATTGGCTGTCATAGATAAATGGAATGGAATGGATAGATCCATTCCTCTCTAGCTTTCTTCATGGGTTCCTGGCTTCTAGGGAGTTTCTCCTAGCCACTGTGCTTCTGCAACTGCATTGCTTGCAGGATGATGTTTATTGTCCTGAATCTTGGCCTGGAGGCAGAACTGAGCGATTTCCACCAGATGGGCCAGTTGCAAAGTCAAAATGTTGTAGAAATTCATGAAAACAAAAATGTGCTTTTCGGTCTTCATTTAAGGTTTGGGTTAGGAATTAGGGTTAGCTGTCACGATCTTTGAAAGGAGTGGACCAAGATGCAGCGAGGGTTCCAGTATACATACTTTTTATTAAGTGCTACTGGCAAAAACAATAAACAAATAAAGACCGTAACGCAGGTGTGGCTCAAACCAGGCGCACACACACAACCAAATACAAATACAAATATACTGCCTCCAGTTAAAATGGCGAAAAAGGTTAACCTGTGCATTGCTTGCTCTTTGGGGATTTTAGCCTGGGTATCTGTAAAGCACTTTAATACAACTGCTGATGTAAAAAGGGTTTATAAAATACATTTGATGGATGGATGGATGATGGAGATTGGATGGATGGATGGATGATACATAAAGCAGAGGGAGAAGGATGAGTGATTTATCATGTTAATCATCCCAAGCAGCATCATTGGTCAGTTGAGACACAAAGAAGATGTTATGAGTGAGAGAGAGAGAGAGAGAGAGAGAGAGAGAGAGAGAGAGAGAGAGAGAGAGAGGTGTAGACTACCTCACTAGTCACCACACAATGGTAAAGATGAGAAGATTGAGATTGAAGATTTTGCATGATGAGCTCCTGCTGTGGCCAAGATAAAGTCTTTGGCTAATTGAACGGAAGGGCTTAGAACGGAAAGGACTGCTCTTTCTTTAGTCTCTCGTTTGTTCCGGAAACTTCTTTGAGGTCTCTGTGTACAGTAATGGATGGTGGACCGAAGACACATAACAGGAAGTTATCATTTGGAATAGTCTCCTCTCAAAGACAATCCAGTTTTACCTCATCTTCCATTACCACCGTTAGCATAGAATTGCTTAGGTTTCGGCTTCACGATGGTGAAATTGGAAACATACCGCTAGTCGCTGGGCACGCCGCTCTCTTCCTTTTTAAGTTCCTCCTTTCTTTTAAATGTGGGCTTTTGAGGGGAGAAGACAAAACAGGCTTTCGCAGGTCAAAGTTAACACCTTGAACCATCTGGACAGCGAGCATATCCAACCAATAAAAACATCAAGGCCCAGGAGGGATTAGTCTGATTGTGTGTGTGTGTGTGTGTGTGTGTGTGTGTGTGTGTGTGTGTGTGTGTGTGTGTGTGTGACCCATGGAATATAGACAAAATAGAGAAAGAACAGTAAGAGTGGGCATTACACTGAGGTGAATTTTTTTAAAATTTTATTTGAAGAGTGAAGTGTCCGTTCGTTTCAGTATACTTCTCCTTGTATGGATGTTTTCCTACTAGACATACTAGATTATATAGATACAGGTAACTGCCAAAATAATGGAAACACCAACATAAAGTCTCTTCATAGGGTGATGGACCACCACGAGCTGCCAGAACAGCTTCAATGCGCCTTGGCATAGATTCAACAAGTGTCTGGAATTCTATTGGAGAGATGCGACGCCATTCTTCCATGAGAAATGTAATCATTTGGTGTTTTGTTGATGGTGGTGGAAAATGCCGTCTCAGGCGCCACTCCAGAATCTCCCATAAGTGTTCAATTTGGTTGTGATCTGGTGACTGAGACGGCCAGGGCATATGGTTTACATTGTTTTCATGCTCATCAAACCATTACGTCACCACTCGTGCCCTGTGGATGGGGGAATTATCATCCTATGGGGGCATCGCCATGGTAGACAAAATAATGGCCTGCCCAGCGTGATGGGATGTTAATTGCTTAATTAACTCAGGGACCACACCTGTGTGGAAGCACCTGCTTTCAATATACTTTGTACCTCTCATTTATTCAAGTGTTTCCATTATTTTGGCAGTTACCTGTACATACTGCAGCCTATATTAATTAATCACAATGAGGAGATTCAGCTCACCAACGCACTACCTTTTACAGTACCTCCTCAACATGCTATTTGTCTTTACTGTGTGTGTGTGTGTGTGTGTGTGTGTGTGTGTGTGTGTGTGTGTGTGTGTGTGTGTGTGTGTGTGTGTGTGTGTGTGTGTGTGTGTGTGTGTGTGTGTGTGTGTGGGTGTGTGTGTGTGTGTGTGTGTGTGTGTGTGTGTGTGTGTGTGTGTGTGTGTGTGTGTGTGTGTGTGTGTGTGTGTGTGTGTGTGTGTGTGTGTGTGTGTGTGTGTGTGTGTGTGTGTGTGTGTGTGTGTGTGTGTGTGTGTGTGTGTGTGTGTGTGTGTGTGTGTGTGTGTGTGTGTGTGTGTGTGTGTGTGCGTGTGTGTGTGTGGTATGTAGTCACAGGTGGCTGAAATGTGTTGTTTACCGCTGCATCTGTTTCCTGTATGTCCCTAACCATGGTCACACCCAAAGACTCACATTTTCCCATTCGCCCCAACCGCATCACTTCCTGTACCTAGTATCTGTAACTGAGCTCAATGACTTTGGTAGGCAGTGGTATCTATCTTCTCTGGCTTGGCTATAGCGTGCATCATGGGATACGACCGTCTTGTGTGCGTGTTGGAGATTACAGCACGACTTCGATCCTAAGGAGGCTGTGGCCAAAGCCTCAAAATGGGGTGTGAAATTCCTCTTTTGGCTAAATGGTGGTTTGTGATGATTGCATGCTTACTCATAGTTGGCTGTTCCCCCCTCCCCTTGACCAAGATATATCATTGTCCATATCTTCTAGGACATTTTCCCCCACATCTTCTAGGACATTTTTTTTTGTCCAAACCTCAAAATATCCCAACACCGACTCACATATTTCGGTGAACCATAACTGAGCTGGATCAAAATACACATTGAAGTAACAGAGGGGCTATTCACAGTCACACACGGATTCTTGCAGTAGAGAGTGAATTGTGGGTATATTTCATTTGAAATGTGTCTCACAATTCTTCCCCTGACACCCTGAAGGTCTTCTGGAATCAATTGTCGCCTCTACAGAGTATCAGCACTCTCAAAGAAAGACTTTCTCTCAATAAACCCACAGCCGCTTCTTCTGCCATATAAACTGTCCTGGCTTCAGGCATTGAGTGGCGGTTAGGCTAGGGTACAAACATTCACTCATTGAGAGAATGTTACTTAATAGAAATGAATGATTATTACCTCTGTAGCTCAGTTGGTAGAGCATGGTGATTGCAATGCCTGGAATGTGGGTTCGATTCCCTGGACCACCCTAACTGTATGCGTGACAGTAAATCGCTTTTGATAAAAGCATCTGCTAAATGGTATACATTTTATGTTATAGGTGGATGTAATGTAGGCTAATGTTCTCAGTAGTGGGTCATCATGAAGTTAAGCATTGACTCGTTGTACTACCAGAGCTCATGCCTTTCATGCAACTTAAAAAAAAACATAATTAGAGTTGCATCATGCAGCCTTAGAATGTATTAAAAATCCAAACATATAGTCCAACATTTGTATCACAACTGAAGTTGGATAAATAGCTCTAGATGAAGCATATAGTTGGACCTGTTTCTTTGTTAACCTCTCAACACAGAATTGCCCCATGTGCGTGCTCCCTCGGAAATCGTTTGGAGAAAATATCCTTTCTATTTTATTCAGCTATGTTCAATTGTATTCTTCATACTATAAAATAATGTAAAATAATGTCACGGAATTCTAAGCAAACCTTGTCTGCTAAATGAACTAGTGTAGCCCACAGACATCAGGACCTAACTTAAGGACAACTCAGAGTACGCTATTCTGTTCTTCTGAAATAAACTACATTTTCTTCATATCATATTTCTTTAGACCTGTCTAAAGTAACTAATGGATTTATTGTGATGGTACTACTTAGTCATCTCTTTGAAAATCAGCCATAGAATGCCAACTATTTCATATAGTGTACCTACAGTACTTAAGTGACGCTAAGGGGTCACTAATGTGTAGGGGGAAGATCTAAAGGGGAATTTAGCTTATCGAAACCGACACTTGAAATCAGTATATGGGTCCCGCTCTGTGACTTTCCTGTCTGGTGCCAACATCACAGGTTTGGGGACAATGGCACATTGTTTGGTCGTCATTCAATCCCAGCGCTGCCACGCCGTAACATTGACACTGAGTGATGGCATAAAAATGATGTCACCGCGGCTGCCTTCGGGAAAAACAAAGACCTACCTAACTTAAGACATGGCAAATCTGATCTGTGGTCAGATTAAAGCTGTATGGATCACTAGGAGCGTGAAGAGACCCTAATAACATGCATGGGCATTGATTACATACACAGCATTAAGGGACTTCTCCAACTTCTCCTTTAGAGTGACGAAGTGGCAAAGATATTTTGTTGACTCTTTCTGGGGTTTGACCCCTTGCCGCCTCAAGGCAAGATGCTCCAGAATGACCTTAGTTTACATACTTCTGAGCTGAGGGATGAACATCTGTTTATTTAATATCTCAATGTGACATGCACTGCAGAGGAGGCTGGTGGGAGGAGCTATAGGAGGACAGGCTCATTGTAATGGCTTGAATGGAATATTATATAACGGTATCAAACATATGGAAACCACATGTTTGACTCCGTTCCATTTATTCCATTCCAGCCATTACAATGAGCCTGTCCTCCTATAACAACTCCCACCAGCCTCCTCTGATGTACAGTACCACTCCCAGAATCTTTACTGTCCCTCAGTAAACTTACTGTAAAGAGGCCAATCATTTGCTTCATGGTCTATTTTAATTTTTTTGTTTCATGGCACAAATACTGCATTATTTCTGCCTGCTGATTTGAAAAATGTCTCTGGACTCAGATGGAAACTAAGTAGTTGTACATTTTCTCTTACATGGAGTAACAAAATGCATGTTTGGTAATTATTGTAGACATTTTTTACAGAAGCCCTCTACAGTAAAGTGCTGTGAGTGTGTATAATAACACAGGACCAGCATCTATACTATACCACCATGTGTGCATACAGTGGGGCAAAAAGTATTTAGTCAGCCACCAATTGTGCAAGTTCTCTCACTTAAAAAGATGAGAGAGGCCTGTAATTTTCATCATAGGTACACCTCAACTATGACAGACAAAATGAGGAAAAAAAATCCAGAAAATCACATTGTAGGATTTTTAATGAATTTATTTGCAAATTATGGTGGAAAATAAGTATTTGGTCACATACAAACAAGCAAGATTTCTGGCTCTCACAGACCTGTAACTTCTTCTTTAAGAGGCTCCTCTGTCCTCCACTCGTTACCTGTATTAATGGCACCTGTTTGAACTTGTTATCAGTATAAAAGACACCTGTCCACAACCTCAAACAGTCACACTCCAAACTCCACTATGGCCAAGACCAAAGAGCTGTCAAAGGACACCAGAAACAAAATTGTAGACCTGCACCAGGTTGGGAAGACTNTTGGAGGACAAAGAATGCTGAGTTGCATCCAAAGAACACCATACCTACTGTGAAGCATGGGGGTGGAAACATCATGCTTTGGGGCTGTTTTTCTGCAAAGGGACCAGGACGACTGATCCGTGTAAAGGAAAGAATGAATGGGGCCATGTATCGTGAGATTTTGAGTGAAAACCTCCTTCCATCAGCAAGGGCATTGAAGATGAAACGTGGCTGGGTCTTTCAGCATGACAATGATCCCAAACACACCGCCCGGGCAACGAAGGAGTGGCTTCGTAAGAAGCATTTCAAGGTCCTGGAGTGGCCTAGCCAGTCTCCAGATCTCAACCCCATAGAAAATCTTTGGAGGGAGTTGAAAGTCCGTGTTGCCCAGCGACAGCCCCAAAACATCACTGCTCTAGAGGAGATCTGCATGGAGGAATGGGCCAACAGTGTGTGAAAACCTTGTGAAAAGACTTACAGAAAACGTTTGACCTCTGTCATTGCCAACAAAGGGTATATAACAAAGTATTGAGATAAACTTTTGTTATTGACCAAATACTTATTTTCCACCATAATTTGCAAATAAATAAATTAAAAATCCTACAATGTGATTTTCTGGATTTTTTTTCCTCATTTTGTCTGTCATAGTTGAAGTGTACATATGGTGAAAATTACAGGCCTCTCTCATCTTTTTAAGTGAGAGAACTTGCACAATTGGTGGCTGACTAAATACTTTTTTGCCCCACTGTACATACACACACACACACACATACATACATGCATGTGCCTGGCTGGGTCCAATTAATACCCCATAATTGTCTTACCCAATCAACACTCTTCACAACAATAATTACCCTTACATTGATCTGCAGCTGTCCACACACTGCCTGCCTGTAAGTCTTCCATTAACAATACCACAGCACGGTATTGTCTCATTTTCGAGGTTGACCATTGATTCAATGGAATATTTGGAAAATCACAGTTGACCATGAATGCTCTGCTTAGATATGTCAGACAGCCACGGTGTGGAGTAGTATGACTGTATTTGGTTGTGGAGATGAACAAAAGCCTCACTAGTATCTCTATTTATCATTGTTCTCTGTACTCCACCTGTAGACAGATACCATGAGGCTTTAGGTTTAATGTCCTTGTAAGGCTTTACTGTGCATCTAACGCATGAGACATCATCATGGAATGCTACCAGTCTCCAAATGTTACCAGTCTCCAGATCTGTCCCACTGAGCATTATTTTACAGTATGAAGAATACAATTGAACATAGCTGAATAAAACCCAACAAATATATGTGATGACGTTGAATCAACGTGGAAAACAGATTGGATTTGCAAAAAGTCATCAATTTAAGGGCACTCCGTCTTTTTTTTCACCCAACTTTTAACCTAACATTGTTGAATTCATGTTAGTTATCATTTTAACCAAATGTAAATGAAAACTAGACGTTGAACTGACGTCTGTGCCTCACTACTGTCACACTGCTGACAACAATGGTAGTGTGTCAGTGTGTCTCCACAGCCCTAGGCAAGGCAGAGGAGAGGCCATCATCAGACGGCCTTTTGATTTAGAGTCAGGGGACGGCTTTTCGGGACACTTGATTATCAGAGCCCGGCTTTCATGTTGTCAGCGTTCTCGCTAAAGAGGGGTCACTGTTATCAATTCAATAATCTGAGGCATTTAAAGGGAGCAACAGGGCGGCATTCTTGTTTCCGAAAAGGCTTGACTCTTCGCAAATAGACCTAATCCATCTTCCAGGCAAATGAGAGGAATTAGCCCCGATAGGTAGGCAGCAGCATCTCTTTAAACAGAGCCACACACACTCCTTTTCAAAATGCCTCCATTTGAACTTCCTGGAATGTGCTCCACAATGTGAGAAGTCGGAGCTCGTGCAAGAAGTCGCCCAGTTTTTGATTGGAGTGGAGGAGGCTAAAGACGCAGATCAGAGGAACGGCAGGACATGTATGTAGTCTGGGTTACAGCCACGCAGAGGCTGGGAACAATGACCCGTTTGAATGGAATGTACTGTAGTTCCACTGAGATGCTCAATGGCCTTAGAACTTTCAGCTACTGTAAACACCTAGCCTTTGGATAGGCTAACATATAGAACATGATATCAGTTACCAGTCATAGAAATACAAAAAATAACAGCACTGTCTTCCACAATTAAACAAAACACAATTTTCAGTTGGAAGTACATGGGATAACGTCTTTCTTAGCCTAACATGTAGCACATGTACAGTAGCTGCGTCCACGTAGCCTATGGATAAACAGACAATATTCACTTCGAAATAGAAAGCATTTGAGTCATGGTTTATCAGTCCTTGTGGGCTTTAAATGGTTTATCAGTCCTTGTGGGCTTTAAATGGTTTATCAGTCCTTGTGGGCTTTAAATGGTTTATCAGTCCTTGTGGGCTTTAAATGGTTTATCAGTCCTTGTGGGCTTTAAATGGAATTGAGTGCCAAGCCTTAACAAGATGGCTGGCAGATGTAGTAGGAAGTGGTGGTGCCTCTCCAAAAACACAATGTGTTTCTGTCTAATCCGTCTACATCTTTGTCTTCTTGGTGATAATAGTCAAGTAGGAACAAGACCCTTTTGATGCTCTCTCCATGATGTTCTCTTCACTACAGATGTAGAATCTTAATTGGATCACCCTGTTGCAGGAGAACCTTCCTGTAATACAGGACATTTTAAACTTGTAGTGTATTAGAGGTTTAAAAAGGTTTCGGAAGTTAGTAGTCTCCTCTTGTTTTTCCCTTACCGAAAATGTTTTGTCCTCTACAACAATCTCCATATAATAATGCACATAATAATTCCCATTTCCTGTTGCTACAGGATTATTTTCCTGCTGTAGAAAAATGGCTCAAATTTAAGATCCTACATCTGTAACTGTCATCTGCCCACTCTCCTTTTCTCCTGTTAGCCAAGAAAACGGAGGACTTGACTTTCCCATCTTAATATTGCCAATTTCAATGATTCATTAATTATTTTCTTATTCTGTGGTCCTGATAGGCTACATTTAGTAAGGGATGTATGTTGCAGCTGACGCACGTAGCTGTTGCTTATTGTTTTTCATTTGGCAGGAGTTGAAACAAAACCCATTTCACTTCATGTAGTTCTTATCTGGATTTCACAAGAAAAATGAATATCTCAGTCAAATAATAATGGAAACCACAAGCTTTGTTTTTCCAACTTTTTATGGAAATACATTTCCAGACAGGCCGTCAACAACGGAATAAGTGATTTGATTCCAGTCATAGAAATACAAAAAACACAACATTATTATCCGCAATTAAACAAAAGAAAATTCTCAGTTGGAATTACATGGGAAAATGGCTTTCTTCTTCCAGGATCTCATTATGGTTCACGTTCCAGAATCAAACAAGTTTGTCCTTCCTTTAATGGCTAACTGTGCTACAAATGTTTAGCCACCTGCTGAAACGACTCGGCCATCAAGCGGTTCAAACCGCATCGTCATCACGTCTGCTTGGACCACAGAGGTGGTGGTGTATACACTACAGGAGACAGACAGATCGTTTGGATCATTTGTTTATCGTCTAGCTGGCCTGGGTGTGGCCAGCTCATCTGCAGGAAACTCAATGACTCACATCAAAGTCATACATCCAAAAGAGAGCTACATTTTCTCTGGGTTTGACTTTGACCACACCAGCGACCAACCCCAGCGTCACCACGCATGATTTATAGATGTCTAGTCTGGACCCAACTGTGGGGATGGGGAACGCTGCTTTTACAACTGCACAGGTCACAAGCCCTCCGATTCAACTCCGCTCAATCCAAGTCAGAGATAGTCAGGGTGGACTCCAGGCAGCATATTGGGCCAAGTCGACCTGCCCTTGCCCCCTGACGTTTTTGGGATTAATGCGTGGGTGATTGTGTCCGACGTGGAGGGTGGAGGAGGTGAAACCCAACCCAACCCAAGGCAATACATGCTGTGTGATCCATTAATAAGAACCAGTTCTGATGTGCCGGGTCGAGAAGGTTTACAACAACATGGGTTGCATCCAAGACCTAAACCACAATTACTTAACCAAGTTCCCAGCGTTTGAATCTCCCAGTCAGTGGAATGCTTTAAAAGCAAACATAAAAGCATCATGTCATTCATTCCCTCAACCCCTCCCCCCCACCCATACATGGTAACGCTTCTTTCCATATGATGACTACAGATTGGAGACATATTGTTTGTTTAGAACCACAGACTGACTACCAGCTGCTAAAGAGAAAAGACAGTCTGCTGTAAATTCTGTAAGTCAACACAACGGCCGACAGTCTCTGAGTATACATTATGTACGTACCCTTATGTTGTCGTTTGGAATATATATGGATTTTACTGTATAGCCTGTGACTTCAGCAGACATATTCAAATGAGGATGGATAATAATGCTGAGAGAACTGTTAGTGACTGTTAGTGACCCCCGAAGGAAAGTTTGCACCTGCCTCATTGATTGGCAGATATGACCCCCTTGGTCATGGACTGTAAGCGCCGATTTTTCTCATGTTGCCATGACTCCATTGGGCTGGAGCTGGTCCAGTTATGGTCTGGCATAGAGAGAGAGAGGGACTCTACCTGTTATTGGATTCTTCTTTCAATCTTTGACTTCCAAATCGTAATCAAAAACAACGATGCCTGCCTTCTCTGTTGTCAATTTGTCACCACATATCGTTTTACAGATGGTTTGAATCTGTTCAATCGATAAATCGCCAGGACTAAATATCTTTTCGTTATGTGAGCGCATAAACATGGCATGATAGTAGTCAGAACTCAATTACCTTATGGTCGCTGGGGTAATGATAAAATCTCAGAACACCAACACTGTTCCAAACATTCCGCCTGGCCAAATAAACAGGCCAAGAAAACAATTACCCCGCTTAGCACTGGCCAACTGCTTTTACACTGCATACTCGTCAATCGGTGCTGCTGTGAAGCACTCCCAAACCTGCTGTTTCCTTAAAATGTTATTAAGATTCAATTTTTGGGGGCATGGAATCTTCATTCGATCTTTTTTTTCCTAGGGACCTGCCCATCATTGCGTCAAAAAGGTGCCAGGGCACCAGACCAACCTTACAGCGATCTCCAAAAACTCGAAATAACCTCCAGATAACCCTCTCCAAAGCATCTAAATAACCTCCGTCTCTGGAACTCATTACCATCCCAACTCAGAAACATCGATTCATTTTCCCATTTCAAATCACAACTCAAAACACGCGTGTTTAAAACTGCCTATCTCACTTGACATCAATTGCTCTGCTTCTTTTGTTGTTTTTAATGCTGTTCTATGCTTTTAAACGTCTTATGTTTCCCTGTACGGTGTCCTTGAGTGTCGAGAAAGGCGCCTTAAATAAAATGTATTATTATTATTATTAGATAGCACTCACCAAAGCAAAAACAGGTTTTTAGAAATGTTAGCAAATTTATGTAAATAAGGTATTTCTGTTTTATTTGTTATAAGTATTCAGACACTTTGCTATGATACTCGAAATTGAGCTCAGGTACATCTTGTTTCCATTGATCATCCTTGAGATGTTTCTACAACTTGATTGGAGTCCACCTGTGGTAAATTCAATTGATTGGGCATGATTTGGAAAGGTACACACCTGTCTATATAAGGTCCCACAGTTGACAATGCATATCAGAGCAAAAACCAAGCCATGAGGTTGAAGGAATTGTCCGTAGAGCTCCGAGACAGGATTGTGTCGAGGCACAGATCTGGTAAAGGGTCCCAAAAATGTTTTGCAGCATTGAAGGTCCCCAAGAACACGGTGGGCTCCATCATTCTTAAATGGAAGAAGTTTGGAACCACCAAGAGTCTTCCTAGAGCTGGACATTTGCCAAAAGACACCTAAAGGATGCAAAACAAGATTTTCTGGTCTGATGAAGCCAAGATTTAACTCTTTGGCCGGAATGCCAAGCGTCACATCTGGAGGAAACCTGGCACCATCCCGACGGTGAAGCATGGTGGTGGCAGCATCATTCTGTGGGGATGTTTTTCAGCAGCAGGGACTGGGAGACTAGTCAGGATCGAAGGAAAGATGAACGGAGAAAAGTACAGAGAGATCTTTGATGAAAACCTGCTCCAGAGCGCTCAGGACCTCAGACCGAGGCGAAGGTTCACCTTTGAATAGGACAACAACCCTAAGCACACAGCCAAGACAACACAGGAGTGGCTTCGGGAAAAGTCTCTGAATGTTCTTGAGTGGCTCAGCCAGAGCCCGGACTTGAACCCGATCAATCATCTCTGGAGAGACCTGAAAATAGCTGTGCAGCGACGCTCCCCATACAACCTGACAGAGCTTGAGAGGATCTGCAGAGAAGAATGTGGAGAAACTCCCCAAATACAGGTGTGCCAAGCTTGTAGCGTTATACCCAAGAAGACTCAAGGCTGCAATCTCTACAAAAGTACTGAATACTTATGTAAATGTGATATTTCCGTTTTTTATTTGTAATAAGTTTTCAAAAATTTCTAAAAACCTGGGGTATTGTGTGCAGATTGATGAAAACGATTTAATCAATTTTATAATAAGGCTGTAACGTAACAAAATGTCAAGCGGTCTGAATACTTTCGAATGCACTGCATGTCATTCATTCATGGTTATGTTTGTGATTGAAATCCTCCATCTTCTCTGGTCTTCTTCGTGCTCTGGGCCACTTGTCTCTCGTCCCTGGGAGCTTATTAAACTATTTCAATGCAAAAACATTGCTGGGGCTTTTAAAACAAAAGCCTAGAGAAACTGACAGATTCCAGCTGAGCAGCGCTTTGGATTTATGGGATAAATCATATTGGTATTACAGACAGTTGATGTTGTGGAGCCTTGTGTTCTTCACTTGGATGTTTGAGTGTGATCTGCCTTTCATTCAAACCACAAAAATAACATCATAAAATCTACACTGCAGGGATCGTGTTTCTTCAAAGTGCAAAAGTCTACTTTCTGGTTGGTTCCCCTTCCTGTTCTCTATTAAAAGCTAAAAGCTGATGGTATTGACGCCTCTTGTCAAACAATGTATTTTTATTTTACAACTTCCCTGAGTATAAAATGCATTTGTTCATTCAATCAAACTAGAGTATAGGCCCCTCACAGGAAGTATTCACTATTGTAATACATTATAGAAGCACAATACATCTGTCCCGTTTCCTTGATAGGCTGCTTGCCCAAACAAAAGAGGTTGACACACTGGTTTGAGGCGTGTGATGGATCGCTTTTAAGGTCAGAAGTGTGCGTGTGTAGCATAATCTAGCATAATTCTAGATAAGTTTGAATTCCCGATGGCCTTCACCTAAAGTAAGTATACATGTATTATTCAATGTGCCTTAGCACTCCAAAATCATATAGGCACCTTACCTTACCACTTCAAGAAGGTATTATACTGTTGTGATGTTATCCAACCATCATGACCATAACTTATTCTGATGCAGGGACCATAAACCCAGATATCTAACAAAGGAGTCTCTATATGTTTGGTATATCACTAACCATATCACTGAGGACATTCCTCGTATCATGAGGGAAGCCTTTCCCATCGCTAAAACAATGGTTATCTGATTGTCTTATACAAGCTATTTTTGTGAATACCGATTTAAATTGGTGGTGTCAATGAGTCCAAGCCACATCACCCTATATAATTACGGTGGGAAAGATAAGTTAGTATGCCAACCTGAACCTCATGAACCATGTCATAGAAGGCTACATTTTTATTCCAACCAGATCCACATACCATAGATTAAAATTCCACTAAAATTCCATACCTCATTACATGTACATAAGCACATTATGACTATAGGCCTATTGAAAATAAATGTGATTTGTTGTGTTTTTATTTTTT
Source organism: Hucho hucho (assembly GCA_003317085.1). Taxonomy (NCBI): domain Eukaryota; kingdom Metazoa; phylum Chordata; class Actinopteri; order Salmoniformes; family Salmonidae; genus Hucho; species Hucho hucho. The sequence goes on along the minus strand of QNTS01000955.1, from coordinate 628,653 downwards.
TTAATAATAATTAGATACTTGTCCATTACATGAAGGTGTGATGGAGGTTACCAAAAAAACGTTTCATTCATCCCTCTCTTTCATTTCCTTTGCCCCCAACCGTCTCGTTGTTTAAAAAGGTCAGCACACACAGTTAAAATATACAGTGTATAATTTTATAGGTTTTTCCAAACAGGGCTTCTGGTGCAGGCGTCTGGGACCAGTCTGGGAAGGGGGCTCGAGACGACAATGCGCTGCGCGCACGTACAGATCGCTTTCAGTCTTTGTCAGTTCTGAATGGGGGCGGAGGAAGTAAACCCATTAGAATCCTATAAAAAGAAAGTATCCGAGATCATAAAATATCAGGCTGCCGCACTAAGCATTCACTTACTGCCAGAGAGACAGACTGGAAGTCGCTTGTCAAGTTTCACCCTGACCTTGTGAGCGTCAGCGTTTTTATGAATGGAAGCTCATCTCTTTGATTAGAATTTTAGATTGAGCTATTGGTGTTGTCATAAAAGTGGCATTTCTGTCGATGCCAATAACCCGTTTCATTTTCTGATTCGTTGAAAAGAGAACACTTACCGTTATTGACTTTATTCGCAAGCGGTCAACTTAACAAATGGACACAGTGTAACAGAGCGCGTGTTTCTGTGATACCTTTATGCGTAATTGGCTAGGTCCGGGTCGCCCGCTTTAGCCTATTCGAATCAGTTTTAAAAATTTGGCCAACATTTCGAAACAATTGTTTCCCAAGGATGCTCGTCCTGACTCGGAATAGATTCTGGTGTGTTTTCGCGCTGCTTGTCGCGGCTTTGAGGATGGGAGAGTCGCAGAGAGCAGAGCGCTCCAAGCCAAACTCCATCAAAGCTGCTCTGCTGGGAGAGCCCACACCCGCCACGAACCGTTCAGCCACCCTCCAGCCCAGGATCACCAAGAAAGGCAACATCCTTGCGCAGGTAATCTCATCTTTCTCTTTTGATTTACACGTATATTACTGTAGTTCTGATTTGATTGTAACAACTTTTGGCGAGGACATTGGTAATCATTTACTGTTTTGACATCCCTTTTCATATTTTGAATAATCATATTGGTATAAGTATTTTAGATGTCTCCGTTTTGCATTTAAATGGCTGGTTGCAACTGTTCCAATACATGCGTTTTTGCTTTACGCATGGCCCCCAACTGCCCGTGGAAGTTTTTTGACGAGAACTAAAATAGCGGTATCAGCCCCTTCTCTCATGTGTGATTCGTTATTGGAAATTACAGGGATTGGACCCCTCATAAACCTTAATTGCATCTCAGACCTTGACGCCACTGTCGGGTCCAACACGCTTCCAAGGGAAATCATTAACATGATCAGTAGAAATGTGAGAGAAAGTAAGTTAACACCGGGGATCATTTTCTGTCGGGTTCTTAATGTCATTAAACCGCTCCAGACGCTTTCTTGAATTATTAGACGTAACTGTGGGCTGAGTGTGAAGGATACTCTTACCGACCACTGAATGTGCACTCCAAGTGTTATCAGTTCCTGCTGTTTCAACATAGTGGGGAATTAGCCTGGCTGTCTGCATAGGCCTAGTGCCTCGGGGTAAAGAGCTACACAGTGGTGGAAAAAGTACCCAATTGTCATACTTGACTAAAAGTCAAGATACCTTTCACTTTTAATAGTAAAAGTGAAAGTCACCCAGTAAAATACTACTTGAGCAAAAGTCTAAAAGTATTTCAATTTAAATATAATTAACTATCAAAAGTAAATGTAATTGCAAAAATGTACTTAAGTAAAAGTGTAAATCATTTCAAATTCCTTATATTAATCAAACCAGACGGCGCCACTTAAATGTTTTTAAAGTATGGTTAACAAGGGGCACACCCCAATACTCCAACATAATTTACAAACAAAGCATATGTGTTTAGTGAGTCGGCCGGATCAGCTGCAATAGGGATGACCAGGGATGTTCTCTTGATAAGTGCTGAATTTGACAATTTTCCTGTCTTGCTAAGCATTCAAAATGTAACGAGTACTTTTGGGTGTCAGGGAAAAGGTATGGAGTAAAAAGTACATTATTTTCTTTAGAAATGTAGTGAAGTAAAAGTTGTAAAAAATATAAATAGTAAAGTAAAGTACAGATACCCCCCCAAAATACTTAAATAGTACTTTAAAGTATTTTTACTTAAGTACTTTATGTGTGAACTGTAAAAAAACATTCTACCTAATCAGTTATCCAATTGTTTTCATATTTTGTAGGTGAAGTTAAAGAAATAGCCTACATATATAAATAGTCTCTCTCTCTCTCTCTCTCTCTCTCTCTCTCTCTCTCTCTCTCTCTCTCTACCCCACCTGCTGTCTCGACCTCTGAATGCTCGGGTATGAAAAAACGACTGACATTTACTCCTGAAGTGCTGACCTGTTGCACCCTCTACAACCACTGTGATTATTATTTGACCCTGCTGGTCATCTTTGAACGTTTGAAAATCTTGAAGAACGACCTGGCCTTAGTGGCCATAATCTCCACTTGGCACAGCCAGAAGAGGTGTGGTTCCTCTCTAGGTTTCTTCCTAGGTTCATGCCTTTCTAGGGAGTTTTTCCTAGCCACCGTGCTTCTACATCTGCATTGCTTGCTGTTTGAGGTTTTAGGCTGGGTATCTGTATAAGCACTTTGTGATATCTGCTGATGTTAAAAGTGCTTTATAAATACATTTGATTTGAATTTTGACATATTCTCATGAGACCATTTATGAACATTTTATGAAGTAAATTAATATGAAAGTTGACAAAATTTGTTTTTTTGCTTTGTTATCAAATGTGAAAGGCAACACTGCTTCTGTGATTTCTGGCATCGTCTTGAACAGTAGATGGCGCCACATTTCTGTTTTCCCCTGCTATACATTTAAACCAGCGTTTCACATAAAAAAATTATAATAATTTCAACTCAACAGAAGAAACAGCTGATTCGCTTTGTCTTTTACAATCAAAGTGTTTATACCAGTGGATGAAGGGGATATGCCTGTCTGTAGCCCATGTAGGGAGCTGTGGGTGTGTGTGTGTGGACACTTTAGTGTGGGAGCTGCCCCCTACTGCTGAGACCACTGTTCTGAGATCCTACCGCTCAGACAGTGAGGATTAAAGGCAATAGCTTCAGTCTCTTCTGCGTAGTCAGAACCGTTCCAGCCACCATAGCTGTGCCAGACCTCTGTTTAAATGTCTGCTTACAACTTTGCCATTGCAATAAACTGGAGTGGCTTGGATAGAATGGACCACTGGGGATGAGTGTGTGTGTGTGTGTATATGTGTGGAGAACACCACCGTACTGTTATAAGAGTGAAATGCCACGGCACATTTAGATGGCTAATGGTTTCAAGGGGAGGTGGTGTGTCTCCCCGTCTCTCCTGTCTGCTAGAATGGTTTCCAGCCTTGTAACGTTACAGCCAGCACTCAACAACAGCCAGACATGATCCACGGGCCACAGGCAAACTCTATTGACCTGCTGTGTGGCGTCTGAAGTGGTTGTTGAAGTCTTCACAGGCTTTTAATTGGCAACGTGTGGCATCGATGTGTGATGGCTTATAGGAGCTTTTGTTATAGTGTGGATGACACTGAGCAGTCAACCATGCAAATAGTGGGTCATGGTGATTGCTTTGTTTGCGACTAAAGGTCCTCACTAGCTTTTTATGTTATCTTATATACTCATAATGAACTATTTACTCTACAGAGAATGGCCTGAATCTGAACTGAACCTGCCTTGATTTGTGATCAGGGTGCCTGCCGGGCCAGAGACATGCGGTGGGTCAGAGACATGCGGTGGGTCAGAGACATGCGGGGGGGTCAGAGACATGCAGTGGGTCAGAGACATGCGCTGGGTCAGAGCTGCGTGGGGGGCATCAGTGGAAATCGGTGGTGTGAAACCTAAAATATTATAACCAATCTCTTCTGGCTGAACCTTGGCTTTCTCTACCCTGTAGATTTATGAAGACGTTGGCGTAATGTTGAGGTTGTTATAATTCGTGATGAGGCGTTGGCAGAATATTACACCTTCCACCATATAGGCAGTGGATCAGGACATGAGTGATAGTCCGCTTATAACACTTCTAAACTTCATAGTTCACCATCACATCCATTTAGTCACTTTCCCACATTTCTCCCTCAGATTCCTCAAAAGAAGGGTGTTCATTTCTTATACAGCATTATTCAAGCTGTTAAACTGTATTCCTTCAGGGCCTTCAATTCTCTGACATGAAAGGATATGCGAAAGATTGCAACATAAGCTCTCAATAAATCACCCCAACTGGCTCACTTTCAAAAGTCACAAATTAGAGACGGGGAGTCGGGGAGGGGAGCACAGCGGCCACCCAGAGAAGCCTGCAGTAAACCGGGGTTTAAATTGTCAGATTAGTAAAGTTAGGCTCTATCCAACATGTCAAAGCTATTGGTGGATCTATATAGGAAGTACCATGACAGCCTAATTTGTTTTTGTTCCCCTCGGCTGTTGACAGTTTTGTACTGACTTTGCCGCTCTCCGCTCTAGCTGACTATAAATGTCACATGAATCACTTTGCGCTCCAACCTCAAGGTCAGGTTGTGACTGTCCCAAGTGATTCAATCATTACAATCATGACAAGCTGCATGTGTGTGTGGCTCCATCCTCTATTCACCCTCACATTGAATTGACTTGAGTGAAACCAAACCGAAGTAATGCAAAGTAAAAGGCCCTCTTGACTGGGAGATGTTCAGACCCGATGCTCCTGGGTGGCCACTGGTTCCCTGTAAATTAGAGAACCAGTACAGATGGATGGTATGGGCAGGGAACGTTCACCACTCTAACCTCTGAACCCACAAGGGGAAGTGGAGGCATGCGTACAGTAACAGTGGTTGGCTGTTCCTACCAGCGCCTGGACATCCATTCAGTTTTAAGTAGTCTTAAAACTGTATTTAATTCAACACAGAGATTATTTTAACAAGCCAGGACCGAATCGCTTAGGCTCCCCCTGTAAAAGTTGAGCGCTACGTCCCCTCTCTCCCCTCTCTTCCCCCCTCTCGCCTCGCCAGCACCCCTCCCTACCCCCTCCAGGGTTAAGTAACTGTTTAGTGATCGTAACGATCTGAGAGGGGGAAACAAAGCAGGCCGAGGTGTGAGTGCTTGTTAGCGCTAGGCTAGCTGCCGTCAAGGCTCCGTCTCCTCCGTCTCAGGGGTCCGGCGGGTCTCCTGGCTGTCTCTCACCCCACCAGTCAGGGGGGCCCAGCGGGTCTCCTGGCTGTCTCTCACCCCTCCAGTCAGCAGGCCCTGGGGGGCGAGTGTGGGCCCCAGATGGGCCATAATGGATATCAGGGGCCCTAGCGGGCCAGCAGAGTATCCTGAGGGGAATTCATTTCACTTCCCTCTGTACTTAGACCTGTTAATGAGAGTCAGGAGACACAGAGCCCCTCTCTATCCACAGGCTAACACCTCACTGAGCTACACCCAGCTCTGACTGGGGTTTCCGGCTCAGTCATGTGCTCTTCTTTTGATCGCTGGTGTAGGGCCAATATGGTTCTGAGTATATTTAAAGAGTTAGGACATTGAGGTTTCTGCATTATCATACATTTCCATGACACTTCAACATTCTGCGCTGAGTGTACAAAACATTAAGAACACCTGCTCTTTTCATGACCAGGTGAATCCAGGTGGAAGCTTTGATCCCTTGTTGATGTCACTTGTTAAATCTACTTCAATCAGTGTAGATGAAGGGGAGGAGACAGGTTCATGAAGGATTTTTAAGCATTGAGACAATTGAGACATGGATTGTGAATGTGTGCCATTCAGAGGGTGAATGGGCAGACAAAAGATTTGTGTCTTTAAACGGGGTATGGTACAGTAGTAGGCACCAGGCGCACCGTGTTCAGTCAAAAACGGCGCCACTGCTGGGTTTTTACTGGACAACAGTTTCCTGTGTGTGTCAAGAATGGTTCACCACCGAAAGGACATCCAGCCAACTTGACACAACTTTGGGAAGCATTGGAGTCAACATGGCCCAGCATCCCTGTGGAACGCTTTCGACACCTTGTAGAGTCCATGCCCCGACGAATTGAGGCTGTTCTGAGGGCCAAAGGTGTTTCTAATGTTTTGTATTCTCAGTGTATGGCAGCCGTGTTAGGTCTCCATTAACATTACATGGGGAATATTTAAACAATTTTATGTAACTGAATGCCTAGAATTAGAACAATATACAAAATGTTCCAAGTTGACCCAACTCTCTAAATTCAGCACGTGGCTCTGGTGTAGCCTATATGGGTCACAGACCGATACAATTCAGAATTTAACCCATCAAAGATCTGTGTTTTGAGAGATGAAAGAGACAAAGTTGTATTCTTAAGGTTCTTAATGACGCGTACGTGTTTTATGCTGTCCCTTTGTTATCTGATACTGTGAGACCGTCTCTCCTTAGAGGGCAGAGGACGTTTGTTTACTTGGTGACATAGTTTATTAGACTCAGTGAGGCTCAGTGCTGCTGACCATGAGTACCAAACCACAGTTTCAGGTTTCCATGCTTGATTATCCAAGGTCAAGTTCAATTGCCCTCCAAGTTCTCTTAACGGTGTGTGTGGCTGTGTGTGTGTGTGTGTATATGTGTGTATGTGTGTGTATATGTGTATATGTGTGTATATGTGTGTATGTGTGTGTATATGTGTGTATGTGTGTGTGTGAGGTAAATAACACTCCACTAACTTTGTGTTGTGGTGTTATGAACATGTGTTACACTCCTATCATATTCTGATATCAGTCCTTAGGAATGACTGATGCTGAGTAAATACGGGCAAATACAGATTAAGGGACAGGTTCAAAGACTCATGTATCCTGGAGTAAAACTGGTGTATGCTGGAGATTGCTCCCTCCCTCCCTCCCTCTCTTTACCTTCAAAGCCCAGGCCACTTATAACACCACGAGAGCAGCACGAGACAGGACCGGGGAGCCAGGGGCCTTCCCTCATCGCTCCGCGTCTGTCTCCCTCTTTATGGTCTAGCCTGCATGCCCAGAGAGGTACACAGCCCACTTCCTCTAACAGGGATGGCCTCTTGCTTTCATGTGATATGGGGCGTCTAGGGAAAATAGGGGACCGGGAGTGGCGGCGACAAAAAAAACTGGCCAATAAAGTGAGCTAGTGGAGTCGTGATCAAATGAGACGCATCCAAACGAAACCGCCGCCTCCCCTCAGAGGACCGTGGCGTCAATGAGGTGTTTTGAAACACGGCAAGATAAAGTGAGATTATCGGTCATTGGATTTCAAAGGGCTCCTGTGAAATGATGGAGGCTTGATGGAAGAGGTGAGGGAGGAAGGGGAGGATAGTGAGGGGAGGGAAGGGAGGAGGCCCTTCCTACAGCAGAGTACAGTACAGCTCCACTGTAATCAATCCTAGACTGCTTAGCCAAGAACCACCTGCTAAAAATCTGAGAGACAGTATAGGGTACTGTAGGGCCAAGATATTTATCTTCATATTTCAAGATTAAAGGCTATTTTTCAACATCAGACCATAGCTACACACTTTCCTGTGGTGTTGATCTCATTGGTCAATGCTTCAGAGCATTGTGGGGTTAACCAAGTCGTATTTCTTCTTCTCTTAGGGCTAGTTAATTGTTCATCCAGTTTTCAGGGATACAACCTAACTTCCTTTTCCGCTGAAGACCGGATGTGGGAACTCTGCTCAGGCGTTTTCTTTTATGCCTGCTACATTAGGTTATGGGCAGCCACAGGCCTAAATTGATACCACTGAACTTGAGACCATGAACATGAACTGAAACTCTTGGCTATGACGATGTCATTGTGGACATAGGCTAGCATGTAAAATACCCTGTTAAAATACCTCGCTTCACTGCAGGAGATTAAGAAATTGGGCACAAGCCCAGTTCAGATACATGAAGCTAAAGTCAACCTTTTATGTTTGGAAGGACTTGCTTTTCCAAAACTTATCAAGATATTTCCCAGGACGTATTATTGCTTTATGGTTTCATTTCCAAGAACGTATTATTGCTTAATGGTTATTAATCAATAATACCTTCTTGGAAATGTCTTGATAAGTCTTGGAAAAGCAAGTCCTTCCAAACATAAAAGGTTGACCTTATCTTCAATAACAACTGTGGCACCATTTAGGATATCACTGTGCTGCAACTTATTTTTCTGTTTTCTCTTATTTTCGTTGTATTACTGGATGGACGTTTATTAGTTTCTCCATGTGTTTTCAATGTGACAAACTCAACATTGCTCACACAAGGTCCAAATACCTCTAAGCCTGTCCAGTGTATTTAAGCACATGGATATTAAATAACATCTGATCTGAAGATATTGCGATATTCGGTTTTTGAGAGTCCGCTCGACCATGTGGTGTACATTTTGATTTAGCAACAAGGGCTATTATGGTGACGTAACCCTTCTGAATCCTAATCCACGTTCATTATTGTGACTGTAGTGATTTTATTTGCATCATGTTCTGTTCTAGTATTCACATGTTTATTATTCAGTGCTTTGCAATGGTGGTCAGTTCTGATGCAGATCTGTCAGTACAGCACCAGCCCGACGTAGAGCAGCGCAAACATGCTGCTATTACGTCAATCTAACATTGGACGGAGAAAACCTAAATAGGCTGTTTGTGGCGATGTCTGTTGTCATTGTTGTGCATTTTTGGGGTTGGTATTGTGTAGCTCGTACAAAGTGGACAGTAATGCATGTTGCCTGGTGCCTAGTGCCTAGTGGCTGGTGGCATGTTGCCTGGTGGCATGTTGCCTGGTGGCTGGTGGCATGTTGCCTGGTGGCTGATGTTGGAGTGGCCAGACCTCAGCAAAAGACTGAAACAGCCTCATCGACCAACTCTGGACCTTGTCCAAGGAGGAGTTGCTTGTGTACAGTACAGTGTCCCCTCTCACTCGACATGTTCAAAACACTCTCACAACACTATATCATCTGGCTTCTGATATTATTTCAGTTGAACCCGTTTGCCCTCATACACGCGCGTCGCTGGGGGCTACCAGACGGTACGCAATTTGTAACAAAATTACAATCCTATGGTTGTGTGTATTGCTGCAAGCACTTGTTGTGGAAAAAGTGAGCCGGGCCCTTTCATTATGGCTGCCGCGTGGACTGTGGTTGAATGGTTGCTATGTTTATGGACACACTGCGGTTCTACCTCGGTCATCTCGGTTCACCTAAATCAATGTGTTCAGCAGAACCGGTTGGTGGCTGAGGACTGAAGGAAATCCCATTGACTTGTTATCATGTTGCCATAGCTTCACCAGACTATGGCCTATGTCTCAGGCACTGTCTGAAATGGCATCCTATTGCCTAAATAGTACACTTTTGACCAGGTGCCGTTTTGGACGTACCCTCAGTGATCTTAGAGAATCAATCTGGGGAATTATGAGATGGAAAAGAACCCCAGATGCCAAATACTTGCTTTTCAAATCCCCAGGTACCCAATTAGAAAACGGTTGGTCGCAAAACGGACTAACTCCATAGCCAAGTGGTTCTATTATCCAATGACTGCTTCATTGAACTATTTAGGCTTCTAAAAGCCATCTCAACATAGAGGGAACCTCGACTTGTGTTTTTCTTGGGTGGGGATACGGTAATGGCTCCATTGTTTGGAATATCTGAAGATATTCCTGGCCGTAGGTTGGCACGTAGAAGCTGAGCGAGAGGCAGCATTTGTCCCCCCTCTCTCTCTCTCTCTCTAGTCTACGGCCTGTCTTCCACCGTTGGAAAAAGGTCTGGTTCTTCGGAAGGAATTCATACAGAACACACTCTGCTAATCTGCTTACTGTCTTGAGCAATTTCAGTTGGACTTTTTAAAGCCGTCACATAAAAATACCATGGGAGACAGGGAAATTAGTGACGTTTAGAAGTAGTGGAGTCTAGGAGTGGGGTTTATATGACTGTAAGTGGAACCAAACCGTTTTCCGTCATGTCTGGTAACCAAGACATCATGTTTTTTATGATGCAATTATAAAAAACGGCAACGTTATGGGTGACAGGTTTGTTGCTAGTTAGCCTGCGTTGAACCGCAGTACCACTGTTCCCTAACTAATGACTGTACGTAACCGTATTAGTGACTTAGTCCAATACCTAGTGACCTTAGTCCAATACCTAGTGACCTCGTCCAGAAGTTTTAGACCTCTTGGCATAACCGCTAAGATGCTTGACTAACAGTCACATGCAGGGACCAGGGTTCGAGTCCCGGTCGGGGCTACCACCCTAATAAACCCCAATATTATGAGTTGATTGATTCTTTTTAGGTTCCCAGCCCATATGGGCTAACAAGACACTAATTGATACATACATGTGATCATTATTCATGATTCTGAATGTGTCTGTTTTGACATCTACAGGTGTACCCATGCAGCAGCGATAAGGAGTGCACTGTAGGAAGCTACTGCCACAGCCCTCAGCAAGCACCCTCCCGCTGTCTCACCTGCCGACGGAGGAAGAAGCGTTGCCATAGAGACGCCATGTGCTGCCCCAACAACCGCTGCAGCAACTGTACGTTGTCTTGACTGACCTCTCTTACCTCTTAAGTCAGAATTTCTTAAGTCGGTGTGAGGTGAACACTTGTCAGCACACTACGTCACTGTCATATTACAAGAACATTCCTAACAGACGTGCTGGATGGGTGTCATGCAACAGAGAGGGATATCTATCTAGTACAGAGGACATTTAAATGGGGCGGCAGGTAGCCTAGTGGTCAGAGTGTTGGGCCAGTAACCGAAAGGTTTCTAGATCGAATCCCCAAGCTGATAAGGTAAAAATCGGTTGTTCTGCCCCTGAACAAGGCAGTTAACCCACTGTTCCTAGGCCGTCATTATAAATAAGAATTTGTTAACTGACTTGCCTAGTTAAATAACAAATGAGAGAGCAATTACATTTAAACCATATTGAACACATGCTTTCTACCTATAGGTCAGCACTGAATGCTCCTCTCTCTCCGATCTGTGTTGTCTGAGAGATGAACTGCAATGGACATGAATGATAACCACATGTACTAGTCACTGGGCAGCTGTAACGGCGATACAATCTCTAATAACACAAGTTAAATCACTGTCGTTGACCAACCTTAATAGAAATTCATATAGAAGACGGAATATGACACTGTATCTATCAAACCCTGGCTTGTCTTTAGCTGTAATGATATCAATCAATCATGATGATATGGTGGTTGAGCTCACCTCTAACTTCTCTCTCTCTGCTGGCCGTATCCACGTAGACATCTGTGTCCCTATCTCGGAGAGCGTCCTCTCACCTCACATCTCAGCCTTGGACGACCACAACAAGCTCTCCACCAAGGAGAGCACTGTCGACTGGAAGAAGAGTGGGAAAGCAGCGCAGGCCAAACACTCTATTAAAGGTACCCATTTAGCTCTGATTTCACCTACTTGTAATACAGCTGTAAAACAGACCAGGGTTTAAATAGTATTTGAAATCTGCTTAAAATGCTTTGAGTGTTTGATGGAGATTGCCTGGAGAAATGGCTGGGGTTTGTACTTTTGACACTACTCCATTGGTTCCATTGCACCAGGCAAGCTTAGTCAAGCACCACTATAGTATTTGAAAGATCTTCGATACTACTTGAACCCAGGTCTGAAGACCGCTTCTCGGCCTGGCCTGGGAGAAGATATACAGTCATCTGAAGGGATCTCTGTTTCCTTTTCCGATTTTGCAATTGCAATATCTCTCGCTGATCCTGGTCCACGGCACTGAATCTCTGTTGTCCCTGTTCTCTGTTACTTGTCTGTAGTCACACGACGTTAAAGACACGCCAGTCCGCAAAAGACCGCTATAATTACCCGCTAGCTCGTATATCAGCTGTGAACCTCAGAGACCACGGCTCAGCATGGAGGCCTGGCTGAGAGAAACCAAACCACAGTGGCCCCTTGCTGTTCCCCACGGCACCTACATAAACCAGGCATACAAACACTCTCGCTGACAGCACCACGCTGTCTCATATACATTTGTGAAACCACAGAATGTAGAGTTGGCGAGGTTCGTAGGGGTATTAATAACTGGAGTAATTATTGAGTCCCCTTTTGGCATTCGTTTTAGCCTGACTCAACAAGTGAATAGGCCTACAGTTTGTGTAAGCAGTGTTGTTGTCAATAAAGTTCTACCTCTAACGAGACATCTTAACGCCGGTGCAATAAACGCCCTCTGGAGAAATGTTAGCCGCAATGCTAAAGAGACAGTATAAAAAGGGTGCAGTATTTGAGGTCATTTTGAGTAAATGCTAGGCCTTCTTAATTTGCGTCTGACTCTCATCTTGCTTCGCCTCTGCAACTCAATTGCAGTGACTTTGGAGGAAGAGTCGAGAGATCAACACAACATATTAAACATTCCATGAAGGCAGAGCACTGAGTGGGAACTTCATGCTGTTGATTGGAACTTCATTTTGATACAAACTCCTTACAAGAAACGGACGTTTTGACAGAGTTACAGGGCGTCTGGTGTGTGTCGAGAAAGCCCCTCTGGCACAGGGGAAACTGGGTTGTTTCACAGAAAACTTGCATGACTAAAAAACATGGATCATAAATATTTGTCGTACTAATTACATCCTTTGAAAGACTATATAAACCTTTAATATAAACCTCCTGCCAAGAATATCAAGTTCTACCCGAAATAGGTTAATTTAGTTGATAAATCTCAGGACATTTCCAGTCCACTAATATAATAGCCCTGTAATGTAATTTGAATTGAGATGAAAAGAAAGCTAGGGGTATGTTTGAGCTCTTTCCTATGGAAGTCAAAACAAGGATAATGGGCATTTCCTGTGGCCTAGTAGTTGGGGGGTTTTCCCTGTAGAGTGTACTGTACATTTCACATGTAAGAGCATGATTACTCTCTACATATTGATGAATGGCCATGAATTGTCCATGCTCTAAACCAGGGTTTCCCAAACTTGGTCCTAGTCCCCCCTTGGTGCACGTTTTTGTTTTTGCCCTAGCACTACACAGCTGATTCAAATCATCAAAGCTTGATGATGAGTTGGTTATTTGAATCAGCTGTGTAGTGCTGGGGTTTATAAAACCCTGCTATACATCAAGGTCGAAATAAAGCCCAGGGGGCCCCCATTGATGGGTGGAGCAACTGTGGCCCCTCATGATGAATTCAGATTTTTCTTGTGGCCCCACACATAGATTACATTTTTTACATTCCACAGTCTAGAACAGGGATGGGCAAGTTTGATGGTGGTGGGGGCCACAAGAAAAATCTGAATTCATCATGAGGGGCCACAGTTGCTCCACCCATCAATGGGGGCCCCCTGGGCTCTATTTTGACCTTGATGTATAGCTGGCCGCTGAGTCCGAGGGCCTTCCCCGCAGACCGCCAGTTGCCCATCCCTGGTTTAAATAAGGAATGGTAACAGAATCCACAGTAGATTATATAGTATTCTATACTAGTACATGCAGTAAAGGGCCAGAGTATATCAATACATGCTGAAAAGTAAGAAAAGGTCGATGTTTTGCATGTGCACCCTACATCTTCCCTCATACTAGTCCATGTTAAGACTCCTTTCTCTCCCTCCTTTGACCAGGACACGAGGGCGACCAGTGCCTGCGCTCGTCGGACTGCTCTGAGGGCTACTGCTGCGCTCGCCACTTCTGGACCAAGATCTGCAAGCCGGTGCTGCGGCAGAGCGAGGTGTGCACCAAGCAGAGGAAGAAGGGCTCCCACGGCCTGGAGATCTTCCAGCGCTGCGACTGTGCCAAGGGCCTCTCCTGCAAGGTCTGGAAGGACGCCACCTCCTCCTCCAAGTCCAGGCTTCACATGTGCCAGAGGATCTGAGGGGTGAGGCAGGGCTGTCTGCCGAAGCCTTTCTCTTTGTCTTTCTCCAACCTGCTTTCGGGGGAAGAGAACCAGGAGATGACATGAGATGAGAGACTGGGAAAGAGATGCTAAGGGCTGGTTGATACCCAGCAAACTAAAGCAAAGAAGAAGGTTCTTCTGAGAACATTTGGCACCGTTCCATGTATGATTCTTCCTGTTTGGTTGTGTTCCAGCTCAGAACATTCCTACAAAGTTCTGAGAATGTTGCATTCATCGCTAAGTTGTTCAGCGGGTTCTCGAGGACTTTGTGCAAAATAACTTCTTCATGTCGAAGGCTCTTCACAAAGTTGGATGTGGTTTATGTACAAGTTCCTTAAAATGTTGCATATATTTTCACATCATGAAAAGAAAAGCCATATCTTTATTACAGCCATCATTAAACAACGGCATAGAAATATCATCCTCTTCCTATCTATCCGTATGAAGGCAAGTCTGCTGTGATGCACCCTTTGTTTACTAGTTATGTTTGTTTTTTGGCACATATTTCACATATTATATTTTCACACTAAGGGAATGACAGAACCCCAGCTAACCGATACAAGTGCTATTGTAATCTCACTATTCTGATTATATTTGTAGCGTTCACTCCAATAGTTCAACCATTGTGGGAATCTCCAAACGAATAGTCGCCTACAATAACAATGACTCTCAAACCAACATGTAGGTTCAACCATACTAGTAAAGAACAAAAAGCATATATGTTTTGTATAGATTATGAACATAGATATACAGGTTACTGTTTTAATAGGTTGTTGAGCCACCACGATCCACAACAGCTTCAGTACACCTTGGCATAGATTTTACAAGTGTCTGGAACTCTATTGGAGGGATGCGAGACAAGTCTTCCACAAGAAATTCCATCATTTGGTGTTTTGTTGATTGTGGTGGAAAATGCTGTCTCAGGCACCGCTCTAGAATCTCGCATAAGTGTTCATTTGGGTTGAGAACGAGCCTGGATTTGTCTCAGTTGAGTCTAAGTGTAGACGTATGCCATAGTAAGGCTATTAAGAGCCTGGAATCCAAACATGTTTAGTTTTATATTTTTTGATAGAATCCAGGCTAGAATCCAAACATATTCAGTTTGATTGCAGGCTAGAATCCAGAGATTCAGTTTGATTGGTTCAACCACAGGACTGGATGGTCAGTGGTGTAGAACTGATACCAGACCCCAAAGTGCCTCTAGTCCCCAAATGACATCCATATGACTGGAGCTGAGACCACAGCCAGGAATCCAGGAATTCAATCAGGACATATTGAACACATGGTTTTATCTGTTAATACTACTTACAATTTCTGATAATATTACCATAATTGCAAATATGCCCAATAACCTTAATGATAATGATAATATAATTCACTATACAATACCTATGAAATGTGACCTGCACCTTCTAGAATGTTTTTATCTTTTGTCTGGGAAAATGCTTACTTTTTACACATTTCTTACTGGATGTACAGTGTACCTACCTGCTCATTGTTTTTCAATATTAGATGATTTCCAATGTTAAACTTAACCAGTTGTTCACTACAGTACATAGTCAATGCAATAATATGTACCTCCATTTTGTTTTACGTTTGTTTTCCAGGCACCATTTCCACCAGTTTTCTAACGTCAATAAGCTCTTATATTGTATATAATGTGGAAACGATTGAAATTGTATTTAAGAATCAATGTATATCATGTACAGATAATAATAAACATTAGAAAGATATTAAGGTAACAACAAAAAGGACTGGGTGAGATGATTAAAAGGGGACATTGCAGCAAGGTCAGTTCAAGTCAGCCGCGTAGGCACTAGTGTGCCTGGGTGGGCTCGGGCCCAATCAGATTGAGCAGTGTTTATAGGCTCACTACTTGTCAGTGTTCCAAATGGGACATTATTGGTCTTTTCACCTAAACATACAAACACCATCTGATAGACTTCATAGCAAGCAGTGCACTGGAATGACGTTCAGATGAACTGGAATGACATTCACTTTCATGGGATGGGTGGCCAAAAATAACTAACTGAAAGCCACACACCCAATAAGCCATGAATATGACCGCATTGAGGCAAATGTCACTGTCCTACTGTTTTCAGCAGATATTTTCTGTGCATTTACAGTGACGGATGAATAAATAAAGAATGTATTTTGTATTACAAATGACTTGTTACTTTACTATTTTTAATAGTTGATACCAGAACACTCTGAACACTGTTTAGTAGGCCTACAAAAAGGTGCTATCTAGAACCTAAAAGGGTTCTTTGGCTGCCCCCATATAAGAACCCTTTTTGGATTCAGTTAGAATGCTTTTGGTTCCAGGTAGAACTCTTTTGGGTTCAATATAGAACCCTTTCCAAAGAGGGTTCTACATGGAACCCAAAATGGTTTTACCTGGAACCAAAAAGGGTTCTCGTATGGGGACAGCCGAATAACAATTTTTTAACAATTTTTTCAAAGAGTGTATAGGCTACTGCAGTTTCCCAAACCTCCATCTTGTTCCTTATTTGATACAATACAAGCACACCTGATTCAAGTGTCCAACTAATCACCAAGCCCTTCATTAGTGGTCCGCTGTAGCTCATTTGGTAGAGCATGGTACTTCAAATCAATTCAAATCAAATTTTACTTGTCACATACACATGGTTAGCAGATGTTAATGCGAGTGTAGCGAAATGCTTGTGCTTCTAGTTCCGACCATGCAGTAGTATCTAACAAATAATCTAACAATTTCACAACACAAGTGTAAAGGAATGAATACGAGTATGTACATATAAATACATGGATGAGCGATGGCCGAACGGCATAGGCAAGATGCAGTAGATTGTATAGAGTACAGTTTATACATATGAGATGAGTAATGTAGGATATGTAAACATTATATAAAGCATTGTTTAAAGTGGCTAGTGGTACATTTATTACATCCAATTTTTTATTATTAAAGTGGCTAGAGATTTGAGTCAGTATGTTGGCAGCAGTCACTCAATGTTAGTGATGGCTGTTTAACAGTCTGATAGCCTTGAGATAGAAGCTGTTTTTCAGTCTCTCGGTCCCAGCTTTGATGCACCTGTACTGACCTCGCCTTCTGGATGATAACGGGGTGAACAGGCAGTGGCTCGGGTGGTTGTTGTCCTTGATGATATTTTTGGCCTTCCTGTGACATCGGGGGATGTTGGTGTCCTGGAGGCTAGGTAGTTTACCCCCGGTGATGCGTTGTGCAGACCTCACTACCCTCTGGAGCCTTACGGTTGAACTGGCTGTGGGTAATCGAGGAGAGGTTTGGGAAACAGTATGCTACAGTTTACTCCAGTCATTTCAGTAATGTTCATATCTTCAGAGTCCAACAATAAAGAACTAGATGGACTAGGTAAGAGGACACTGTCTTCTGGCAACTGACAATTCTCCACTCATGCTTACGAGACAGTGGAAACCTTCGTATGAGTCTCTCATTGGACAAGGCACAAGCTGTGGCGGCCAAAGACAAAACAATTTTCTTGAAATTAAATTAAATTGAATTGTATGTTGGTGAGGCTGAAAATAAGAGGCATTTTGCCTCCAGTTTCCTTTCCACAGTAATAGTCAACGATTTATCATAATCAATTTAATTTAATTAATTAATTCTGAATACAAAGCCATGCTGAGTTATTGCGTGTTTGGCACGCAAGGAGTAATGCTACGTTCATGTGTTTGTCGGTAATAGGAAACTCTGAAATGTCCAGCTGGGAAATTGGTGTCACGATTGTCGTTTGAATAAAAGGACCAAGGCGCATCGTGCGTGGAGTTCCACATATTTAATAAAGGTGGAACATACAATAACCAACAAAGAAAACAGCTGATCGTACAATACGTCGTGCTCAACAGCACTAACAAAAACAATATCCCACAAATGCAGGTGGGAACAGAACACACTAAATATGATCCCCAATTAGAGGTAACGAATAACAGCTGCCTCTAATTGGGAACCATACTCAACACCAACATAGAAATAAAACAACTAGAAACCCCCCCTTAGTCACGTCCTGACCTAAAACACCATAGAGAACCCCGAGGGCTCTCTATGGCCAGGGCGTGACAATTGGTGAAAAAACTATGAGTTAGGGTGCATCTGGCACGTTATCAAGGGAGTGAATGCACAAATACTAACTTCCTCTCTCATTTAAAGACTATAAATATGACAAAACACCAACAAGTCAAGTAGGACTTCCATGTTTCACTCATTTGCAAGCTGTGGCCTAAATGTGCTCATTGAGAGTGGCATGATTGGCATTGTCGACTGTCAAATCTTAGGTTTGTCTTTGAAATGAACCAAAACAAACAAACAAAGACGTCTTTCAGTAGGATCATTACTCTTACTTACCACTTCACAAGGCCTGGAAGGCTGGAACCAACCAAATAATCCATCATTGCTTTACTCAAAGCCCCTCCAAAGATCACTCTAAAAACCACAAAGTTAATTCTCAATGGTTGTATATGACTTTATTGAGCCCTGTTTTGTCTGCAGCCAAATCATTGAGATTTATCGTCCACATTAAGATTTTTTCCATCAAAAGTCTGGGATTGCACAGCCGCATTGAGCAGTCAAAGACCAACATTTGCATTGATAGGGTACAGTGGGCTTATATTTTTGGAGATGTTCCAAATTTCTTAGCATGATACACACTGTGTAGAACCTAAATTGAATGTATACTGTAAAGTAGCTATACAGTAGCCTCCTAATTTGATCACTTATGTTCTGTGGCATTTAACGCTCAGAAAGCTTACATTTTTCTTTCCTCAGTTATTAAACTATTTTACAGACTAAAATGATACTTTTGGAAAGTGACCTTTTGTTGGAAATGTGTTTGACAGATGTTCAATAACCTTGAAAAACCATCAATACGTTCCTGAAAATGTTTCAATGAGCTTGTTTTTCACTATTTCTATGCCAAAGTGAAATCTGTTCTTTTTCAATTCAGCAGATCAACATATTGTGTAACATGACCGGGCATATTCCAATGGAAATGTCAGTACTGATATTGGTATTAAAATTGATTACTATGCACTATGGGCACTTTTAAAACGAGTCCCTGTCGGCAATGGAGGTCTGGGTGTGTAGACTTAGTAGTACAGAAAATCCTCAATTAGTTGGGTTGACCTTTTATCACTGTCTTTGGAGAGTCTTGCTAATTTGGAGAATCTGCAAATGTTCATGAAAATTGAATTGGGTTATGATGAATCAGCTGTACACCGTCAATCTCAATCACACTCCACACTACCCTTTCCCACTTGGACAAAAGGAACACCTATGTGAGGATGCTGTTCATTGACTACAGCTCAGAGTTCAACACCATAGTGCCCACAAAGCTCATCACTAAGCTAAGGACCCTGGGACTAAACACCTCCATCTGCAACTGGATCCTGGACTTCCTGACTGGCCACCCCCAGGTGGTAATAGTAGGCAACAACACATCTGCCAGGATGATCCTCGACACTGGGGCCCCTCAGGGATGCGTGTTTAGTCCTCTCCTGTACTCCCTGTTCACTCATGACTGCGTGGCCAAGGATGACTCCAACACCATCATTAAGCTTGCTGATGACACAACAGTGGTAGGCCTGATCACAGACAACGATGAGACAGCCTACAGGGAGGAGGTCAGAAACCTGGCAGTGTAGTGCCTGGACAACAACCTCAACGTGATCAAGACAAAGGAGATGATCGTGGACTACAGGAAAAGGAGGGCCAAACAGGCCCCCATTAACATTGATGGAGCTGTAGTGGAGCGGGTCGAGAGTTTCAGGTTCCTTGGTGTCCACCAAGGTGGTCCAAACACACCAAGACAGTCATGAAGAGGGCACAATAACACCTTTTCCACCTCAGGAGACTGAAAAGATTTGGCATGGGTCCCCAGATCCTCAAAAAGTTCTACAGCTGCATCCTCGAGAGCATCCTGACCGGGTGCATCACCGCCTGGTATGGCAACTGCTCGGCATCTGACCGTAAGGCGCTACAGAGGGTAGTGGGTACGGCCCAATACATCACTGGGGCCAAGCTTCCTGCCATCCAGGACCTATATAATAGGCGGTGTCAGCGGAAGGCCCAGAAAATTGTCAAAGACTCCAGTCACCCAAGTCATAGACTGTACTCTCTGCTACTGCCAAGCTATAAGACTGCTGAACAATTAATCAAATGGCCACCCGGACTATTTAAATTGACCCCCCAACCCTTCTTTTTACACTGCTGCTCCTCGCTGTTTATTATCAATGCATAGTAATTTTACCCCTACCTACATTGTACAAATTACCTCGACTAACCTGTTCCGCCGCACATTGACTCGGGACCGGTACCCCCTGTATACAGCCTCGTTACTGTTATGTAATTTTATTGTGTTACTTTTTACTTTAGTTTATTTAGTAAATATTTTTTTAACTCTATTTCTTGAACTGCATTGTTGGTTAAGGGCTTGCATTTCACGGTAAGGTCTACACCTGTTGTATTCAGCGCATTTGACAAATAAAATTAGATTTTATTTATTTTTATTTATTTATTTAATTTAAACTTTATTTAACTAGGCAAGTCAGTTAAGAACAAATTCTTATTTACAATGACGGCCTACCAAAAGGCAAAAAGCCTCCTGCGGGGACCAGGGCCTGGGATTGAAAATAAATACAATATAAATATAGGACAAAACACACATCACAACAAGAGAGACAACACAACACTACATAAAGAGAGACTTAAGACAACAACATAGCAAGGCAGCAACACAAAACAACACAGCATGGTAGCAACACAACATAACAACAACATGGTAGCAACACAACATGATAGCAACACAAAACATGGTACAAACATTATTGGGCGCAGACAACAGCACAAAGGGCAAGAAGGTAGAGACAACAATAACTCAGCAATAGTGTCCATGATTGAGTCTTTGAATGAAGAGATTGAGATAAAACTGTCCAGTTTAAGTTTGAGTATGTTCCCAACTTAAATGTCTTAAGAGCAGCATATCAGATGAACCACTAGCTGCTGAAGGCATGCTGCTTGGTAATGAAGCAGGGTTTCTCCAAGGTTTCTCTAGATGCCATGGACCTTGAAACTATAAACACCTCTCTTTGCAAAAACAAAATATCTATAATAATTTGCTGCCACATTCCGTGGAACCTGCCCTTTATGAAGAGATTTCTATCAATTTCAATATCCAAGCCAGCTCTGGTATGCTATGACCGTTTCGTTCTAAGTGGACTAGAATTGTTATACCGTGAAGAGGCAATTAGTAAAGCACGTTAAGTACTATTTTCAATAATTTGCACTTTTACTTTTATGGATATTTTACAGCCGTCTCGTTTCAGGTGCTGAGATATGCCATAAATTATTTTCTCACTTCTCGTGACAGTACAAAGAGACAATTCGGCCATCATTACAGAATAGCGAGCCCTTAACTCCACGGCGGTAAACAAAGTTATGCTTTCTCTCCGTTAACTGACTGTCCAGACGTTATTTAGTTATTCCACATGTGTTTCTGATATAAAAAAAGGACCCTACCCTACCTATGTTGGGAGAGAGTTCTGTAGGCTAGTCTACTCATCTACTCAGACTCAATACTACTCACTCAGATAGATACAGGGAAGAGGATCATTAGATTGCATGGAGACTTTTGGGCGCCTTGGAAAAGAACGGTTAGATACTGAGTAGAGCTTTTCTTTGGAGACAGGCCACCCAAACAGAGTGTGATACTCATATAGACGCAGGGAAGAATACCACGAGACCAGGAGTACCGTGAGAGTGTTAAGACTTCAGGTATCCCTGGAAAGAGCAGTCAGATACTGAATGCTAATATCCAACTTTTGCTTAGCGATAGGCCACCCACAGACTCCACGGTAACCACCAAGATTAATGAGGCAGTGTCAAGTCTCTGGGTACACAGATTCCAAAATGTATCAGCAAGAGAAACAAACGAGTTGTCCTCATAGAAAGTTCTAGTGCTGCCACTGTAGGTTCCAGAAGACTGAAACGCTTGATGATGAACAGAATGCTTTTATTTGGCACTCGTATTGGCATCCGAGGCCTAGACAGGCCGACTTTAGCACTTAGGACTGGTACGAAATCTGTCTCTTCACATACAGCTGATGAGGGTAATGGGAGAGAAGTAGACTAATGACATACTACAGAAAGATTTGTGTCCTGATATTGTCGTCTTTTTTGGGCCTGTGTTGAATGTCTGTGTTGGTAAGAGTAATGTTTATAATGACAGCTGTCCTTTCTGTTTCCGTAGGACTTTACAAAGAAAAATGGATGTATGACAGTGTTCTTCTAAAGAGTAAATCATCTGAAAAATGTGTACGGTGCATTTCAAGAATTACAGTATGCTTTATATTACGTAAATGGTCATATACTGTGCTCGTCTGACCATGGGGTTGGTTTCCGTGTTCATACACCTTACATTACTGTACAGACTGCTGACACAGTCACTTCTGTGCTCGCCTGTATAGAAAAGCGTATTGTTAGCATAAACAAAGATGTGTCAGTGTCTCTCGATGACTCTCTCCACTTGTTAATTTGGAGTCTTCCAGTCATAACTTGTCAGCAGTAACCACAAAGAATATGTGGTCGGACACTCACAAACACCAAGCCCCTTTTCACAGTGTCCTCTGTCTAAGGTCTTTGTTTTTTGTACATAGAAAATCAAGTCATTTTCCAGGTGGGGAAAAGAGTAATTTGGCCATAAAGTATTTTAGAAAAGCCTGATAGACAATTACTGATATTAATGTCTAAAGTTATTATTTTCCGTTGCTAAATTGCTAAATCTTTCGCTCAATACCAATACAAAAGTGGCAGTCTGTTCATTGGGCATGGCAGTCATTACGATTGGCTGAGACTGAAGGTTTTATCATCCCAAAGCTCACATTTTCCATTACCTCTTGTTGTTGCAGCATACTTTTTACATAATCAATTTTTTCTCTTGCAAATTGTCAAATCATTTCAATCAGCCTAAAATGACGCTTGCCCCAAGTCCAAGGAAAGAGCCGTTCTTACTTCAGGGGTGATCCAAACAGACTGGCTGCCTAGCCTCACTGCCAACTTCCAATTCCTGGTTGGACCCCTGCCTGGTCCAACCGCTGCTCTCTGTCTATTCTCAACTTCTCAGTCACTTTGCCCAGCAATGATTAAACAGTTGTATTAGTGCCTAATGGAAATACCCAGAGCCGTGCAACAAGTATGTGATAGCTACATAATAACTCATCTAGAAGACCATGCTCAAGCGCAGACATCATGGGCCTTGGGCTCTGTGACGTGAAGGTTGTATAGTTCAGTGCTTTTGTGATGAGAAGCTGGATCTCATATGAAATGATACTGAGGCCTACCTCTGTGTTTGATTCCCTTATCTCGTCTTAGTTATTTTAGAGCCCTGTATCCTCCCTACATAGACTAGTATCCTTATTGGGTCCATACGGTCTGTATATTTCCTAACTGTCTAACCTGCCCACCCACCCATTCTATGTTATGAAAATGCCTGTTTCCAGCCAATGGAATTTCTACAACCACCGATGAAATGTGACCGATTTTTATCTATTTGAAGACATTTTAAAGGACAAGCTCTTTTCTTTCATGTTATTCAATTGTTACCATGCACATGCAACAAGATAGCTCAGATGTGCGAGTGCCTATTAGAATTTTAAAGGACGAGCACTAAAAACAAGAATTTGATCACAAGGCGCTGTGTCGACACAAAGTCGAGACATACTCATTGTAAACGTGATGCGTGCGAAGGACGTGATGTGCATCAAAGTTGCCAGTTGATGTAGACACGTCTGGCCGTCCGCCGTATCTTTCAAATCAAACGTTTCTAGCCTAAACGCCGGTTGTTATGCAGCGTTATTTATCGGGTAGAGAATGCAGAAGAAGGCTCCGCCGGTCTGCAATCATGTCCTAAGTGTATTTTACTGGGTTTTACCTGGAAGACGGATAGGCCTGCTGGCACGCACTGGAGCTTCATTATAGACGGATGAGAGCAACAGCAAAACACTCACGCCTTGGCAGAACAGATCCTACCCAGGTTGTTACATGGACCCCTACTTTGATCTCTGAGATATTTGTTACATTGTATTCCTTAATCAGCCCAGTGTAAATCATCTGATGTATAGATTGGGAAGGGCGCGCTGAGTAGCGATAAACTGCAGGAGCTGAAAAAATAAACGTTGTTATCGTTTGACTGGTTGAAATAATGGAGTGAGGATGCATGATGGAGGTTTATTGATGTGGCGCCAAAGCACTCACTCTCTCCTTTTCCTTTCTGTTTATCCTGGTGGCCATCTTTGTTTTTCTGCCTCCATGAGAACCAAACTTCCACCATACTGTACAGGTCAAGGTGTGACTGACTAGTGCATGCCAGCAGGCCTATCTAGGCCCGTTACAAAGGGATCTCCTGCATGCCACAAGACTGTTAGCCCTCTGAGCCGAAGCCTGGGCATTAGCTCTGTGTCTTCAGGTCTCGGGCAAGGGTACTTATCATAAGAGTGTGGTTCACTGAATCACCTCTGTTACGAAGGCCTCTCCTTTGGTTGGGAGGAAAGGTCCATCGATATAGTACTTGAGGATCAGAGTATCTGTCTGCTGTATCGTACTAGCAGACCTATTAGCCGTGTGATGACAGACTGGAGAATCAAACTCCGGTGTTCCCCGAAGTTGTTGGTTTGTTCCTCGAAGTTGTTGGTTTCATCATCGTTTCAGTACACCTTACAGTTGTTTTAGGGTCAGATAGCCTACTGTGCCACTCACTGCCAGGTGTAAATCAAAACACCCCCACTTCAGACACCACACATTCACGCTGTAAATAGAGCCAGGTCTTCAACCCTTAGGCCTTTGGCCTGCAAACGCTATTCTTAGAAAAAAATATTATTTGTGGGATGGGTAGGATCAACCAAAGAACGCTTTATGTTCCCAGGTAGCATCTTATTTCTACCCTTTGCGCTCTCCCTCTGTCTCAGTAGCATCCTGCTAAGCTAACAGATGGTGTTAACCTTGCTCATCATGTAGAGGGTTTCAGTTGGTTCATCCAGACATCCAGTCGCTGTGTTAACACCTCATACCATTGTCAGTAAGATTGATGGGACTCTTGTTATCACATTTCAGATCCTTTATAGACCAGGACCAGGAAGAAGAGATGGATTTCTCGGAGGATCGAGTTTCTTGTCCATTTATATTGTCCATGTTAGAATCTCTCCATTCTAATTCCATTTACACCTGTTGGGTTTTCATTTCTCTCTCTCTCTCTATCGGTCTCTCTCTCTCTTTCCACCTCTCTCTTTCTTTACTGTGGGTGATCATGATTCTCACTCCTTTGAACTTGGACCATCTGTTTTTTGGTCTGCCTTAGTCAGCCCTTTGCCGGGTGCCAAGCGCTGCGCAGTCGAGTATTTTAGTAAATCTTAGCGGATTAGCCATTTCTAATCTACACAGTGATTTGCTTTTCAGAAAAAGAGCACAGGGAATGTATGTGTGAGCAAGAGTTAGAAACTTTTTGCGAGCCAACGTCATTAAGTCTTGTGGCGAAGGAGTCGTCTCAGACCTTTGATTTATGTGAAGTGGAATGCTTGTCTATCCGAATTGGAATTGACCCATCCATAAAGTCATACAGTATGTGAAGATATCCCCACAACTGGACACATACACGTTCTTGCAACGTCCTATGAAACGTGTCTAGAACACTGATGTTGTATATTCTGAGAACGTAGTAACTACCTTTTGGGTATGTGCCAAAACATGCTCAAGATTTCTCAGAAGGTTTTTTCTAACATAGATGGAATGTTCCATAAACGAACTGAAAACTGGACACTCAAACATTACTAGTAACATTACAAAAACGTTCGCTCTCCCTAGAATTGTTAGCTGGGAGCAGGGGTGAGGGGTCGACAAATAAGCGGCACACATTGGAAGCCCAGCATGTGAATGCGTTTAGGCAGGAATGCAGGATATGCCATCTAAGATTCACGACCATGCTTTGATCAGTGTCTGCCCCTGATTTAGTGGCCTGGATCGAAGATTTGTGTGTGGGTTTATTGGCCAGAGTAAATTGAGGACAGCGGACTCCTAGTTCAAAACTGTTAGCGGTTTCAAAGTGCTATACCTCCTTCATGCCCAGGTATGTCAGAACAGGTTATGGATTCCTTTTAATGGTGTGGCTGTGTGTGCATGGGTGTGTGTTGGTGTGTGTGCGTGCATGCGTGGGTGAACTTTTTAACCGGAAAAAAAGTTACTGCTGTAATTTTGCAGTGTAACTGCAGTTAGAGTGCAGTATAACTGTTGAACTGCAGTACACTGCAGTTATTCTGCAATTACTGCAGTTATTCTGCAATTACTGCGTCCAAAATACCAGTCGCCTGCAGTTACTAAACTTTTACTGCAGTTTCAATTGCACTATTGTTTTATAAGGGGAGTAGCAACTGTTCCATGCTACCGTAAGTCACCGTGCTGGCTCTGACATCACGTCTATATGTTTGGATCATACCGTAAGTCACCGTGCTGGCTCTGACATCACGTCTATATGTTTGGATCATACCGTAAGTCACCGTGCTGGCTCTGACATCACGTCTATATGTTTGGATCTATAGAATTACTTCAGCTAAATATGTAGATGTGGATGATGCATGTACCACCTAGCTTGGTCCCAGACCTGTTTGTGCTGTGAACTGTTGTGTCATGCCAAACATGTTCGACCATAGGAGTTGGCAAGATATTACAAACCGATGCGAGACCAGGATATAACCTACTAGCAGACTTCATTTGACTGGCCCCACAGACCTACCCCTGCCTGACTCACAGGAGCTGGTGGTGAGGTGTGAAACAGGCCTCATCTCATAATGAACTGTGTACGCGGCCAAGTAGTGTTGTTTCTCCATAATATCCCGTCATTAAGTCAATCTGTGTTTCGTCTTGGCTCATGACGTTGATACAAAGAGACATAACCACGCTGTATTGCTCCCCTTCAACTCATTTGCGGGTGGTGGTTCCAATTCTTCTAAACCCGGGTTTCCATTTTGTTTACATCTTCAACATGTTTCGGGACCGAAATGTGTCTGCCAGTAAACAAACAACTGCCTGTGTTTGTGTCATCCACCCTTAGAAGTCGAGAGGAGTGCCGATTTTGGGCGTTCGGATTCAAACAAGCGGTTTGTGTGGCGGGTGTTTGCGTCCATCTTGTTCTCACATTCTCTCACAGAGCAGCATCTTCCCAAATGTGTTTCATTAGGGATCTTTCAACAGGACTCAAAACATTTTGCCACTGTGTCCAACACTGAAACACATGTAGGGAAATGAGGACATAGTGCATTACATGGAGCACTAGCCACCATATTCAAACTCTCCCTAATTTGCATGTGGTTAGAGTACTGTATATAATATCATCCTAATCTCAGATGAGTCAGCATACTGTATGTAGGGATATGATACAGCATTTTTTAAATCATCAACAACATCCATTGCCGTTCTGTGCTCACTTAGATAAGAGTGCTAGCACTTGCCCACATCCTCAGTCAACGGGACTGTGGGAGCTCCATTTGTCAAACAGGCAAACCTGATATGCTGTGTTATTGTGCTACTTTCAACAGCTCCAAATGGTGACACTGCCCCTCCTACTCCCAGGAGGGGGGTCTCAACCACCACCCCACCCCGTCATTCCCCCATCCACTGTCATCCCTCATCTGCAAAAGGAAGGCTTTGTCAGGATGTCTCACTTTGGCAGTTTAACTTGATAGGGAACCATTGAGGGCTTGTGGGTGGCAAAGGGTACAATTTCCTCCTCGGTAGAGGGGAAAAAAGGTAAAGAAGCAGAACAATTACAAGGAGATTTCCTGGGATGAATCATCCATAGGTCTCTCTGTCACTCTGTTCTCTCTATCTCTCTGTCCTCTATCCATATGTCTCCTCTCTGTCTCTGTCGCTCTGTTCTCTCGATCTCTCTGTCCATATGTCTCTTCTCTGTCGCTCTGTTCTCTCTATCTCTCTGTCCTCTGTCCATATGTCTCTTCTCTGTCGCTCTGTTCTCTCTATCTCTCTGTCCTCTATTCATATGTCTCTTCTCTGTCGCTCTGTTCTCTCTATCTCTCTGTCCTCTATCCATGTCTCTTCTCTGTCGCTCGGTTCTCTCTATCTCTCTATCCTCTATCCATATGTCTCCTCTGTCGCTCAGTTCTCTCTATCTCTCTGTCCTCTATCCATATGTCTCCTTTCTGTCTCTCTGTCGCTCTGTTCTCTATATCTCTCTGTCCTCTATCCATATGTCTCTTTTCTGTCGCTCTGTTCTCTCTATCTCTCTGTCCTCTATCCAAATGTCTCCTCTCTGTCGCTCTGTTCTCTCTATCCCTCTGTCCTCTATCCATGTCTCCTCTCTGTCTCTCTCTTCTCTATATAGTGACCTGTGGATGGAGAGAGATAAAGAGGACACCTAAGAGGATAGAGAGAAAAAGAGAAGCGAGAGAGAGCTCTAGGAATAGAGGACGCCTAGACCAGACCACAGAGAAGCATTAGAGGATGGTGGGATATATCACATAGCACAGGCAGCAGCACCACCACTACTTTGATTTAACTCTGAGCCGCAGTCTCTCTGAGCCAGCTGTCTCTGTAAGCAATCAACACAGAGGCAGAAACACATGGCCCAGCCTCAGCTACAAGTCATGCAACCCTCATTCTTTTGGGTTTATTGTTTACATGCCGGCCCAGCGCCGGCCAAACAGCCACTTCAGTCAGTGTACGCCTAATTGAGCGGACAATGTGGACATGACCATTTTTCCTAGTAGGGTAGTCTAGTATAATTGTCATGTCGAGGGTAGCAGGTAGCCTAGCGGTTTGAGTGTGGGCCAGTAACCGAAAGGTCACTAGTTCCAATCTCAGAGCCGAAAGAGTGAACAATCGGTCGATGAGCAAGGCACTTGACCCTAATTGCTCCAGGAACGTTGGTGATAATGGCAGACCCTGGCTGTGACCCCCACCCTCTGTGGATGTCTCATTAGGACATATATAAGCGCCCACCAAATTATTAGTTGGGGCACTCGCAGAATTCTGGTGCTGGAGAAAATGGGACAGTGGGTGGAATGCTGTCAGTAGTGGAGTGTTCTGGGCTGAGTATTCCGGAGTCTGTTAGTACTCCTAGAGAGCTTGTCCAGTACTCCAGTGCTGCAGAGTGACCTTGGGTTATCTGGCAGATAGTGCTCTGTGCTCCACTAGAGGTTGCTTAAGACTAGATGGGTGGTTTTCAGGGTAACAGGTTCTCTCTCTCTTCTTCTCCCTTCGCTTCTCTCCTCCTCCTCCCTCACTTTCCGGTGGGAGACAGTTCAGGAGAAGTTCACGGCCGCACGTACACTAGAGAGAATTCACATTCACGATGTCCTCGTTCTTGGTTTGTGCCTGATCATGTATTACAGTGAATAGTGTATTTATAGCTTATCTGACACCCTTCCAAATGTATTTTTTTAATTCCAAATGTTTCTTTAATTTGCTCTCTGGATGTCATGACCACCCAGATGCAGCCAATACCACATGCTGTGAGTCAGGACGCGTGTGTTGAGCTTGTAATTACATGTACTGGACAACGTGTGCTGTACCACAAATAAACTGTACAAATTCTTAGTGAACTTTAGCAAAAGTGCAGACTCCAGCCCTGTTGAATGAATCCAGTGTGTATTGAAAGGGGGATGGAAAAGTCAGGATTTAGCAATGCTGACTCAAAACGCAGCTGAATTTGATTACAACTCAATTTGTGACCTCTCTTACCATTGGAAACTGGTTTATAAACCATTCACTTTTAGAAACTGCAACTGAATTGCATGGCGTGCCATGATACACTATATATACAAAAGTATGTGGACACACCTTCGAATTAGTGGATTCAGCCCGTTGTTGACAAGTGTATAAAATCGAGCACACAGCCATGCAATCTCCAAAGACAAACATTGTCAGTAGAATGACCTTACTGAAGAGCTCAGTGACTTTCAACGTGGTACCGTCAAAGGATGCCACCTTCCAACAAATCAGTTTGTCAAATTTATGCCCTGCTAGAGCTGCCCCGGTCAACTGTAAGGGCTGTTATTGTGAAGTGGAAACGTCTAGGAGCAATAACTGCTCAGCCGCGAAGTGGTAGGCCACACAAGCTCACAGAACGGGACCGCCGAGTGCTGAAGCACGTAACATTTAAAAATTGTCTGTCCTCGGTTGCAACACTCACTACGAGTTCCAAACTGCCTCTGGAAGCAACATCAGCACAAGAACTGTTCGTCAGGATTTTCATGGAATGGGTTCCATAGCCAAGTAGCCTCACTCAAGCCTAAGATCACCATGCGCAATGTCAAGCGTCTGCTGGAAAGGTCTAAAGCTCGCCGGCATTGGACTCTGGAGCAGTGGAAACGCGCTCTCTGGAGTGATGAATCATGCATCACAATCTGCCAGTCCGACAGACAAATCTGGGTTTGGCGGATGCCAGGAGTACGCTATCTGCCCCAATGCATAAAGCCAACTGTAAAGTTTGGTGGAGGCGGAATAATGGTCTGGGGCTGTTTTTCATGGTTCGGGCTAGGCCCTTTAGTTCCAGTGAAGGGAAATGTTAACGCTACAGCATACAATGACATTCAAGACGATTCTGTGTTTCCAACTTTGTGGCAACAGTTTGGGGAAGGCCCTTTCCTGTTTCAGAATGACAATGCCCCCGTGCACAAAGCGAGGTCCATAATGAAATGGTTTGTCGAGATCAGTGTGGAAGAAGTTGAATGGCCTGCACAGAGCCCTGACCTCAACCCCATCGAACACCTGTGGGATGAATTGTAATGCAGACTGCAAACCAGGCCTAATCGCCCAACATCAGTGCACGACCTCACTAATGCTCTTGTGGCTGAATGGAAGTAAGTCCTCGCAGCAATGTTCCAACATCTAGTGGAAAGCCTTCCCAGAATAGTGGAGGCTGGAAAGGCAGCAAAGGAGGGACCAACTCCATATTAATGCCCATGATTTTGGAATGAGATGTTCGACGAGCAGGTGTCCACATACTTTTGAAGTGTATCTTGTAGTTTCAGCCTGAACTACAGTATGTTATATCTGTTGACAATGTAGATATCTAAATAGTGGAACCTGGTTTAAGGGTGTACATACTTCTAAACTACCTGGTTTAAGGGTGTACATACTTCTAAACTACCTGATTTAAGGGTGTACATACCCCGTTTGTATTTCTTTTCATCTTTTAGCACCTGTTCCTCTGTCAGGTGGTGGTGGTCGAGTTTCGATAAGCAGTGCAGTAAAACGTCCGCCTTTCTGTAGTATGCAGTTTAATCCTCGCCTCAGTATTGCTGCCTTCTGTTATATTTCTGCCGTGTAGTTATTTACTATAGTTGCTCTGTCTTTTGTTCGGTGTACGCTTTCTAAGAACGACCTCCTGTATCTGCCCTGTTTACTGGTTGGAACCTGCACCTGTCACTTGAAGTGCCGTCTATTTCTAGGAATCGCTCGTTCACTATTTCACTTCATGGGAACGGAGTGATGTAAGTGAGCGAGGCCCTCCGCGACCCCACCACACGTGAAGAGAACGGGATCCGTTTATAACCGTTTTTCTCCTGCTTTTACCTACCATATGCCCCCCTCCCCCCCATGGGAGCGATCCTTTACCAGGCTATTCCCCAACCCACTACCCCTTACATAACACCACACACCACCACCCCACCCCTCTCTCTCACCCCACCCCAGCGTACTCAGTGGGAACTAAGCGGGATGAATGGGCGACCTGGAAATCTCACTGTTTCAAATGACGGCCGTGTGGAAGTGGAGCTGTGAGCCCTGGTGTTATTATCCTCCTGCTGTTCATTCACAAAAATCTCAGAGACACTAAAGAGGTAGGGAGGGACTGGGAGAGCCCCACCCAGTTACCTACACCCCTCACCCCACCGGCCGCCCCTCTCCTCCCTCACAGAGAGACACTAGAGAGGTAGGGAGTGACTGTGAGAGCCCCACCCAGTTACCTACACCCCTCACCCTACCGGCTGCCCCCTCACGCCAGGGACCTCATGGTGACATCATGTCTCTGCCAGAGAGCAGATGCATTGTTGTCTGTGACTGGCTCAAACGTCCTTTTTTTCTTTCGCTCTCGCTGTCTTTCCCTACCATCTTTTTTTCCCTTCTTCCCTCCCTCTGTCCTCTTCACGTTTTTTTGTGTTTTGTTTTCACAAACAACAAAGGGACGCCAAAGTTTCATCAAGACAGAAGACATCCTTCCTCTCTTTGGCCGTTGAAAAGGGCCCGCTCCCCCCTCCTCTCCTACCCCTCTCTCTTCCCCCCCCCCTCCCACTTCAATGGCCACATCACACACAGGCAGGGCGTCTGCCACAGGATAGCTTTACCTTGGTCTTTCCTTTCTCTCCTTCAGCACCAGTGTGTGTGTGTGTGTGTGTGTGTGTGTGTGTGTGTGTGTGTGTGTGTGTGTGTTCCATCACTCATCAGTGGTCTGCTGTTTTTCTTTCCTCACAGGCGCTCAAGGTGACGTCCCGCCTCACTTCTCTGTGATTAACTGGAACCAATGGCACCATCTCTGTTCCGCGGGCTGCATCTCAAATGGCACTCTATTCCCTATAAAGTGTACTACTTTTGACTAGGCCCATAAGGCTGTTGTCGAAAGTGGTGCACCATATGGGGAATAGGGTGAATTTGCGATACACCCAGGGAATGATTTGTCGCTGGCTAGTATGAATGGTTCAAGTTCTGGAAATCTTTTGCTGAGAAGTTGATTAAAACATTCTCTCCCTCCTATTTTGGCGGAGTTAATTCATCATTATTTTTCAGAGAGCTTTCTCTGGGCATCAGCTCAAGAAAAGTCAGATTAAACCATGCAGTACAGTGATATCCCTTGCACACAGAAGACATCCTTGCGCACACACACACACACACACACACACACACCACACTTTGTTATGACCTTCAAGATGATATTGATCTTAGATTAGAAAAAGCACATGAATGAATGGAGAAACATATGCCCAGGAAATGATTCTGCATATATGATATTGGCCTGTGTCTTGATATTCAGAAACATCTGTCTTCTACTAGATATATTTCATCCTTCCTTCTCTCTTTCCCTCCTTTATCCATCGTTCCTGGAGCCTCTGAAATGTCTGCGTTTATCATTTTTCTGGAGAGATACTCATGTCAAGTGGAATTATTTAGATTTGTTTGAACCTACGTACGTCGCTCAAGGGGATGGATGCTGAATGCTTTTCTGACCATGTACAATTGTATAATGTTGAAATTCAGCATCATTAACATCCAGTTTCACTTGGATTGACTTGTTTCAGAATGGTCTGATATCTGACCCTTATTGAACGTCTTTGGAACATCAAGATGTGCCGGCTGCCGAAGGCCCAGTTCCAATGTCCACACAGGCATACTACTTCCAATGAAGCAATGCATTGGCCATGCTAATATGGATATTGGAAACGTAGTCTTTATTAACAACTGGTCCGTTAAAACTCCAGCGTGCTAGGTGGTCATCCCTCAATCTAAAGTCTAGTTGAGATGCACCTCAGCTATACTGACATCAGCCTCACTGCAAAGAATAGCAGATCCTGTATTCAGAGTGTCAATGCAGGAATGCTGGTCTAGGAACAGGTCCCCCATGTCCATGTAATGTCATTCATTATGATCTAAAGGCAAAACTGATCCTATATCAGCCCTATGACACTTATAGATGTATTATAACACCTGCGCAGCAGCACCAGAAATGACACCATCTGTTTACCCAGATCAGAGAGAGGGAGAGCGGGAAAGAGAGCGAGATAAAGAGAGAGTAGGTCTGTGTCCCGTCATGGGTGGTATGAGCTAGTCATTGGCAGGTAAAACAATCTATATAAAAAAACAGATCTTGCACTGTCATGAGAAATTAGCACTAGTACTCCCCTAAGCCTCACATTTTTTCAAGGATATGGCAAAACACTTGTTACCATATAAATGACGGTGGCTCGGTGTGAGAGTATCCATGGAGATTGGAACAACAGCTGTAAAACAAACCGTCGAGGGGAGACATTTTCAAGGTGGGGGGGGGGGATGAGAAATCGGAGGCTTACAGAGGGCTGACGGTGCGTGACCAGGCTAACGATGTCACACTCTCCAGTCTCCAAGTACCAAACATGTGACCTTCAAAGCATACTCTTTTTCGGATAGCAGTCACAGACTGTGACAAATAGCAGCTTTTTATTGAAGAAGTGTGCAACTCGAAACCAAACCAGTTTACAGGATGACACACTTTGCCAAGAGTGTCAAGGCTTGTATTGTATTAGTGGCTTGATTAAATTGAGATATTCAATATTATACCCATAGAAATATAATTACTAGAATGGGATTCCCCATCCAAGTCAATGTCCCATGATCTAGTTATTCTTGTTTATAAACTGTGTGTTTCGAGCCCAGTTTATGACAAAAACTGGGTATGACAAAACATTTATTTTTCCTGCTCTAATTACGTTGGCAACCAGTTTATAATAGCAATAAGGCACCTGGGAGGTTTGTGGTATATTGCCAATACACCACGGCTAAGGGCTGTATCCAGGCACTCCTCGTTGCGTCGTGCGTAAGAACAGCCCTTAGCTGTGGTATATTGGCCATATACCACACCCCCTCGGGCCTTATTGCTTAAATGACCTCTTCTTCTCTCCTCTAAGTAGGCTGTTGTCTGTAGTGATGACAAAATACAACTCAAAACAAAACAACTCCTTTCATGTGTATTGTTCATAAGAAGATAAATGAACAACAACGGCAAAATGTTTCTGTGCTAGTCGCTCCACAGAAACTCATTAAGGAAGATGGCCGCAGAAAAATGAAAGTCAGGAGAATGAAACCGTAACGAAGTGTAGGCCTCCGGCACAACTCCTGTTTCATGTGGCCAAAGATGTAAGCCAGGAGCTCCCTCTGCTTCACTCACTAGGCCTATCAAAGGCCTTTAATAAGAGAGACTTTATTATTACGTTAAGAATTACATTTGTTCTTCTTCTCTCCTCCTCTCTTGTTTTCCCCTACAGAAGGCCTAATTTCATCATCCACTCGGCTGCCTCTTACCATGAAATAAACCCATAATGATAATGTCTACAGGGTTTAGAGGTTTCAGATGCCTCAAGTGTACATTTCTGACCCAACCCGAAAGCCCTTGACCACACTGAATGGCAGTTCGATTCTGGTTTCCAACTCTTGGTGGGTGGCGTGGCACTGAACTCTGACTAAGTCCTGATTCAGAGGAGGAATTTTCATTGTAGTGCACTCTTAAGTGTTCTCGACATGCTGCTCACTTCGCTGAGGCCCAATAAAAACCCAGTGCTTTTTGCATTTCTCTTGGGCCTTGTTTTTACAACAAGCGAGCGCCACATAGGTTTTGGCATAAAACTCCGATAGGCCAACCGAGCAACAGATGTGAGTTGTTGGTGGTAGCACTTTATTTGATCCCTCGTTGTCAAAGATTCAGATAGTGAGGGATAGTCAGTTAGAATTGCTCTAGAATGGAAACTGATATGCTCAGTTTCAGTTTCAGGTCCGAGACAGTCTATCCATCCAATTCTGCCTTGGATGAGTTGAGTTGCTGGGATACTAGCCTTAGTAACCTGGGTGATGACAATGGTTGAAGTTGACCTCTCTCACCTTTACTTTCATGGTTTCTCCTTCATGTCACGACCTCATTGACCATCAGCTGACGTGATTGGCCACAGGCCCCTTTCAGCCAATTAGAGGCCCAGGTGAGTCCAGACTTTTCCCCAGGCCACCGTCGATCACGGACTACTCCCGAGCCAAACATCATCCACCACTCAACCAGCACCAATTATTATATCAGGTCTCCTCTCTGGCCCTTTGTCTGGGGGCCTTAGAGGATGTTGTTTTGTGTTTGTTGGAGAAATGATGGCCTGTGTCCGGTCTGTAAGAAGAGTTACCCCCGGAATAGAAGATAGAGGGAACAACAATGGTTTTTCACAATGCCTTTTGCGCTCCTTTCTTTCCCAATAGCCCCGGCTGCAACCGGACACCTCCTCTATGTTACTTCAGTGCTCAGTGCTCATCGCGACCGCTCACTGTGACAAAAAAAAAAAGTTATATTACCATGTGATCTATTCTCCTTATACAATGAACGGACAGGTCAGGTCTATATTGCGCCTGACGAACGCAGTTATTTGAAAGCAGAGCTTTTTGTGTTTCCCACAACCATGGACTGCCATGACATTCTTTCCCCAGTCATGTTTTCCCCCGTCTGTTCCTCGGGACTATCCAGGAGTGAACAGCACACCTGAGTCTACTATACTGTACAGGCCATTTTGCAGATGCTTTTATCCACAGCAACGTACAGGCACGCGTGTATACATTTTACACATGGGTGGCCCCGGAATCGAACCCACAATCCTTGCATTGCAAGCACCATGCTCTACCAACTGACCATACAGGACCTGGGTTTGCTGATCAGTTGGCTAGTTGACTCAGGTGTGTTAGTGATGCACTGGAAAAAAGGATAGTGGATCCTTGAGGAAAGATCTGAAACCACTGAACACTACCCGAAAACACACGTGTTACTGTAGCTATCCGGGTTGGACAGCTGTGCAAACACTGCAAAACAACATGACTCATGGGGAATTACAGCTTAATAAAAATGACTCATTACTGCTCTGGAATTCAGAACACTGGACAGCTCATAATCATAGGAGCCTGGCCTTGCTCATTGACCCACTCCTAAACACTTGTTCACGTGTGGACAGGGCCGCTTGTATAATCAATAATTGGTATAATCTCTTGTTTGTTTAATAACTTGTCCCAAAGTGACTGGAGAACTCACAGTTCCAGTACACTGTCCAGACAAAACAATAGGGACGTGAAACTTCCATCTTGGTACCCAAAATACCCCCTCCCCTTCCCCTTCTCTCTTCTCCCCACCAGCTGAGGCAGGCAACACTACCCATGCATGGTAAGGCAGGCAGAATAGATTTCAGGATGGATAACCCCAATGTGATGGAGATAAACCAGATAAACCATGATTTACATGTCATCGTCCTCCTTGTTACAAGGAACAATCTCTTGTATTCACGCTCCTTTATCTGCTCGTTGTCTCTCTTTCCTTTGTTTACTGCTAACCTAATCTGAGGCCTGGAACAGATAAGATACCATCACCGGGGAAGACGGCTGTATACTCTGTACGTGACATTGAGCATATCTCTCTCTCTCCCTCTCTCCGGCTCAATGTTGAAAGTAAAAGTGCAATATGTGCCATGTAAAAAATATCATGTTTAAGTTCCTTGCTCAGAACATGAGAACATATGAAAGCTGGTGGTTCAATATTCCCAGTTATTCAATATTCCCAGTTAAGAAGTTTTAGGTTGTAGTTATTATGGGAATTATGACACGTCAACTATTTCTCTCTATACCATTTGTATTTCATATACCTTTGACTATTGGATGTTCTAATAGGCACTTTAGTATTGCCAGCCTAACCTCAGGAGTTGATAGGCTTGAAGTCATAAACAGCGCTGTGAAGCAAGCATTGCTAAGAGCTGCTGGCAAACTCAGTAAAGTTTGAATCAATGCTTACGAGCCTGCTGCCGCCTACCACTGCTCATTCAGACTGCTCTATCAAATCATAGACTTAATTATAATATAATAAACACAGAAATACGAGCCGTTGGTCATTAATATGGTCAAATCCGGAAACTATCATTTTGAAAAACAAAACGTTTAGTCTTTCAGTGAAATACAGAAACCGTTCCGTATTATATCGAACGGGCGACAACCCTAAGTCTAAATATTTCTGTTACATTGCACAACCTTGAATGTTATGTAATAATTATGTAAAATTCTGGCAAATTAGTTCGCAACGAACCAGGCGGCCCAAACTGTTGCATATACCCTGACTCTGCGTGCAATGAACGCAAGAGAAGTGACACTATTTCCCTAGTTAATATTGCCTGCTAATATGAAATTATTTTAACTACTTCTGTGTATTGATTTTAAGAAAGGCATTGATGTTTATGGTTAGGTACATTCGTGCAACGATTGTGCTTTTTTCGTGAATGTGCTTTGTTAAATCATCCCCCGTTTGGCGAAGTAGGCTGTGATTCGATGATAAATTAACAGGCACCGCATTGATTATATGCAACGCAGGACAAGCTAGTTAACCTAGTAATATCATCAACCATGTGTAGTTAACTAGTGATTATGTGAAGATTGATTGTTTTTTATAAGATAAGTTTAATGCTAGCTAGCAACTTACCTTGGATCCTTGCTGCACTCGCGCAACAGATGGTCAGCCTGCCACGCAGTTTCCTCGTGGAATGCGATGTAATCGGCGTCCAAAAATGCAGATTACCGATTAAAAACTTGCCATGCCGTTTAATCGGTCCACCTCTAGACTGACTGACTGGAGATTCAAACAAGGGGGTCAACCAAATAGGGATTAAACAGGGGGTCACCCAAATGGGAAATAAACAGGGGGTCAACCAAATGGGGATTTAACAGGGGGTCTACCAAATGGGGATTTAACAGGGGGTCACCAAAATGGGGATTAAACAGGGGGTCACCAAAATGGGGATTTTGGTGTCTGTAAATATTGATGTATGTGGTGATGAGCCCTAAATTGCAGGGTTTAAGTTCTGCTAGTT
Source organism: Hucho hucho (assembly GCA_003317085.1). Taxonomy (NCBI): domain Eukaryota; kingdom Metazoa; phylum Chordata; class Actinopteri; order Salmoniformes; family Salmonidae; genus Hucho; species Hucho hucho. Next base: position 590,229 of record QNTS01000955.1, on the reverse strand, counting down.
CTCTCTTGTTGTTTAGGCTGCTGTTCCAGTTTTTCTCCATCAACGGAGGAACTGACTGACTCCATATTTCTGCCCCTTGAAACATTGTCCAGTTTAGTATGAAAGGGGAATACTATACGGTAATATGGAAACCCCCTGGCATATTAATGTTAGTATCAGTGATGATGGGACTGCTAGGGATGATGGTAATTCCATGTGGTAGGTTTCACCCACTAAGTGGACATGGGATAAAGCTCTTGGGGAGTGTAGTTTTCCATCCTGTACTGACCTGCCAAGCCTGGTCATATAGTCGGTGTTTTTCCAGAGGCTTGTCATCGGGGATCAGACCCCACTGAGGCTGGCTGCTTTACTCTGCTGTTGGCCCCGTCTGCTGCTGACTGACCTGTGTGTGTGTGGGTGTGTGTGTGTGTGGGGGTAAGGATTAGAGTTAGGGTTAGGGAAAATAGGATTTTGAATGGGACTGAATAATGTGTCCCCACAAGGTTAGTTGTACAAGACTGTGTGTGCATGTAACCAGGACACTCACACAAACAACAGACAGAGGAGAGTGAATCAGAGCTCCCTGGAACACCTCAGGTGTGCGTTTGGGGTCTACATTTCAGACCTAGATTTCTCTGTGTGTAAGAGACAGATGATGTCAGTGACTTCTTCATTATTTCCCTTGTCTACTGCTTCATTACACAATGTATTGATGCTTCACTGTCTACTGAAAACGACACTACTCATTACAGTGACGGAGTCATCTTTGTATAGCAAAAATACTTCCATCATTATACTGTAGCCGTAGAGGCACCTTCCCAATCTGCTTGTGTTCATGGCATGATAATGAAAACCAATTCAAGGCAGTACAACATCAGGACTGGCCCTACCTGCCCTCCTCTCCCCGTCCTCCTTCTCCTCTACCTCTTCTTCTTCCTCATCCTCTTCCTCCTCCTCCATCACAGTGCTAAATCAATCTTAGCTGTGAGTGGTCACAGACTGACTGGGCCTGTAAGGGGAGAACATCCCTTCCTACCAGCACATTTCTGCCTGGGATCCATAAGGGGTCAAGTCCACACTACTTCAGAGGTTGATTGGGTGCACATGTGGGTTATTGAGTGAGTCAGCGCTGGCAACCCAAAATGTTCAAACCTGGATCAGCAGTTAATGCCCTCTTATAAAGGGGGGTTTCCCCTAAACGCCACAGGAAAACTCAGCCAAATCAACAGGCACTCAAACAGCAGACACACTATATCTCATTCTGGCAACGCAGGACTGTGGGCACCAATAATGCCCCTCCAATTTTCCCCCTTTGTTTACACTTGAACCAGCTGCTCCATTGAGCATGCCCTGTGTTATTTAAGACAAAGCTGGATTACATGGTGCTGTTCACTAATATCACTTACGCTCGTCCGCATTATCCTAATTGACTGCCTGCATGATCGTCTCACAATGCCTTTCATTCGAGTCGGACGTTGTCTTTGAGGGGGGAAAAGTCCCTTGATGGAACTTAGAGACGTAAGCTGATATCGTTTGAGAACGCAGCGTAAGAAAACACAACCGCAGAGCACGAAACAAGAGTCTCTCTGTCCAGCCTCGCGCACTGTAAATAAAATATTCCCTTCACCGATTAATTCGACGTCTGAAATTACTACGTTTCTGTTCTGTCGTCCATCCACCACCAAAGCCAAGGAATACATCTCGCTAACCAGCGGCATGCTAATAAGCGGTAGTGCCAACTGATGTTAACAAGGGGGCCGTTGAGGTGTCCTGTAACCCAAAACACACCACAGGTCCTTAATCTAAGTCTTAATCTGTCCCTAAAGTCCCTATTTTGATCCCAGGATCTCACCCTCGTGTCTTTAGTTTCACCTGTAGCGTCTCAGGACACTGGTGTCCTTGTTTGGCTCTAATTACGGTGCTCACCTCAAAGTTTCCCCGGGGAACCCCCCCCCCCCAACCAAAGTACCTGATGCCACATAGGCTGAGACAGTGACTCATTAGGTGTGAAGGAAAATTAAGACACTCCAGCGCTGTCTGACTGTCTCTAAGACTGTTCAGACTCTACAGTAGCCTTAGTGTCTGTCTACCTCCTCAACCCTACAGAATGTTCTCCAGACTCCCCACAAGCCTCATTGGCTGGTGAGAAATACTGAAGTACCAGCCATAGAAGATGAACTACTCATTGAAGGACATGTCACTTGAGCTATACTCAGGGTTTTGTCATAGAGAGATTCTCATGGTTTTGTCATAGAGAGATTCTCATGGTTTTGTCATAGAGAAATGCTCATGGTTTTGTCATAGAGATATTCTCATGGTTTTGTCATAGAGAGATTATGATGGTTTTGTCATAGAGAGATTCTCATGGTGTTGTCATAGAGAGATTCTCATGGTTTTGTCATAGAGAGATACTCATGGTTTTACTAGGCATACAGTTTACTCGTCGTATCTTCCCAGTCATGTCCTCTCTAGGTTTAATCCTAGGTTCCTGCCTTCTAGAGAGTTTTTCCTAGCCACTGCTCGGCGTTGATTGCTCTCTGGGGTTTTAGGCTGGGTTTCTGTAAAGCACTTTGTGACAACTGCTGGTATAAAAATATATTAAATACATGTGATTGATCGATTACTTTGCATATGTTTTGGCCATGGACTGTCTGAGAGGACTGAGGACTTATAGGAAGTGTGTATATTCTCGGCCCTGTGCGTTATCTCCACAAGCCCCATTGGCTGGTGATTGATAAACTCACTGAAGTACCAGACATGAAACTTTGGACTCGGAGCTTGTCATGGTTTTACAGATAATTGGGAATCCTAATAAAATACTAATAAAATACTAAATAAATACTAAATACCAAAACCAAAAATCAACACCTAGAAAAACATAATTCAAGCTTACATCTTGTTCTAAATGTAAGGGTGAATGAATATCTGTGGAGCCTGTCATTCTAATCTCAATTTACGGTCTCATCATTTTATGTCTAATGCCTCTATGGGAATCTGAAACAGACAAGCACAATATGCCAACTCAACCCTTTCCAACTCAACCCCTTCTAAAAACGCACACATTGCACAATGAATGAGCTCACTGAAGTAGCAGACATGAAACTTTGGACTCTGAGCTTGTCATGGTTTTACAGCAGACAGTACCCTGGTGTCATCCTGTATGTGTGTTACTTCTCAAAGGTTTCAGCCAACTTCCCTGCAGTCTTCTTTGCAGCTATCATTGGACATTTCCATAATTTGCTTTAAATTGGAGCCAGAGCCGCCCCTATTATTCCTGATGAATCATTTCATGTTTCAAATATGTGATTCAGTCATTCAGTCTCCGAGAGGAATATGTTTAGTGAGAGAGTGAGGGGATTGTCTCAGTACACATGTCAAAACACAACTCGGCCACTTCCCTTCTCATGTTTTGGAAACGGGGCCGTCCGGTAATCAGCAACTATGCTAACCACATCCTCATTTCCTGTTATGATATTTGAGTTTTCCTTTACTAAATTTTTGCTCATTAAGTCATATTTCATCACATTAAGCATAGACATGAAGTGCTTGCTTTCACCCGTAAATGTATTAGATCATAAGATTATGAAATACATTTGAGCTAAATTATCAGAGGGACCTAGCCTATTCGTGCTGATTGAGACTTTACATACACAAACTATACAGTAGGATATATTCATTTCCTGCTCTTCTTCTTCTTCTCTTCCATCGCACCCAACACATTTCCATTCCAGATATGTACAGCACTGCAGAAATGAAATTAATAGTACTAATCGTAGTCAAGGAAATTAGACGGAGAGACAGCAGTAGCATCCTGTAGTAGAATGCAACATCATTTATCTTTGAGGAATTCTCCTGTGTAAATCCAATCTATCCCCATTCCCCACTGTGTCTGTCTAGGAATGTTTATTATTAATGGTGTGGCTCTGCCCTCCTGTGGTCGCCATAGCTACTGGATCAACCTCCCTAGTGCCTCATCAGAAGGCTCAGCACCACAGAAGCTGTCTGTCTGACTGACTGACAGCCAGGTACTACCGTCGCACTGGCAGAACTGTCATCACTGTCTGTAAGTGAGATTTTTGATTAGTCCAGTCAAGGGCTGTGTTGAGTAGTTCTATGACTCCAATGGATGGGAGGGACACTCACAAATGGTGACATTGGGTATTGTCTAGAGTGGCGAGAACAACACAGTGCTCTCACTGCTGTTGTTTTCCTGGCCAAATGGGGACATAGTGACAATGTCAGTAGTATTGTTCTACTGATGGATTATGCAGTGACCATGTTTTCTACCATCCCCTGAATCAGAATCCAATGAGGTGGATTATTCTGTAGTAAGCTGTGTGGCCCAGAAGGAAATTGTCAGAGTTTCTCTTGTTTTCTAGACTTGTTGAAAGTTGTTCAGTTTGTCATTAAGAATTTCACAAGGGAATGGTTTTAGGCTACTACATTGTGGCTGCCTGGCTGGACTGGTTCTCTGTGTGTTTTGGCCAAATCCACATCACACAGCTGCACTGAGAGAACAAGAACTTCCAGAACCCTGTTCTGTGTTCTACAGAAGACATGCAATGAGGGAGATGCCCAGTAGAATTTGCATAAATCTGTTGTTGCTACTTTGTGGACTTACAGTGCCTTCAGAAAGTATTCATACCCATTGACTTATTCCACATGTTGTTGTTACAGCCTGAATTCAACATTTATTAAATATATATTTTTCTGTGAAAACACGTTTTTTGAAATTTTTGCAAATTTATTGAAAATCAAATACACATATAAACTGTATATAAGTATTCACACCCCGAGTTTCTACATGTTAGAATCATTAGAATCATTACAGCTGTGAGTCTATTTGGGTATGTCTCTAAGAGCTTTACACATCTGGATGTGCAACATGATTATTTTCTAAATTCTTCTAGCTCTGTCAAATTGGTTGTTGATCACTGCTAAACAACCATTTTCAGGTCTTGCCATAGATTTTCAAGTAGATTTAAGGTAAAACTGTAACTCAGGAACATACACTGTCTTCTTGGTAAGCAACTCCAGTGTAGAGTTGGCCTTGTGCTTTAGGTTATTGTCCTGCTGAAAGGTGAATTAATCTCCCAGTGCCTGGTAAAAAGCAGACTGAACCAGGTTTTCCTCTAGGATTTTGCCTGTGCTTAGCTCCATTCCATGTATTTTTTATCCTGAAAAACTCCCCAGTCTTTAACGATTACAAGCGTACCCATAACAGGATGCAGCCACCGCTATGCTTGAAAATATGGAGTGGTACTCAGTAATGTGTTGTATTGGATTCTTTGTATTCAGGACTATAAGTTAATTGCTTTGCCACATTCTTTGCAGTATTACTTTAGCGCTTTGTTGCCAACAGGATGCATGTTTTGGAATATTTGTATTCTGTACAGGTTTCCTTTTAAATCTGTCGATTAGGTTAGTATTGTGTAGTAACTACAATGCTGTTGAACCATCCTTAGTTTAAATCTACCAATAGGTGTCCTTCTTTGCGAGGCATTGGAGAACCTCCCTGGTCTTTGTGGTTGAATCTGTGTTTGAAATTCACTGCTCGGCTGAGGGACCTTACAGATAATTGTATGTGTGGGGTACAGAGATGAGGTAGTCATATAAAATCATCATGTTAAAAACTATTCTTAGACACAGTGAGTCCATGCCACGTATGTGATATTTCAGCATTTCCTTTTAAATTATGATTACTTTGTCATCTAAAAACATAATTCCACTTTGACATTACAGGGTACTGTGTTTAGGCCAGTGATTACATCTCAATTCAGGCTGTAACACAACAAAATGTGGACAAAGTCAAAGGGTGTGAATACTTTCTGAAGGCACTGTATGTAGGCTACACGTTATTTGCTAAATAATCAGTGCAATAATTTGCTTACTAGTGTTTTGAAACATCAATATAAATCTTTCTCAAAAGGTTGAAACCTTTCCCGCATACAACCTTAACCAAGGTGAGCACATTTAGCCTATAAATCCAAATGTTGTCACGCAAGGGCTCTTAAAAGCACAATCAACATGGTCACGAGACAAAAAAAGCAATGTTTGCTGTTCGTAACCAGCGTTTTTAAAAGTCCCTGCTGACCCATTATATGGCTAATAGATTTCCTTATAGCTTAGAGGAGCTGTGGTAATCTGTGTTGATTGGCCAGCCATCAAACCACACAGAGGAGCATGCAAAGAGCTGCCTGACTTTCAGCTCACGCCAAAATATGTCCATGGAGAGTGTTTTTCCTAGTATGCACTACTTTCTACTTTCTGTGTATGCGTTTTTCTCTCTCCTTCTCGCTCTCTCTACATTCAATATTGACAAGAGGTAACTTGTCTTGAATAATTTGTAATCCTCCCCAATAAAGCTTTTCATAGCGTTTGTACTAGTTGGTTTGATAAGATACTGAAGACATAGTGAACACATTTGAATGTGTTAACCATTTAATGTGCAGTCAATCAACGATGCTTAGTACCCTGTCTCATTGCACACTTGTTTGTCACATTTATTGTCCCTTTTGTGACAGTTTGTGTTTTGTCACATAACACTTTAATTACAGCCTAGTGGGACAGTATGTGGTTTAGTGTACATATGGATCCTTCATAGAGCCTAGGGATATAAATGGGTCTGGACCATGGCAGGGGCTAGGGATAGAAATGCATCTGGACCATGGCAGGGGCTAGGGATAGAAATGCATCTCGACCATGGCAGGGGCTAGGGATAGAAACGGGTCTGGGCCATGGCAGGGGCTAGGGATAGAAATGCATCTGGACCATGGCAGGGGCTAGGGGTAGAAATGCATCTCGACCATGGCAGGGGCTAGGGATAGAAACGGGTCTGGGCCATGGCAGGGNTGTTCCCTGTTATTTGTCGCTCATAGCAGTGAGACTGTAAGTGCACAAGTATGCTTTGATGGTCTTTGTTTATACATCAGGCCCCTTTGAATCAGTAGTGTTCCAGACCGCCATTGTTGTTAATGAATTAGTTCAGTGTTACGTTCGGATGAGAATTTTCAAACAAATTATTTTCATGGTTTTCCTCGCCTTTGTTCCACTTTTAAAAGAGGGAAACGGGGCAAATACCAAAATACTGATCCAAGTTCTGGTATTATTTGTCTACAAAAAGCTTAATCAAGATTCCACTAGATCACAGTGGAAAATGTGAGAAATTCAACACATTCTTCCTTCGATCCAGAAGACTTTTTAATGCTAGCGCTTTCATCAAAAAGAAACCGTTGAAAATAATGAAGATAGAAATGATGATTGGCCCTCCAAATCATAGTCGACTCGTCCAAGGTGCACAGTGACAGCCAAAACATCCCTACTCTGCCCTGCCAGGTTTGGATAGAAGATACTCAGTTAACACATCCAAAGAGAAATCTATAGCATTTCTAACACAAAGTAGACGTGGAGGAACCCTCAGTACGGTGTAAATTGTGCCGCTCACAGATTCTAGAACTGTTCATGGACCAAGTCTTTCTTACATTTGCCAAAGAAAAGAGGTTATCGCTTTTCACTACTACAGATGAAAAAGGAGTATACTCTCCCCTGACAGTTTCAGTTGGCATTTGATCCCTCTCCCCGTATTGTTGATCGTTAACATTGTTCAAGTGCGAAGGCAGCTAAATTAATCATGCATACTCTAGTCCCATGATCTGTTACAATATTCCATTGCAAACCTGGGTTCAAATAGTCTTTGAAATCTTTCAAATACTTATACTGTGCTCAATTGAGCTTGTCTGGCGCAATGGAACCAATAGACTAGTCCTAAAGGTGCAAACGCAGACCATCTGGCACTCCAGACAGACTCAATTAAACACTCTATGAGATCTCTCAAACACAATTGGAACCCTGGTCCACAATCTTCAGTGTCATAGTTAAAACATAGTGGCGTTTAGGGGTTACTACAATCTGGGGCATGTGACACTGTAGTGTGGTTGTGCGGTACAACAAGAATGTAGCACAGAGATTATACATTAGAGCGGCATCCCAAATGGCACCCTATTCCCTATATAGTGCACCACTTTTGACCACAGGCTCTGTAGGGAATAGGGTGCCATTTGGGACGCAATATAAGTCTGGATGAGGTCAGTGTTATATATACTGACAGGGAAAGCAAACAGGCATGGAGTGATTTTCTCACTACATAACACAAGCAAAAGGATACCATGGAATCAAGAGATTATAATTCATTTCAGAAACCAAAACAAGCCATTCATCACATTGACACATTATCCAACAGGTCTTAAAGTAATCAGGAACACATGAGCTTACATTCGATTTTCTTCGCATCACATGACATCAAATCACGCAATATTGAAAAGGTAATCAACTGAACTGGATGAATCCTCGCTTTTTAATGACACGATGATTGTCACACCTCAACTCGGCCCAACGAACAGTCCGATGGTGTTGAAAAAAGGAGAGACAGTCCTCATGCACTTTACTGCTTTTAGGAAGTTTCAGCTTTTAGCCACTGGTTGAGTGACTTGTGTTATCGTGGACATGCTAAGTGCTGACATGTTTAAAAAGCTAACAGAAGTTTTCCAGTCATAGCTGTCAGGTAGCCTAGCGGGTAAGAGCGTTAGGCCAGTAACCGAAGGGTCGCTAGTTAGAATCACTGTGCCGGCAAAGTGGAAAAATCTGACGCTCTGCCCTTGAGCATGGCAGTAAACCCCCAACAACAACGGCTCCCCGGGAACGGATGACGTGGATGTCGATTAAGGCAGCCCCCCGCACCTCTCTGATTCAGATTCGGATTAATGCATTCAGTTGCGCAACTGACTAGGTATCCCCCTTTCCCTTCCCCGTCAAAGCTGTCATCATAACCGCCATCAAAGCCATCCTCATAGTCTTCATCATAACTGTCATCAAAGCATACAGTAAGTGGAATAATTAGATTGGAATGGTTCACTGTCTCCATCACTGAGTAAGTTGAGGGTTCGAGTACTGGTGCAGGATAACTTTCTGTAGGAGCAAGGACTGGGTGGAGACTGATAACTATTCAGCAGCTTTAATGGTCAAACCACATTGAACACCATCAGCCACCGGAACTAGAACGGTCTCACTTCCTGTATCAATAAATAACCCTACACAATTAAAGCATTTGCCAATAGGAAAACTGATAATTAGTTAGCAGGTAAACACAGTTATTTAGTGTAACACAAATTCCCAGCATATCAGCTATGTGTATAACTGCCATAAAAATGAAATAATTACTCAGGAAATAATCCTACAACAGCAACACTGCTCTCAAACACTCTCCAATACTCTCGAAAGCTCTCCCCTTCTTCTCTTCGTAACTACTGATATATGAACAGGTTTTTCCCACCACCTATCAAGTCCTTTCAGATCTGTTGCTTTGAGTGAAATGTTGTGGGTGAGACGTGAGAGGTTTTTGAGGGTATTGGAAACAAAATTGTAGAAGGATGGTTTTGTAGAAGGATGGACCATTTTTATTACCCATATCAAATCCTTTCCCAAAAAACTATCCTCTATTTCTCATTCACTCATGACCAACTGATGAGATGTGTCCCATGTCTCAATATTACCCAGGGGTATTGGGACACTAAGTCTAATTTCCCATTCCTACAGGAGAATGAGGGTCATGTTCAAGTCCATGTAGTTCCTTTCTGTTTCAGTCTGGTTATTAGCCAAAATATATAATTTCACAATATGCATCACATCAGATATGCGAATGACGTCAACACACTAAACAAAGCATCATATAGTAATGAAAACTACAAATGTGGTTGAACAGTACAACCCAGCAATATACTGAAGCTGCCAATGGGCTAGATCTCAAAGGAGGGCAGAGTGAATGGGACATTAAACACAAGGCTATGCTACCCTCGGCTTCTTCAGTCTAACTACAGATGTTCAGGCTGTGTGTACATGGACTTGATTACTATCGACGCAAGAGAACAGACCGGCAATGAGGACGTATGAATCAGCCCTACTAGAACCAGGACCCAGACCATTCTAGAACCAGGACCCAGACAGACTGGTATGGCCCCTGGCTGAGGAACACAGTGCGCTCTGGTGTGTCAGAGAGCTAGAACTTTTGATCCAGCCCTTGTTGTTCTGATTGCCTGAGATTATACGAAGAGATCCTTGATTCAGGTGTTGGTCAGTTAGAAATAAAAACATTTTCTTTGCTGTCGTGGAATGCATGTGTGTTGTAATGTTAGGAGACGGTCTTTCCTGAGGGAAACTCTGTAAATGCTCTGGATAAGGCTGGATGGTAAAAGCAGGCAAATTACACTGGTACCAGGAGCCTTCTTTTCTGAACATGTTATCTATATAAAAATTATCCAGTGTTGTGTTTACAATGGGTAACATGTGATTCTGTTAACCATTAGATTCCTTCAAATAAACCGAGGCAATACAAGTGCATGTCATATCATGGGACATGACCTTAGCTGTAGCATATGAAGGGGCACCACTGAAAGAGATTAGTTCAGATTGGTTTGATCCAAAAGCCCAGAGGGAACAAATCTGACGGGAGGAACAGAATTAAACACAGGATACTTTGATCCTGAAAAACTGGGCTTGATCAACAGCCTTGAAGAGCGGGGTGATGACTGAACCTTACAGAGCGGGGTGATGACTGAACCTTAAAGAGCGGGGTAATGACTGAACCTTAAAGAGTGGGGTATTGACTGTGAGAACAGGAATGGTGGTAGAAGGACTGAGTACTTTGCATCTCAGCATCATTCTGTTACTATGGAATTGCCCACTATCCAAAAGGCCTGCTGCGTAGCATCTGTGAAATTGATGCGTCTGTTTGTTGGCTTTGTAGAATGACATCCCTATTTCTCTCCTTCAGCTCATAACGAACCAGAGAAATCAAAGCACTAATCAAACTAATAAATCACAAAAGTGATTTGCAGGACGAGTTAAGAATGCTAGAGAGCATTCTAAAGGATTTCTAGGATGTAAACACACATGTATAGTCTTGTACGACGGACGTCAGGCTTTATAAAGAAGAACCAAACAAGGAATCAACTGCAATGAGTTGAAGACCAACTGATAACCTTTTTATTGAACATCTCTTCAAAACATTTCATTTTCCTCCGTCGACATCACCACCATCACCCTCAGCACCATGGATGAGTAGCAGTTCCACAGGCTGAACAAGGACCTTCGCTAGTTCCACCTATAGAAATAAAATGACTGGAGTGGTCATTCACACTTTTCCCAATCTCTAGTTCTATGGCGCCGTCCTCTGCATTCGTCTTCCTTTATTTGATGCCGCTGTTGCTCATGGTCTGAGATTTGCATACTCCCTTGCCGGAGATCTCGAAGGGGGCTCCCTTGTAGTTGGCCACACACTGGCCGTCTGTCTTCAGGTCCGGCTGCACCGCCTCCCACACCTTCTTCTTGGGGTTCAGCTCCTTGTCTGGCTCACCTGGAAACGCAGGAGAGAGACACTAGATGACAGCTCCGATAGTTATGATGACACGCATACCTTCTATGGAGCAAAACAGTGGAGTTATGTGCTAGATATTTTGAGGGGGCCATATTGAATATCTCATTGTGCATCGCTTGTATCTTTTTATGAATAAACTTGGAGGGGGAACGTGCCTCAGTTTCGATGACATGACGCCTCTAGGGGCAACCACAGAAGATGACAACTCCAATGGCAACTCTGTCTGCCTTGATAGCTTTTCTGTAGCCTTGTCAAAGACCATTGGTTTGTGCTGCAGGAGAACTTCCTTGGCGTAGTGTCGATTTTGAAAAGGAAAAAAAAGCTAATCCAGAAGTTTTACAGAAGCTTTTACTCGTTTAGCGCTAATTCAAAACGTATACAACATCCATGTTTGTCGGCAACTAATGGAGTTAGGGAGTTCTTCATTACCTCAGCAATGTGTTATTGGCAGTGTTTGGATAGTACTTGGCATGTGTATGGATTCATAACTCCACATTGGATTCATAACGTGCTTCTGTTGGGCTGTGAACTTTTCCTACTCATCATCACAAACATCCTGGAAGACGTGTGAAGGAATGTTTTTGTCGAATTTTCCTCAGTCGCACACAAGTTGTGATGAGGCAGCTTTGACACCCTCTACAGTTTGAACAGGAACCCGGATGCTTATTAGGGCTGGTGAATGTGTGGGCAATTACTGTTATCTATCCACACCAAGACGAATGCTGGACTGACTTACTGACTTGGTGCTACTAGCTAAGACAGAAATGTCACTATGAAATAAAAGGTTGCACAATTCTGGAATGTTTCCCAAAGTTCATAGGAAAATCTCACATTTTGCAAACAGTACAACCCTAAAATCTGGAGAAAAATCTGGAATCTTGGGGGACCAAAGCTGACATCAAAATAAGAGAGAAGGAATGTTAAAAAGAGAGGGAATAAAAGTCCATCATCCCTCACTGTCAACAACATCCTGTTTGGAAAAGCGTTCGCCATCACCTCCCCGGCTGATTTTTAACGACCCAGAGGTGTGTACAGAACAGCTAGAAACCGACGAGACCGCCTTAGCACCCCTGCCTCCTCCTCCCTCTATCCTTCTCTCCTCTCTTCCATTCCGTGGTCGTTCTATGTGTGTGTAGAGTCGTAAAACACGTTTTTTTGGCCGGTGGGAATTGAATGACTGCCACAGCCCTAGTGGGATCGCTCGTTAAACAAACAGCTTGAGGAGGGACCAGTGAGAGGAGATGAAAGGAGAACCCAGGCTGATGTCAGCGGGCTCCAGTCCTGATGGGGAGTCTGTGTGATGGAAACTCCCTCGTCATGTTCTACCCCTCTCTCCCCCCAACTCCCTCTCCAACTCCCAGTTCAGGTACTGTTCCCTACCAACAACTGCACGACTCAACCCCAATACAATATTTTTGTTTTGCCAGCCCCACAACCATAGCTCCGGGACAAAAACAAATCTAAAATCAGTCACATTGATGGTGGTGGTGGTGGGTTTCCCCCTTCAACATCGGGTGAGGCACGAGGTTGGACATTCTATGATGTGGAAGGCTTATTCTGGGGGACCAAAGCTGACATCAAAATAAGAGAGAGAGGGAATGAAACTAAAACCAAGTCCATCATCCTTTATCCCTCACTGTAAACAACATCCTGTTTGGAAAAGCGTTCGCCATCACCGCCGCAGCTATGTTTTTTAACAACCCAGAGGTGTGTACAGAACAGCTACAAACCAACGAGACCGCCTTAGCACTACCGCCTCCTCCCTCCATCTCCCTCTCCTCTCTACCATCCTGTGGTCCTTCTCTGTGCGGCCAACCTGAATGTGGCTCTAATTGACGCGCATAGTCGTAAAACAAGGATTTTTGGCCGAGGGGGATCCCTCATTAAACAAACAGCTTGAGGAAGGGCCGCTATGAGAGGAGAGGGAAGGAGAAGAGAAAGGAGAGAGGAGCAGAATAGAAAGGAGAGGGGAGAATAGAAAGGGGACGGGAGAGGGAAGGAAAAGAGAAAAGAGAGAGGAGAGAGGAGAGGGAAGGAGAAGAGAGGAGAGGAGGAGAGAGAAGATGAAAGGATGGTCCAGGCTGATGTCAGCTGCCTTCAATCCTGACAGGGTGTCTGTGTGATGGACACTCCCTCGTCCCTATTCTCCCTCTCTATCGCCACAGCCTCTCTATCTCAGGGAAACTCCAGGTTCAGTTATTGTTCCCTACCAACAACCGCATGTTTTGTTTTGCCAGCCCCACAACCATATTTTCTTATTAGCTCCTGAAAAGAACACATCTAAAATCACAGTCACATTGATGGTGGTGGGTTTCCCCCTTCAACGTCAGGCGAGGCATGAGGTTGGACATTTTATGACGTTCAGGCAGGCTTTCCTCTAGTTTGGGTTTCTGTTCATTTCCCAGGCATGACATTGAACATGGAGTATGGTTAAAAGGCACTGGGATAGTGTATAGTCACTCTGTTAAAGATGATTAGTTCCATAAGTTGTGTTTTGTTGGGTGATTTGGTATAAAGAGCTCTTTAATTCTCTACATCTGAATCTAACCAGTCCTAGGTCCTTGAACAAGGCATTTAGGGCCTTTCAAATACTCTCCTACCTCCTAAACTCCCTACCCTTGGTTGTGAATTAGGATTTATTAGGATCCCCATTAGCCGACACCAATGGCGGCAGCTAGTCTTACTGGGGTCCGACATAACGAAAAAGACAAATATTTAATTGTGGGATTGTGGGAAAAGAGGACCTGACTTACACTTTAGTCAGAGGGAGTTGATTAGTTTGTCTATTCCGTAACAGTTACAGTCCATTTAGCTCCAATCACTAAAGAGAACAGAGAAGTAAACGCTGCAATAGGAAACCTCTGGGTTCTTGAGAAGGCTTTGTGATTCCTCTCTTCAAAGATATGAAGAAAAAAAAGCATTTGTTACCCTTGGCAAGAGGACAGTTGGTTCTTCACACGCCATTTCATGTACAAATGTAAAGGCAATAAGGCAAACCACGTTAATTTGTTCAGGGCAATGCATTCAGTCCTTTTCCCCTTGGTTGGAATCTATTGATGTACTTTAGTGTTGGGTCATCTGAAGTGGCTTGTTGGTAATAAATAATTCATGGCTCGAGCACACTGGCTGTGTCCCACATGGAACCCTATTCCTTACATAGGGCTCTGTGTCCCATTCCACCAGATGCAGCTAAAGCTAACGTGGTGTTCCACCATCGTACCACACTCATTGTAAGCTACTTTTATTTTAACCAGTTGAATGGCAAACACCAAGCCTACTTTACCACATTTAATTCAGTTACCCACGTGACATGGCCAGGATTTGAACAAACTAGATAAACTAACCAATAATTGGTCTACAAACTACTTATACTGAACAAAAATATAAAAACTCACCATGCAACAATTTCAAATATTTAACTGAGTTACAGTTCATATAAGGACATCAATCAATTGAAATAAATTCATTAGGCCCTAATTTATGGATTTCACAGCCATGGGTCTGGGAGGGCATAGGCCCACCCACTTGGGAGCCAGACCCAGCCAATCAGAATGAATTTTTCCCCATAAAACGGCTTTATTACAGATAGAAAAACCACTCAGTTCATCAGCTGTCAGGGTGGACGATCCTGCAGGTGAAGAAGCCAGATTGAGGTCCTGGGCTGGCGTGGTTACATGTGGTCTGCGGTTGTGAGGCCGGTTGTGAGGCCAAATTCTCTAAAATGACGTTGGAGGCGGCTTATGGTAGAGAAATGAACATTAAAATTTCTGGCAACAGCTCTGGTGGACATTCATGCACTCAGAACGCCAATTGCTCGCTCCCTCAAAACTCGAGACATCTGTGGCATTGTGTTGTGTGACAAAACTGCACATTTTAGAGTTGCCTTTTATTGTCAGCATAAGGTGCACCTGTGTAATGATCATACTGTTTAATCAGCTTCTTGATATGTCACACCTGTCAGGTGGATGGATTACCTTGGCAAAAGAGACTGCTCACTAACAGGGATGTAAACAAATTGTAGCACAAAATTGGAGAGAAATAAGCTTTTTGTGCATATGGAACATTCTGGGATCTTTTATTTCAGCTCATGAAACATCACTTTACATGTTGCGTTTATATTTTTGTTCAGTTTATAAACCTTTGACAGACCCCTTTATAAAGATACAGTAGAAGTCAGAAGTTTACAATGTCACAATTCTGACATTTAATCCTAGTAAAAATTCCCTGTTTTAGGTCAGTTAGGATCACCACTTTATTTTAAGAATGTGAAATGTCAGAATAATAGTAGAGAGAATTATTTATTACAGCTTTGATTTCTTTCATCACATTCCCAGTGGGTCAGAAGTTTACATACACTCAATTAGTATTTGGTAGAATTGCCTTTAAATTGTTTAACTTGGGTCAAACATTTCAGGTAGCCTTTCACAAGCTTCCCACAATAAGTTGGGTGAATTTTGGCCCATTCCTCCTGACAGAGCTGGTGTAACGGAGTCAAGTTTGTAGGCCTCCTTGCTCGCACAGGCTTTTTCAGTTCTGCCCACAAATTGTTGATAGGATTTAGGTCATGGCTTTGTGATGGCTACTCCAATACCTTGATTTTGTTGTCCTTAATAATAATAATAATAATAATAATAATAATACTACATTTTATTTAATGCGCCTTTCTCGACACTCAAGGACACCGTACAGGGAAACATAAGACATTTAAAATCATAGAACAGCATTAAAAACAACAAAAGAAGCAGAGCAATTGACGTCAAGTGAGATAGGCAGTTTTAAACAGGTGTGTTTTGAGTTGTGATTTGAAATGGGAAAATGAATCGATGTTTCTGATTTGGGATGGTAATGAGTTCCAGAGACGGGGAGCAGAGCGGCTGAATGCTCTGCTCCCCATAGTGGTGAGACGGGCGGGGGGGGCAGACAGGTGTATGGAGGAAGAGGATCTAAGGGAGCGGGTGGAAGTTGGACCCTGGAGGAGATCAGACAAATATGGGGGGGCGAATTTATGGATGGACTTGAATGTTAACAGAAGGACTTTGAATTGGATACGGAACTGGACCGGGAGCCAGTGAAGCTGTTGGAGAACAGGAGTGATGTGATGAATGGAGGGGGTTCGAGTAATGATGCGGGCAGCTGAATTCTGGACCAGTTAAAGTTTATGGAGGGATTTATGAGGGAGGCCAAAAAGGAGAGAGTTGCAGTAGTCCAAACGGGAAGTGACGAGACTGTGGACAAGGACGGCGGCAGTATGGGGGGTAAGGGAGGGACGGAGTCGATTGATGTTTCGTAGATGGAAATAGGCAGACTGTGTAATGTTATTAATGTGCGATTGAAAAGATAATGTGCTGTCAAGGATGACACCCAGACTCTTAACCTGTGGGGAGGGTGAAACGGAGGAGTTATCAATATTAAGAGAAAAACTGTCGGTTTTGGATAAAGTAGATTTAGTGCCAATAAGGAGAACCTCAGTTTTATTACTGTTTAATTTGAGGAAGTTTTGGGAAAACCAGGTTTTTATTTCCGAGATGCAGTCAGTAAGGGAGGTGAGCGGGTGAGTGGACGAGGGTTTGGTCGAAAAGTAGAGCTGGGTGTCATCAGCATAACAGTGGAATTGAATATTGAATTTGCGGAAGATATTGCCCAGGGGCAGGAGATAAATAATGAAAAGTAGGGGCCGGGCCCCAGGACAGAGCCCTGGGGCACACCAGAAGTGACGGCGGAGGGACTGGATTTAAAAGATTTAAGTTGAATGAACTGAGTGCGGCCAGAGAGATAAGATGTGAACCATTTAAGCCATTTTGGCACAACTTTGGAAGTATGCTTGGGGTCATTGTCCATTTGGAAGACCCATTTGCGACCAAGCTTTAACATCCTGACTGATGTCTTGAGATGTTGCTTCAATATATCCACATAATTTTCCTGCCTCATGATGCCATCTATTTTGTGAAGTGCACCAGTCCCTCCTGCAGCAAAGCACCCACACAACATGATGCTGCCACCCCTGTACTTCACGGTTGGGATGGTGTTCTTCGGCTTGCAAGCCTCCCCCTTTTTCCTCCAAACATAACGATGGTCATTATGGCCAAACAGTTCTATTTTTGTTTCATCAGACCAGAGGATATTGCTAAAAAAAGTATGATCTTTGTCCCCATGTGCAATTGTAAACTGTAGTCTGGCTTTTTTATGGCGGTTTTGGAGCAGTGGCTTCTTCCTTGCTGAGCGGCATTTCAGGTTATGTCAATATAGGACTCGTTTTACTGTGGATATAGATACTTTTGTACCGGTTTCCTCCAGCATCGTCACAAGGTCCTTTGCTGTTGTTCTGGGATTGATTTGCAATTTTCGCACCAAAGTACATTCATCTCTAGAAGACAGAACGCGTCTCTTTCCTGAGCGGTATGATGACTGCGTGGTCCCATGGTGTTTATACTTGCGTAATATTGTTTGTACAGATGAACGTGGTACCTTCAGGGATTTGGAAATTGCTCCTAAGGATGAACCAGACTCGTGGAGGTCTACAATTTTTTTTCGGAGGTCTTGGCTGATTTATTTTGATTTTCCCATGATGTCAAGCAAAGAGGCACTGAGTTTGAAGGTAGGCCTTGAAATACATCCACAGGTACACCTCCAATAGACTCAAATTATGTAATTTAGCCTATCAAAAGCTTCTAAAGCCATGACATCATTTTCTGGAATTTTCCTAGATGTTTAAGGGCACAGTCAACTTAGTGTATGTAAACTTCTGACCCACTGGAATTGTGATTAAGTGAATTATAAGCTGTGTGACTGTGGTCCTGTAAACGATTGTTGGAAAAATGACTTGTGTCATGCACAAAGTAGATGTCCTAACCGACTTGCCAAAACTATAGTTTGTTAACAAGAAATGTGTAGAGTGGTTGAAAAACGAGCTTTAATGACTTCAACCTAACTGTATGTAAACTTCCGACTTCAACTGTACGTGAAGTGTTATCGAGGTTAGGATACCCTGTGAAAGTGACGGCTACTTCCACTTTACTTCCGTTTCGTTTCCCATGCTTTTTTGAATGGCCGTTGCGATTTTATCATCAAATTAATGAAAACGCAGTCATTTAAGATAGATATAAAATATGGTTTTGAGGATGAATGTACTTCTACCAGATGTCCTTCATGAAGTTTTTGTGCTTGAAGACCATTGCGATACGTTTTTGCACATTGAAGATCATTAAAGAAAACTCAGAAAAACTACAAGGCTGTGGGGGCAGTCACTTCCTGGTTACAGCTTATTAGCTTAGTCAAAAGCAGGTTTAGAGTCAAAAGCAGGTTGAGCTGTAGATGGTATGATAAAGTAGCCTGGCTAAAAAAGACTGAACACTGTGCTCCCCATTGAATGCAGCATTCAGTCTAGTTTAACCAGGCTGATGAAGTAGACCCTAGAGGTCAGGGCCCATTTCACAAAGCCTCTCAGAAAAGAAGTGCTGATCTAGGACCTGTCCATACAATTGTCTTCATTATTATCTAAAAGGCAAACTGATCCTAGATCAGCACTCCTATTCTGAGACTCTTTGTGGATACGGGCCAAGATGGCCAGGGGTGTTACAGTACCTGGGAAGCCCTGGAAGAGGACTCTGTCCCCGGGCACGGCACCGCTGGGAGGGTCTAGAATCTCCACCTTGTCTGGGGAGCTGGCACACATCACCATGGCCTGGGACACCACGCCTCTCATCTTAGCTGGCTTCAGGTTGCACAGCAGCACCGCCATGCGATTCTGCATCTGGGGGGGGAAATAAGAGAAAGGGAAAAGGTTTACAACTATATGACATACAGAGATATTAAATACATATTGTATTGAAGTATTGAAATAAAGAATACATATTTTACTAGTAGAGAGGGATTAGGGAGTGCTGCTTTGATTCTGTACAAACCACACAGGGCATCTTACAGTGCTGTCTTCAGAATTAACGGCCTACGTTATGATTGAGAGAAAAAGAAAACACCAATTGGTGTGGTTTTCAGAATCATATTCACACAACTCCCAATGTCCAATCTTGTCATGTAAAATGACTGCCTCCGGCGGCATATGGTTTGTGTGTATGGTGTGCCTTATTTCATAAACCAAGAAGAGCGGGAAAAAAACTAACATTATTCTTTCATGTCTCTGGAGTGACCACAGAGGTTTACCCAAACTCTGAGAAGGCCAGAAGACATTTCCATCAAAAGAGAAGAGGATGGAGAGAATACAGTGTACAAAGTCATGGAGCGTGTCACAGCTAGGAAAATAACGATGCCTTCATTTTGGAAACATCCTTTTAAAAAGTAAATGTTGACATAAATCTGCATACATTCCCCTCAGTGTGACACATTGTTTTGAAAGCCTTCTTGCGGCAGCTTTTCTTCCTCAAGCGCCATTTGCTTAGCGGGGAAAGGGTGTGTGTGTGCTGGGTGTGTGACGTCAGTTTTGTAAATCGGTCGGATGTGCGGACTACAGAAGTCAAGTTTTGTGCGTGTATGTCACAGCTCTACTCTCACCCTGTGATTATGTAATTTCCTCAATTGAGGGGTTGACATTCAATTTCATGTCATGGCAATGAGGCCTGAAATCACTTTAATGTCAAAGGTTAAAACTGAACACAATCCAAACACGCTAGGATTTGGGTTTCCAAAGTTTCCTTATTCCGGCCAACGTACAAGGGACAAACATTCTAGGGCACTCAAATGAACATGCTGCAATGGGCCCTCTACATTGTGGGCCAATGGGCCCTCTACATTGTGGGCCAATGGGCCCTCTACATTGTGGGCCAATGGGCCCTCTACATTGTGGGCCAATGGGCCCTCTACATTGCTGCCAATGAAAATGTTTATCTTTTTACTCCTCATGTCGTTCTTCAAACTCCAGTATGTTCCTTGAAACAGGGAAGGCTCCATGTCTTGTATGCACGGTCTATCATCACGTTGACTCTCACGCAATGAATGACTTGACGAGAAAGGAAAAGTATGGATTCTGTTAACTGTGGGTTCTACTTGTCCAAATGCTGCTCGTCTAGCCCCGGTGTGGAAGGGAGAAGGCTGCCCGTCTAGCCCTGGTGTGGAAGGAAGAAGGCTGCTCGTCAAGCCCTGGTGTGGAAGGAAGAAGGCATTCTCTCAATAAATGACCAAAATGAAATCTAGTCATTACAGGGACATGTGCTTGTATTGTCTTGGAGTCTCTGTGTAACTGACTATGGCTTATGAAAAATGTCTCAGTGAAAAAAGGTTATTTCAGTGGTGAAGAAACACTTCACAATTCAACACACTTCAACTACAGAACGTACATTAAAATGCAATCAAAATGATTGTCAAACAAATGTAGGCCCTAGCTTAGTAATGTAGCAGATAGCTACGTACCTACAAGTCTTTCAATAAATGTATATAAAAATGTAATAAAAAATGTAAGTCCCAATTACTCTTCTCATAGAACCATAGATATATTTGGACTCCGACAGTGTTTGGGTACAAAGACTCCAACGTGCATGTGCTTACATTTCTAGGAAATATACATTGTCTATATCAAGCAGGATGCACAAAGACTCCCTATGTTTTGTAGAGGACTCAAAAGAGGCAAACCGAGAAAAGCGGTTTGATTGTAAAGAGAAACTGGGGATTTCTGCTAGGTGAACAAGACTGCATACAAATTACTTTTGCGTCTCGGAGACAAATCGTAAATTCCGGGGCAATAACTAACTGAAAACCAAGTCTGTGTGTGCAGAAACAGACATTAAAAAGCGTCACGTGAACCCGGACACAGACTACATTGGAGTAGTCACTTTACATGGGCTATTAAACCCAGAACATGACCCTAGCTAGCCAGAGTTATAGCACCCGTGTGTCCAATAAAAACAGCTGAATTTATTTCTAGTGAAAATAAGGCAAAAAACACAGTAGTGTTAAAACAGCAATCTTTAAAACCAATGTTATTTGACTACCAAAAGCATGTAGAGAGTTTGTAGTCTACTAGGTCAGCCTCCCAAGTCTTCCTGAATGACCGTTAAGCTCCCAGTATCTGTATAGTACAGTAACAGTCTTACTCTGTACTGTCGGTGGGCAGACTGTGTTCCAGACACACAAAACGTTCCAAAGGGTCATTTGTCTGGTAACAACCTGATGAGTTTGTCTGACTGACACAGGCCTTGCGTAAATACTTGACATTATGAGGCTCTTTGGCTGCATTTAGACAGGTAGCCCATGTGATTGTCCTTTGACCAATCACATCAGATCTTTTCAAATCGGATCTTATTCAGAACTTATCTGATTTTTTCAGAGCGGATCTGACATTTGGTTGGGCAGTAGCCATTGTTAGACTGCGTTGGTACTAGGCTGTGTTGGTACTAGGCTGTGTTGGTACTAGGCTATGCATTCCAGTACCTGATCTATGGGTATGTGCTTGACCAGCCCACTGACCACCGTCCTAGGGGCTGCCTCCCCCACGTCCACCTGCTCCACATAGAGTGAGTCGGCGTCCGGGTGCTTCTCGGCCGTGACGATGCGTCCCACCCTCATGTCCAGACGCGACACGTCCACCTTAGCCTCCTCCTGGGGGGCCGCAGGCTTCTTCTCTCCCTTCTCTGTGATAGGACACACAGAGAGGAAAGGGTTAAACCACCACACACACACACACACACACACACACACACACACACACACACACACACACACACAGAGAGAGAGAGAGAGAGCGAGGGAGACACACACACACAGAGAGAGACAGAGAGAAAGACACAGAGAGAGAGATACCCAATATGAACCCTTAGTTAAGTCACTTTGGATACGAGTGAGTTTGTTTGACTGGCATGTAAAGTAGCTCTTGACAAAGCTGTGGTCCTCTGTAGCGGTGTGACTGTGGTCCTCTGTAGCTCTGGGACTGTGGTCCTCTGTAGCTCTGGGACTGTGGTCCTCTGTAGCTCTGGGACTGTGGTCCTCTGTAGCTCTGGGACTGTGGTCCTCTGTAGCTGTGTGACTGTGGTCCTCTGTAGCTGTGTGACTGTGGTCCTCTGTAGCTGTGTGACTGTGGTCCTCTGTAGCTGTGTGACTGTGGTCCTCTGTAGCTGTGTGACTGTGGTCCTCTGTAGCTGTGTGACTGTGGTCCTCTGTAGCTGTGTGACTGTGGACCTCTGTAGCTGTGTGACTGTGGACCTCTGTAGCTCAGTTGGTAGAGCATGGTGCTTGCTACGCCAGGATAGTGGGTTTGATTCCTGGGACCACCCATACTTAAAATGTATGCAAGCATGACTAAGTCTCTTTGGCTAAAGGCCTCTGTTCAAATGGTATATATTATTTATATTATATAAGCTACAATACAGGCTCTTCCACAGCAGGTATAGTATACTGGACTGGTTTCAGGGATGGCATACTGACTCCCTGCCTTTATTACATTAAAGGTCCACCAGAGAATATATTTTTTCCAGGCATCTAATGCAAGGCTGCTTGGAGATTCTGTTCCCTGGGGACTCATTAGGATCCATTTGAACCTAGTCTGTGTGGAAACTATGCTGAGTGGTTCAGCCATCTTGACTGTTCTGATCCAATTTACCCCAAAGTGAAAACAAATCTGCGCGGCGACTCTGAAGCCCCAGCGTGGCATTTTTGACTGTGATCTCCTCAGGCGTTAAAAAAATAGTACATTTAGTTTTCCACAACTCACCAGAATTCTGAGGAGACTTAAAGCATATACCAATTATCAATACCCACTGTTAAAACAAACCCCGACACGCTTTGCAAGGATACTAGGGTGCTGTAGCGTGCCAGACGCTTCCAATGATATGGGGTGGATAGTATGACGTTGTCTCGTCTCCTTGATCTTTTTTCTAGATGGTGAGAACCTTCCAGTTGGGAGCTCATCTCCCCTATTGCACGAACCAGCAACCTACTGGTCCGCTTCTCTAACCTCTGGGCTACCTACTTAACGCCCCTGTCAACTTCCGCACGGTTACGAAAACAGCGTATTGATGTGTGACGTCATCTGCCCTGGCCCCTGAGCAGCAGTGCACCACACCACGGGCCGGCTGATTTATTTGATTGCCAGGCGATGATAGTTTAGATGAGGTGCGAACACAGTCCCATCAAAGCCTTTATGTGGAAACAAGGATATCCACACGTACTAAAACAAAGCAATCCGCAACAGCGGAGATAAAAACCAAACAGTATCAGATATTTACAACTCTGTTTTCCATTGGCATCTGGCAGTCAGAAAAGCCAGTTACAAACCGGTTCAGTCTACATCGCAAAGCATTCTCTTCTTCTTCTTCTCTGAATTATAACCGTGTAAATAATCTGGGGAAGATCATTCCCAATTTGTTGCCGTGACAGTTAATTAGTCCAGATGGGTTTGACATCTGAGTGGAACGAGGCTTCGACTGATTTATTGTATATAGAATATAATTTTTATAATAAACAAAAAAGTTCAAAAGAATAAAACACCGCTGCATTTCAATCATTTAGCTGGAAACAAGTTTTTAGATCTAATTTGACACCGAGGAAATGAACAGCATGTTATATTATACTGCATACCAGAGAGCATCTCTGGTATAGCTCTGGGGAGGTTGGGCAAAGCCTCAAGATGAATGGCATCGACACAATATAAACATCCAAACCGGAATTCTGCCTGTCTCTCATTACAGCGATGACACTTCTGCTAAGACTATTCTCTCATCATTTTTTAAAAATTAAAATCATCAAGGTAAAAAATCTACTTCAGGATAAATCACAGAAAGGTTTCGGAGAAAGTTCATTTGTTTTGGGAAAAGGCCCGTCTTTAATGTTGGAAATTGAAACGTTTGGCCAACGTTTGAAACGGATCCCCTTTTTTGCAGATTCCCCTTGCACCTTTCATCCATTATCGCCAGATATTAGAAATTCAGATGGAGAATACCTGCCTAGGAAATCACAAATGGCCATTAAAGTACAGACAGATTGCTGCATCCAGCCAAGCATTGATGGAAACACTGGATCTAAGACAAGGGCTTGTGTTCCAGATGGAAAGAAATGTCAGAGAAGTGCAGATAAAAAGAACATCCCAAAGCTAAATCATGGAGCACTTCATCTCAAATTGTCATTGAAGAGGCTTAGGCCTACTTCAATTCTTGCTGACAAATCGAAAAACAAAATATGACATATTTCACTTTAGTGTGGATGAACGTTGAGGGGTTTGACAATTATGAGTGTGTGAAATCACAGATGTGTAAGGGCACGGCAATTTCAACAACAAGTCACTTCTTGCTTTGTTTTACCCTTTTTCTCTGGTTTATTCTTCTTGCCCTCACTGTCTTTGGGAGGGGGGCTGGCAGTGGCAACAGGAGAGATGGAGGACCTTGCTGGGGTTGAGGGCTGAGGAGGTGTGGACTTGGAGGCACACTGGACACTTGAGTCTCTTGCTGTTGGCATGGCCACCTCCCTCACTGCAGAAGGAAAAAACAGAGAAAATTTAGGGCTCTATTCAGAAGAGGGCTCTATTCAGATTCCCATGCGGGAATTGAACCCAGAACCCTGGTGTTGCCGGCGCTATGCTCTAACTAACCCACTGAGCCATGAGTGAGGATATTCAACTCCAGTTACAGCAGTACTGCTGGTTTTATTTTGATGCTACTGGTTAGAAGGAGCTGGTTTGTAACGTGGAGATCAGAGGCTGATTATAAGGGATGGATAGAAGAAGAAGAAGAAGTTTTATTTATATAGCGCCTTTCCATAGCTCAAGGTCGCTTTACATTGCACATAATACAAACCAGCAGAACTGGAGTTGAACGCTCCTCTGCATTACTGTTCAGATAGGCTGTATGATACTGTAGCAAGTTCCAATACACAATATATTTGAAAACCTTGTATCTTCAGGTTGGCTATTTTGCTTTTGAACCCAGAGGCATTAATATCCTTTTTCACACTACTGAGCTGGCCTGGCTAAGCATCCACCATAGCTGCTGGAACCGTTCAGGAAAGAACAATGTGAAAATAAAACATCCAAACCAGGGCAGTATGGTTTGGGTGGGTACGATAGTATGAAAGGGGTATAACGATGCCATCTACCCTGACAGATGGTACTTTGGATCGTTGGATATGAAGGCTCTTCATTGAGCTGTACTTTGCCTAATTAGTTTCAGCAACATCATTTTGCTTAATGATAGAGAAAACCTTATTTATAGACCCAATGGGAAGAAAGACCAGCCTCCTGAAGCTTGTTTTGATTGGAAAATGACAGTGTCCATGGCAACTCGGAAAACAAGGATATTTTAAATCTCCTCAAACAATCTCCGGATTGTTTTTGGGTGGGGAACCCATCATTTCAGGTTGAAGTTTGGACGTAAAGTCATACTTTATCCACGTTTTAATTCTATGTTGAGAGCGGAGGTTCGGAACTTAAAAGGTTTACCTTTAAAACAACATGGCGATTAACCTTTTAAAAATTCTGTCGTTCCTCCTGCTCTTGCCATGTTGCCAGACAGCACCCATGAAGGTCTTTACTTTCCTTCAGTCAGTCATCTCCATAACAAAACTGTGATTTAGCTTATTTTACAGCATCACAGAGCCCCATTGAAACAAATACCAAAAATAAACAGCGGAATTGGATACGTGGAAAAACTTAAAACATAATCCTGCAGTCCTTTTCGCACACATTCCTGAGCGCTCCAAAAATAACACGTAGAGATAGGCAATGTAGCCCTCATCAAAAGGCTATTTGTACTAATCCTCTGGTTTCCTACCACCTAGTTCTACTCTCTGGAAGCCATTACTGACGTGTTAATGATCACAGAGACCGTTTGCCCTTGTATGTTAATGATTGACAGAGGCGCGATATCACAACAGGGTTGTAGTACGCCGCCAGTCACGCAGACGGCATGCCATTTGACTTTGGCAGTTGGGGGGGTTGCCTAGTACCCCTATCATGGCTCTAATGATGGACATACTTGGGCACTTGAGTTCAATTATTTGTTTGAACTTTGATAGTTAAAAAAAAAAGGTCTGGTTGTAATATTAGAATGAGACGAAGACATTTTATTAAGATCTAGGACTGTTACTAATACAGCTAAACAAACAATGATTCGCTAATGAGTTGCCTCAGACGCCGGTCAACCACTCAAGTGTGAGAACTTTACCCTACAGCTAGCTATAGCTATGTGGTTGACAACATCAAGGCCGTACCAAAGGAACGGCGTCTGTTCTTTGAAGAACGAAGTTGCCCTCAGGCAAAATAAACTTATTCTCAATCGCAGTCTGAACAGCGTCACTATTTAATCTCAGAGGAGGTCTTAGCAGAAGTTAAACAGGATGTGACCGAGGATGGAACACTGTCACCAACAAACTACGTACCTCCTCTGCTCTTCTCCTTCTCCAGCAGTGTTTGCTTCAGTTGCTCGATGTCCCTCTTCAGCTTGGTGTTCTCCACCATCAGTTTCTTCTCTTCTCTGACAGTGGCCTGCACCTCTATGTTCAGACAGAAAGCTCCGGTCAGACTTTTATAGGGACTAATATGTATCATTTAGTTTTAGCCTACAGCCTCTTTCCCTCCCCAGCTTCGGCTTTAAACCGTTTCTCCAGCTAGGCTACGTCGCCCTGAGAATGTGCACTCGTGTAGAGTTGAGGTCAAACTCATAAAATGATTGTCTTTTTAGAAGGAATTTCAACGACTTGATGAATACATTTGACCCCATACTCTGCTTGAGATTGAGTGTGCGCATGCATCTCTAAGTTTGCTTGTGTCTCTGTGTGTGTGTGTGTGTGTGTGCGCGTGCTTTTGGCGTCTCTTACTGGCTTTCTCCTTGAGCAGCTGGACCTGCTGTTTGAGGTAGTCTATGATGTGGTCGGCCTCGGCTGCCCGCTGTTCCAGCCTCATCACGGAGGGAGTGTGACCCGACATCTTGACCAGGGGTAGGGATCGTGTTAGTAGGAACCTGGAACCAGAAAACAAAACCTAAAGGTGAGAAAGAACCCCAGGTATTTACAGTACAAGACACACTTGAAACAGAGACATTCTGGAATTTGGGAAAGCAACCCCAACACAAGACACAATGAGAAATAGAGAATGAGAAATAGAATTGTGGCAATCCACCTATCAGTTAAATGGAAAAGTATGTTCTAAGAATTATATTTCTGTGCTACAGTACAGCACAGACATTTAAAACATGAGGGATGTAATATATAGGCTCATATCGTCAGGGAACCTGGGAAGTTGGAAGCATCCCAAAGACAAGACAACCACAAGAGAATCCCAGGTTGCTGCTACAGCACACAGGCATGTTAGCCCATAATAATAGCACATCTGGGACATCTGCCTGGCCTATTCAAGAGGCTGGCTTCCTTCCACAAGCAATGCAGAGATAATCAAATGTCATTTTATTTGTCACATGCGCCAAATACAACAAGTGTAGACTTTATTGTGAAATGCTTACTAACGAGCCCTTCCCCAACAATGCAGTTCAAAAGTAAGAAAATTAACAAATGAATAAAAAGAAAGTAGTAACACAATAACATAATTAAAAAACAAAAACGAGGAGGTGTGTATACACACACACACACAAGGAGTACCGGTACCGAGTCAGTGCACTGGGGTAAGTGGTAGTTGGGGTGATTTATTGAGGTAATATGTACATGTAGGTTTGGTTAGGTGAAGTACAATGTACATGTAGGTAGGGGGTGAAAAGCTGAAAGATAATAATCAGGGGATAAAATGTTGATAGTCACAAAAATAAGTCAATAAATTAGCTTATCCCTTATTTTTCCCCTCCCTCTATCATTCCCCCTCTCTGGCAATTTGGACGGAGGGAGCTGTTTCTTCTCAGTGCCGAGTCTGGAAACCAAAAAATTGTCTTGACAAGCTCCAGGTCAACTTGGTCAAACCGAATTAAAAACGCTAAACCATATGACAATAAATGAAATAAACTGTTGTTTTTTTAATCTCTATTTGTTGTTTGCTCCGTTTTTTCCCTTTACAGGGACAAATGGGCAAATCACATTAAAGACATCATCGGCGACGTGTGTGTTTGGTTTTAGGGATACTTTTACAGTTGAAAAGGGATCAAACGACAGCCTCGTGCCACTCAACCAAAATGCAGCTGGACGACAGTTAGGGCTTTTCTTGTAATGTGCCTTGGACATGTACAGGCTTTGGCAATCCTCTCCCATTGACAAAGGAAAGGAAAAGAGAGGGGGATGTTTTACAAGGGCTCAGCGAAAAGGGAGGAGAAGAAAACGCCCAACACATAGGCCCAGTACAGGGTGGCGCTGGAAAACAACAGCTGGAGCGAGAAGAAAACAAAACCAAAAAAAACGGTCAGGGATGAGGAAATTAGAAACACAAAAAGAGCTGGAGTTGATAATATAGGGGATCAAAGAAGTTTGTTTGCTCGAAGGCTCGGAATCGATTTAACTGGGCCCTGTGTTGGAAGAATTTACGAGCGCCACTATAGGGCTGTTTTCATTTGCAGAACTCCTGAAAATGAGCCTCGGGGCTGGGGCGGTGGGGCCCTGCCGAGCCACCTCTGACAGCACCCCAGGCCGGGCCTCCAGGCAGAAACAAGGAGTCCCCCAGGGGTCAGTATCCTTACCGTGGACATTGGACAACACTGCAGAGCAGATAGCTTAACAGAGGAGTTGATCATAACTGGCTCTGGATGTTATCATCATTCAATTCACAAGGGAGCCCGTTGGAACTAAAACTGTGAGAGCAGTTCCATGTAATTGTTTTTTCGGCACTGAGCAAATTTCAGGCCTGCTGAGTGCAAACTTGACCGTTGCAAAAATTCTGTGCACACTGAGGTCGTACCCACTTTAAGTTACAGTTTTAGCAGTCCGAGGTGAGCTGCGCGCGGGCACATTGGTTGAGAGGATAAAACATAACAATCATCACTTCCAACTCAAAGTCTATACAAGTCTAGACCTGGCTCCAAAACCACTTCTACTCTGCAACGGAAACATTGAACACTCCACTAACTTCGGTTGTCAGGACACCAGTATCGCGATCCTCAGTGGTATCATGGCAAAGAAACAGAACATGAAGCGGATTGAATTTCCTGTGGAAAACAGTCCTAATGTTGGAAACAAGCAGCTTGATGTTGTCACCCAGAATCACATGTTTCTTTTCCAGGCTGTAGCACACCATATTCGACATACAGTAGTTGTGTTTTCCTTGTTGCCATGGAGAATCAGGTATCGTAGTATCACTACCAGTAATAGTATCACTAGCAGTAATATCCTAGTATTGGGAGGGTGGGATGGAGAGTGAAACCAAAGAAGACTAGGGGAGATTGGTACTGACGTGACAGACTGGTACTGACGTGACAAACCGATAGCAGCTGCCAAATCATATCCCCTTCCCTTCAGCATCTACTATATGACTGGACTCCTATTAATATCAAATCAAATTTTATTTGTCACATGCTTTGTAAACAACAGGTGTAGACCAACAGTGAAATGCTTACTTACAGGCCCTTCCCAACAATGTAGAGAAAAAAAAGAAATAATAGAAAGATAATAACACAAGGAATAAATATACAATGAGTAATGATAACTTGGCTATATACACGGGGTACCAGTCCCCGAGACGATGTGCAGGGGTACGAGGTAGTTGAGGTAGATATATACATATAGGTAGGGATAAAGTGACTAGGATAGAATATGTTGTGCAGATAAAGTGAACAGGATAGATAATAAACAGTAACAGCAGCATATGTGATGAATTAAAAAGGGTCAATGCAGATAGTTAAATAGTTAACCAATAGCTACCCGGACTAACTATTTAGAAGTTTTATGGCTTGGGGGTAGAAGCTGTTCTGGGTCATGTTGGTCCCAGACTTGGTGCATCGGTGCCGCTTTCCGTGCGGTTGCAGAGAGAACAGTCTATGTAAGCATTTGAATGTCAAGGAACAACAAACGGAGCTGGCTCCATTTTCCCAGTTGGGTGATAGGCCTAGTACAAGTAGGAGCTGGCTCCGTTTTCCCAGTTGGGTGATAGGCCTAGTACAAGTTGGAGCTAGCTCCGTTTTCCCAGTTGGGTGATAGGCCTAGTACAAGTAGGAGATAGCTTTGTTTTCCCAGTTGGGTGATAGTGAGAAAAGCACAATAAGCAAGAGACCTCAAAGTATGTGTACCCTTCCATCTGTCTTTGGGGAACAGTGACAACAGAAGCACTAAAGCGTTGTGTGGTAGAAGAAGTAAGCCTAGGTCCTCCTCTGTTTTTCTTCCTTCACCACATATCCCGGTTTGGTGGTGGTGAACACCCATCAGGGCATGACCTAGTGTACCAGCTTCACTTAAGGGTGCGTTCGTAAATTCACTCTGGAGCAGCAGAGAGAGCACAGAGCGCTCTCTGGGCGTTCATAAATGCAGAGTGTTGTTAGGTTGTCCGTTGGTAAATTTGTCATTATCAAGTGCTCTCGCATTTCAGAGCAGAGCGTCCAGAGTGAAATTACGAACGCACCCCTTAGTCTCCACTGTGAGGGTGTGTGTAGATGAGATGAAACACCAGGCTGTCTGCGAGGCAATCAGAACAGTGTGTGCCACAGCAGGCCAGCATAGATCTGAACACTTTAAAAGGGACCAAGGCTTTTCTTATGAGGACACACATCAGGTGCAGCTTTCAACTGCGGCTTTGGTCTTTCCATCACTCTCTCACTGGCTTTCTTGCTGTCATAATGTCATCACTCAATAGGCATTGGCATTGAAAGACGTGGATGCGGCCAAAAGAGTCAGCATCAGTTGGTTGTCTTGCCCAATAGACATAGTATAACCCTTCACTTACTGAATGGGAGCTGGATTCTTAGCAACAACGCAACCAATAGGTTTATTGTTTGTCCAAAGTGTTTTGGGCATTTCAAATCCTTAAGAGTCTATTGACGCACCTGATGTGTCAATCTAAGTGACATAAGAAAAAAGTCTGTCAGTTTAAGCTAGAGATATCAGGGTGGCGTCTCAATCCACCGCATCCGCTTATGTCGGCTTTCCGCATCTGCGGTGGAAGGTGGCCGACCTACAGCGGTGTTTGTCACAAACCTTATTCCTTATGGTTTCTTTTTTTGACTGCCTTTTTTTACATGTATGAATGTGTTATTCAATACGTTTCTATGGGCTTTAGTAGTAAAGTCCAAATTCAATATTTTATCAGATCATTTATAAATATTTTTCCGGATACCTAAAGGGGTCCTAAAATTCGAAATCAAACCGCTGAAAGATACATGGTATGATCTTCTTAAAACAATTCCATGTTAGCTTATTACAATGGCTTAGACTAATGGCAATAACTGATTTCTGGGACTGATATTCACATGTATAATGATGGGTGCGCTTACAGTAAAATGTGTCTGACTGCTAGCTGAACAGATCAGCCACTTGATAGATTATAATGATTTGCGACAATAATGGGGTTGTTTTGACAGAAACCAGTGACTTTGCATGACATTCTAAAAAAAAATTCACGTTGTGGTTCTGGCCAAGACATTTCTGGCTGGGACTAGGGACATTCTTGTCACTTACATGCCTTCACAGCCTCTACTGTACTTTGACACTTGGTGAGGATTTTTTTGTAACTAGGTAGTTCTGTTCATTTATGTTTGAAAAGACAGTTGCTGACAAGGCTAGCTAGCTTTGGGACACAACATCGGGAGTCTGTATTGGGGTGTGTTCATTCAATTCACTCTGGAGTGCCAGAGTGTGCTCTGTGCGTTCGTAAATTCAGAGCTTTGTCAGACTGTCCATTCGTAAATTCAGAGCGTTTCGCTCTTGGAGTGTTCAGAGCGCATACTGGACTCTCTGGCCGAGGAGTAGGGTTGATCTGAGCGTTCTGACCTCACAACGGCAGTCAAGCACCCAAGCTAACGTTGGCTAGCTTGCTAGCTACTCCCAGACACAAATGAAAAAACACATCACTCTGACCATTTTACTCTCTCTAGTAGATATGGTTAGGCTGTTTCATGCTATTTAAAGCGTTGGTTACTGTAACTGTGATGCCAGCAACAATTGAATTACATTTTTGTAGACGTTTACTGACAGCGGTCATTTTCAACGGGTATTGCGTGTTCGTAAATTCATCAGTTATTCTGCACTCAGGCACACTCAGACGAGAGTAGTCTGAAATCGGAGTAGATAGACAGAGTGAATTTACAAATGCATCCTTGGTTGGACTCCCTGAGCTGTGCATATTATTGGTGGGTGGGACAGAAAATAATCTACCGAAGTAAAGACAGTTTCAGATTGGATATTCACGCTTTCAAACCTAAATAGTTTTCAAACCACTTGAGCCACAGACTCCAAACAAGTGTCATGATGTTAGAAAAATTGCGCATAACATTGCACTGGTCGTATTTTCACGATTTGGACACGAATTCGCTTTCCAAAGCTAATAAACAGGTGGAAATGTGAGCAGCATTCCTTATTCCTAGCTGAATTAGTTATGGAGCGTAAACAAAGTACAAACTTTTTTTACATTTGAATTTCAATAGCTCCTTGGTCAAAAAGGGTGTGCAATGTGTAGGCCCACTGAGTGTACATTATGAACCTTGTTTGAGGTGTGTGGGTCACATGACCAAGGCGCTACTGAATTTCAAAAATGTAAATAAATAATTTAAAATAGTGCGAGATGTAAATCAACAAAAAAAGTGTGTGCAATAGGTGTCTCTGCATCGGGTTAGCTAGAACCTGTTACCTCGGTAAATAATCCTACAACAATATAGCCTGATTTTCTGGCAACAAAAGCACATGTATAATTTCTAGGAACTCTACTTATCAGACGTAAATTGAAATGTGTCCCTCACTATCAAATATACATTTGAGTCCAACTTTTGCCCAAACCACAACATATTCCTGCTGTGTAAGAAGTCTCGCATGAAGTGCGTGGTCTTTTGGCAGCCCGCTGTCTAACTTCACAAGAATTTGGTATGATTTTGACCCAAAGAATATTTGGACATTTATTTGATAGCAAGGGACACATTTTTGTTGACAGGAAACGTGTGCACATAACGTGTGTACATTATATTGTTGTGTCTGTGGTGAAACAGTATTGACGTTAGCTAGCTCAGTTTAGCAATAGGGGTTGCATCGTTCTAACTCTAAAATACCAGGAATTCAGAAATAACTGGCTAATTTAAAAAATATACTAAAGATCAGAAATAAACATGCATTTAACTTACATCAAACTGTGACCGCCTGCCTGTGATTGACACGTTTCGAACACCCACAGCTGTTCGAGAAAAGACCCACGTAGCCCCCCATGCACATGATCACTGGTCTGCATGCCATCTGGCTAGCTCGGGCTTGCTTGCATGCCGTCTCTATCCATATGATTAGACATTTGATATATGCGCTGCAGTTGCGCAGTTTATATGCTCATAATGATTTCAGGGCCAACTTGCTAGTGCCTGCGTACCCAGTAAATGTATATATCATTTGACATTCAGAAGCAATTACTAAATTCCATTTCGAGCTAATACAAAATAAAAACATAGCAAGAATCGTACTACGAATTTTTTGTTATTTATGTAGAAACATTGTTTATGAGATTTGATCAGGCATAGAAAATAAAGACATGCAGATAAAGTAAGATACTTGTTATGTCCTTTGGTTTGTCAATATAAACACTAAGCAATAGATACATTTAACCTACTAACACCGGTTTATTTGTTAGCAAGGTTGCAATGTTTACAAATAATTTTGACAGCTAAGCTTCGTCGCTGAAAATGACGTCATCGGTCACGTTATCTCTCAGCTGCTCACTGCATCCTGTGAAAGAGAAGATTCTGCTAAATAAAATTCTAGTAAAATCTACGGTCAGATATTTTTGGATATGAGGACAGACGTTAACTAAACGTAAGTGTTCATTCAAATTTAGAAAAGTCGTTGCAGTTTTATTCATTCATTATTGTCTGCATACTGCATCCCTTATTGTACAAGCTAACTGCAGCACTGTCGCTAGCTTTCGATTTAGTTAGCTGCCTGTATCCACTTTTACTGTTTAGAAACCAGTTATATGCCTCCCTAAATACACTATTAGGTAATGCTTGTACAAGATGACAAAGTAAATGAAGTGGATATGAAAGTGTGTGGTAACTATTATTTTGTGTTATGCTGAAATTATTTCTGCGTTTAAAAGCTGTCATAACTTGTATTTTAGCTACATTGCACCTGTTGTGTTTAGATATAGTTTCAAATTAAAATGAGTGTTTTTAAACATGAACCAAACTGTTCATCATTTGTTTCACTGCCTCTAATGTCTCCATGTTTTCCATAGGGTGTGTGGGTTAGTGGAGCTGTCAACTGTGAGTCTGAAGTGGACACTGGAGCAGTGAGCAGTCATGAGGCCACTGAGAGACGCCCAGCTAGGGGCCTTCACCTTCTTTGCCTCGGCTCTCCCCCACGATGTGTGCGGGAGCAACGGCCTCCCCCTCACCCCCAACTCCATCAAGATCCTGGGCCGCTTCCAGCTGCTGAAGACCATTACCCACCCCAGGCTCTGCCAGTACGTAGACATCTCCAGAGGGAAGCATGGTAGGACTACGCATCTCTGTCTGTTTGTCAATGGGTATTGTTGGGCCCTATTCTTGATACGGTGAAAATGCATCACTCTCTCAACCTACCTTCCTTGGAGTAAAAGTGATCTGAATGCACAGAATACACCAATGGAAAAGCACTGATATAGCACTTAAATAGACCTAACTGGATTGGTGAAAGATCAAATCAAATTATATTGGTCACATACACATGGTTAGCAGATATTAATGCGAGTGCAGTGAAATGCTTGTGCTTCTAGTTCCGACCGTGCAGTAATATCTAACAAGTAATCGAACATTTCCCCAACAACTACCTAATACACACATCTAAAGGGGTGAATGAGAACATGTACATATAAATATATGGATGAGGTTTGTTGACGTTGAGTGAAAGGTTGTTTTCCTGACACCGCACTACGAGTGCCCTCACCTCCTCCTTGTAGGCTGTCTCGTCATTGTTGGTAATCAAGCCCACTACTGTTGTGTCATCTGCAAACTTGATGATTGAGTTGGAGGCGTGCATGGCCACTCAGTCGTGGGTGAAGAGGGAGTACAGGTGGGGGCTGACCACGCACCCTTGTGGGGCCCCAGTGTTGAGGATCAGCGAAGTGGAGAAGTTATTTCCTACCTTCACCATGCGTCAGAAAGTCCAGTACCCAATTAGGACCCTCTAGCTTGATGATGAGTTTGGAGGGTACTATGGTGTTGAATGCTGAGCTGTAGTCAATGAACAGAATTCTTACATAGGTATTCCTCTTGTCCAGATGGGATAGGGTAGTGTGATGGCGATTGCATCATCTGTGGACCTTTTGGGGCGGTATGCAAACTGAAGTGGGTCTAGTGTGGCCGGTAAGGTGGAGGTGATATGATCCTTGACTAGTCTCTCAAAGCACTTCATGATGACAGAAGTGAGTCCTATGGGGCAGTAGTCATTTAGTTCAGTTTTCTTTGCCTTCTTGGGTACAGGGAACAATGGTGGCCATCTTGAAGCATTTTGGGACAGCAGATTGGGATAAGGAGCGATTTAATATGTCTGTAAACACACCAACTAGCTGGTCTGCGCATGCTATGAGGACGTGGCTTGGAATGCCATCTGAACCAGCAGCCTTGCGAGCGTTAACACGTTTAAATGTTTTACTCACGTCGGCCACGGTGAAGGAGGAGGGGGGGGGCGCAGTCCTTGTTAGCGGGCCGCGACGGTGGCACTATATTATCCTCAAAGCGGAAAAATAAGGTGTTTAGTTTGTCTGGAAGCGTGACGTCGGTGTCCGTGACGTGGCTGGTTTTCTTTTTGTAGTCCGTGATTTCCTGTAGACCCTGCAACACACATCTCGTGTCTGAGCCGTTGAATTGCGATTCCACTTTGTCCCTGTACCAGCATTTCGCTTGTTTGATTTCCTTGCGGAGGGAATAACTACACTGTTTATATTCAGCCATATTCCCAGACCTCTTTCCGTGGTTAAATGCGGTGGTTCGCGAGTTCAGTTTTGCGACAATGCCGCCATCTAGCCACGGTTTCTGGTTAGGGTAGGTTTTAATAGTCACAGTGGGTACAACATCTCCAATGCACTTCCTTATAAACTCACTCACAGAGTCAGCGTATAGATCGATGTTGTTCTCTGAGGCTGACCGGAACATATCCCAATCCGCGTGATCAAAACAATCCTGAAGCGTGGATTCCGATTGGTCAGACCTGCGTTGAATGGTTCTAGTCACTGGTACATCCTGTTTGAGTTTCTGCCTATAAGACGGTAGGAGCAAGATGGCGTCGTGGTTGGATTTGCCGAAGGTAGGGCTGGGGAGGGCTTTGCATGCATCGCAGAAGTTAGAGTAGCAGTGATCGAGTGTATTACCCCCACGGGTAGTGCAATCAATATGCTGATAGAATTTAGGTAGACTTGATCTCAAAATAGATTTGTTTAAAATCCCCAGCTACAATAAATGCAGCCTCAGGATTAGGGCTGCAAAGGGTCTGAAACTTTCAGGGAAATTTCCAGAAATCTTCCGGAAATTTTCCATGGGCAGTTAAGCCCGGGAATTTGGGGAATTTTGCTTAAATTCTTCAAAAACGTTTGCTTATAACAGTGAACCTTTTTTTGTGGGATACACATAAGCCAATTCTAGGTTTTGTGGAATATTTTGGTTAAACTATCCCCAATTCATTGGAATTGCAACCCTCTGCATGCACAGTGCATTCTTCCATCACATGTGTAGTGCACTCTTCCATCACATGTACAGCTGATCAAGATCTTGCACACTAATGAGATATTATTGAGCCCACACTACTACACTGTCTGAGCCAAGGACTACATGCTTTCTGGTAAGTTTTGATTACAATACTGGGTGGGGTGAATATATTTTATATGACATACATGACTTTTTGTTATCCCTCAGCGCACAAAAGAAGCAACATCTGACAAAAGTCCTTCTACTTCTATTCGAGGTGGAAATGATGAATCAGACACCTGATAGCAACAGCTCATGGTCCTCAAGGAATCAATGTTTTTTTTACTCAATGGAGGAACGTAGTCAGAGAAATGCTGATGAATGTCTTGCTCAAGCTGTGTATGCAACTGGTTCAACTCTGATGCTTACAGAAAATGTGTATTGGAAGAGATTTCTGAATGTTCTTCGCCCAGCATACACCCTTACAACCAGACATGCTTTATCATGCTACTCATTTGCTGGATGCAGAGTTCAACAGAGTTCAAGTGAAGGTCAAGCAAATCATAGAGAAAGCAGACTGTATTGCAATCATCTCTGATGGGTGGTCGAATGTTCGTGGGCAAGGAATAATTAACTACATAATCTCCACCCCTCAACCAGTACTCTACAAGAGCACAAACACAAGGGACAACAGACACACCGGTTTCTACATTGCAGATGAGCTGAAGGCAGTCCTCAATGACCTTGGACCACAGAAGGTATTTGCACTGGTGACAGACAATGCTGCGAACATGAAGGCTGCTTGGTCTAAAGTGGAGGAGTCCTACCCTCACATCACACCCATTGGCTGTGCTGCTCATGCATTGAATCTGCTCCTCAAGGACATCATCGCACTGAAAACAATGGATACACTCTACAAGAGAGCCTAGGAAATGGTTAGGTATGTGAAGGGTCATCAAGTTATAGCAGCAATCTACCTCACCAAGCAAAGTGAGAAGAATAAGAGCACCACATTGAAGCTGTCCAGCAACACCTGTTGGGGTGGTGTTGTCATCATGTTTGGCAGTCTCCTGGAGGGGAAGGAGTCTCTCCAAGAAATGGCCATATCACAGTCTGCCGATATGGACATCTCCATCAAGAGGATCCTCCTGGATGATGTATTTTGGGAGAGAATGGTAAGCAGCCTGAAACTCCTGAAACCTATAGCAGTAGCCATTGCACGGATTGGGGGAGACAGTGCCATCCTGTCCGATGTTTTGATGCTTGCAGATGTAAGAGAATAAATACGTACTGCCCTGCCCACTTCACTGTTGCTCCAAGCAGAGGAAACTGCAGTTCTGAAATGCATCAAAAAGCGTGAAGACTTCTGCCTGAAGCCCATACACGCCGCAGCGTACATGTTGGACCGCAAGTATGCTGGCAAGAGCATCCTGTCTGGTGCAAAGATCAACAAGGCCTATGGTGTCATCACTACCCTGTCTCGCCACCTTGGCCTGGATGAGGGCAAGGTTCTTGGCAGTCTGGCAAAGTACACTTCCAAGCAAGGGCTTTGGGATGGAGATGCAATATGGCAGTCTTGCCAACATATCTCATCAGCCACCTGGTGGAAGGGACTTTGTGGATCTGAGGCTCTTTCCCCTGTTGCCTCCATCATCCTCCAAATCCCACCAACATCAGCCACCTCAGAGTGCATGTGGTCCTTGTTTGGGAACACACACACCAAAGCAAGCAACAGGATGACCAATACAGGCTGACCAGGTTGAAAAATTGGTGGCCATCCTGGCAAATTTGAGGCTTTTTGAGCCTGACAACGAGCCATCCTCATCAAGGTTGGAAAGTGACAGTGAAGATGAGGCCTCAGTCTGATGTTCAAGAGGTGGACATTGAGGAGGTCCAGGGAGAAGACATGGAAGCCTGAGAGGAAGACAACCAAAGCTTTAGTTTCTAGACTATCATTTTACAGTTGTATGTTGAAAACATTTTTTGGGAGATGCGATGGATCATTGGGGATCATTCAATGTTCCCTTTCATTTGTTGTTCAGTGAAATCATGTGAAGATCATGTGAAGAGTCAACTCATTTAATTAAAGTTCAATTCGTAACTAAATTGTTTTTAAAAATTCTATTGGAAGTATTTCATCTTGAGTGACTTTGTAGTGGAATCCTTGTTTTCCTCTTTTCGACTGTATCTGGCTTTCAGTGATTGTGAAGATGGGAAGAATACATGGAAAATCAGGTATCCTAGTATCGCAATACTGGTATCGTGACAACACTCCACTACCAGAAATATCCTAGTATTGGGAGGGTGCTGTCACGACTTCCGCCGAAGTCGGTGCCTCTCCTTGTTCGGGTGGTGGTCGACGTCACCGGTCTTCTAGCCATCACCGATCCTCTTTTAATTTTCCATTTGTTTTGTCTGTGTTTTCCACACCTGGTTTCAAGACCCTCATTACATGTTTTGTATTTAACCCTCTGTTCCCCCTCATGTCTTTGTGTGGGATTGTTTATTGTAGTGCTTGTGCACTTTATGTACTGGTGCGTTACGGGCTATTTTGTGCCCATTTTCTTGTGTTTTTTGAATCGTTGGGGTTGTTTAATAAACAACTAAGTTTATTACCCAGTTTTGCTCTCCTGCGCCTGACTTCTCTGCAACCAGGTACGCAACCCCTACAGGTGCGATGGAGAGTGAAACTAAAGAGGACTAGTGGAGATTGGTACTGACGTGACAGACAGATAGCAGCTTTTAAATCATATCCCCTTCCCTTCGGCATCTACTACTGTATATGACTGGTGTCCTATTAATATCAAATAAAATGTTATTCATCATAGTGAAATGCTTACTGACGGTGTGCATTCAGTGTATTGCATTCAGTGTATTCCAACAGAGCCTTTACCTTCCCTTTCTATTTTAAAAACACCTAGCAATCTTGTGTATTGTTGTGTGAAAAGAGGCTGTTCATATTGACTTCATTGCGGTCATACCCATAAGTTTACACGTTGACTTGTACCCCAGTTTGTCATTTACAGTTGAGAAAATATGGAGAAACTTCATCGTGCATCACAGGTTATAGCTCCTCAAGAGGCTCTCTCAGCTTTCAACAATGTCTCTGTTTTTTATTAGTGTTGTTTTCTGTTTCATCCGAGTCACAGTAAAATAACTGAATGTGTTTGGCAGTCTCCAACTGCACTGTCTAAACTTGTTTCGCTTTTGTTTACTATGCATATTACCACAAGCATGTGTTTTATTAAAAGTCTCAACAAAAAACGGAAATCATCCCAAATCCACAATATGCAGATTTTATTGGACCATGTAATGTTGACATTAAGGATATTTGGCCAAAGTATACACAGTACTGTCGTTATTGGACTTCCTGAGTTGTTAAAAGCTTACTTTAGCCTGCTTTGTTTCATCCTTTTTTTATGCTCAGATGTTTTATAGTCACTGCTAGATAGGATACAGTTTATGTCAAATTGATGTCAAAAGTAGCTATTTTTTTTTTGCATTCTAGCTAACCCTTTTAACCTTTACCTAATTCTCCAAACTGCTGCGTAAGTTATCCTAACCTGCTAATAAAAGTCAATTCTGACATGAACTGTATTCCATTTAGTCAAAACCATGTTTTAAGGTCCTGACTCTTTGTCAGATTTTGTAGATAACGTTTTGTTTTTCCATTTATTGTGTGGGCTGGGTAGATGGGAAGTTATAAAGGACTGAGTACAGCTTTAAAGCTTTGTAATTGCATATGTATGTTATCACAACACATGGCGCTAGCGTTTCATTTAGAAGATTCATCTTGGCTATGTTTAACCAATCCTGGTGTGGCTAAACCTTTAAGTTAAAGGCACACTCCTTCATTGGGAAAAACAACAAAACGACAGCCTTGCGGGGGAAAAAATTGAGAACAAGCAGCAGACCGTAAAACTGAGATGTTTTGAAATCACATATTTAAACATATAAATTAATAAAATGCCAGGGCTGACCAATGTCATGTTTATCTACCATTTCACACCTTTTCTTCTTCCTTATTCCAGAACGACTTGTTGTTGTGACGGAACACTACGAAAGCAGTCTAAATGATTTCCAGAAACAGGTTCAAACTGTCAGGTAAGATTTCAAGTTTTTTATTAGTCGCACAGGGTTGCCCAACTGGCCCGGCTGTTATTTTATTTGGCCCCCTAAGTTTTCTTATATAAAAAGGAAGTGTTATTTTATTTTGTATTTTTATTGTTGGACATTAAAGACTAAAAACACCAGCAAATCAGCTCCAAGTGATTTAAAATGTGGAATCTGTTCCAGAGTATTCCCACACGTTATAGAAAGATACTGTATATGTGATCGTATACATCTGCAAGCAAGGTTTGAAATGGCTGTTTTAGTCAAATATTATATCAGCAGAATTACCATGGTTTAGCTGAACAAAGAAGAATAGCTTCATTACATCAGGACTAGGCTATGCACTACCCTAGCCATCTACTGGTTGACACCGATAATAACACAAACCTCTTCCATCTAAAACACTTACCGAATTAACTCCTCAACTCTACAGACCCGGCAGGGGGAAAATGCATACATATTTGGTACACACAATGACCTGTTGTAGCTTTGTTGGCTGGAAAACAAAGACAGACTCTGATTACCATACATAACCTTTTTCAAGCCAAACACCACAGGTCCTGAAGCTACGCCCAAGTTATATAATGTGTATATAATATTTCTCAGGCCTTGTCTCTGTTACAGCCCAGAGAGGGTTCTCCAGATAGCCTATGAGGCCTTGGAGGGACTAGAGTTTATGAACAAACATGGGATGGTTCACAGAGCCCTCAATGCACAGAATGTCCTCATGGACGGCAAGGTAGGTTACATCCCTTCCCTATTAGTTGGGGTCTAATGGAAAGGCTTTTAACGCCATTTGCCATTGTCATCTAGCCTGTTTAAACCTGTGCTCTTGTTTAAACAGGCTATTTGTCATCACGTTATTGATGCATTATTGATTGTCATAAGGCCATCAATACATTGAACATTGTCATATGTAACATTGTTTGTTTGTAGGGCAAGGTGAAACTGGCTAAGTTTGGGCTGTATTACATGACAGACCACGGGGCGGATGTGGACTTTCCTATTGGGTAAGTCCTGTTTACATCTCACCTCCCATGGACAATGAATGTGTCGATAGATGTGAAAAGCTAATCAATTGTGACTGACATTAGATTAGGCAGTGAAAACATTATTATAATTTTTTTACATTTTAGTGAGTGCATACATTTCATACTTTTTTTTCTCATACTGGTGCAAATAGTCTGGGTAGCCATTTCATTAGCTGTTCAGGAGTCTTATGGCTTGGGGGTAGAAGCTGTTTAGAAGCCTCTTGGACCTAGACTTTGTGCTCTGGTACCGCTTGCCATGCGGTAGCAGAGAGAACAGTCTATGACTTGGGTGGCTGGAGTCTTTGACAATTTTTAGGGCCTTCCTCTGACCCTGCCTGGTATAGAGGTCCTGGATGGCAGGAAGCTTGGCCCCGGTGATGTACTGGGCCGTATGCACTACCCTCTGTAGTGCCTTGCGGTCAGAGGCCGAGCAGTTGCCATTACCAGGCAGTGATGCAACCCGTCAGGAGGCTCTCGATGGTGCAGCTGTAAAACTTTTTGAGGATCTGAGGACCCATGCCAAGTCTCCTGAGGGGGATAGGTTTTGTCGTGCCCTCTTCATGTCTTTGTGTGCTTGGACCATG
Organism: Hucho hucho; assembly: GCA_003317085.1. NCBI lineage: Eukaryota > Metazoa > Chordata > Actinopteri > Salmoniformes > Salmonidae > Hucho > Hucho hucho. The sequence continues at coordinate 547,454 of QNTS01000955.1, read as the reverse complement.
TTAGTTTGTTGGTGATGTGGACACCAAGGAACTTGAAGCTCTCAACCTGCTCCACTGCAGCCCCGTCAATGAAAATGGGGGCATGCTCGGTCCTCCTTTTCCTGTAGTCCACAATCATCTCCTTTGTCTTGATCACGTTGAGGGAGAGGTTGTTGCCCTGGCACCACACGGTCAGGTCTCTGACCTCCCTATAGGCTGTCTCATCGTTGTCGGTGGTCAGGCCAACAATTGCTGTCATCAGCAAACTTAATGATGGTGTTGGAGTCGTGCCTGGCTGTGCAGTCAGAGTGAACAGGGAGTACAGGAGGGGACTGAGCACACACCCCTGAGGGCCCCCCGTGTTGAGGATCAGCGTGGCGGATGTGTTGTTACCTACCCTTACCACTTGGGGGCGGCCCGTCAGGAAGTCCAGGATCTAGTTGCAGAGGGAGGTGTTTAGTCCCAGGGTCCTTAGCTTGGTGATGAGCTTTGAGGGCAATATGGTGTTGAACGCTTAGCTGTAGTCAATGAGTAGCATTCTCACATAGGTGTTCCTTTTGTCCAGGTGGGAAAGGGCAGTGTGGAGTGCAATAGGGATTGCATCATCTGCGGATCTGTTGGTGCAGTATGCAAATTGGAGTGGGTCTAGGGTTTCTGGGATAATGGTGTTGATGTGAGCCATGACCAGCCTTTCATGACCAACTGTTATGATATCCAGGTTTTGGATATTAAAGTAATCCATTGTTTCAAGTACTGTAATAGATAGCTGAAGTCTTATCCAAAACCCAAAGGCCCCCATGTTTTAGAAAGTCTTTGTGGTTAATAGTCTGTTGTTGAATGGGGGAATGATTTTGTGTGTGTGTGTGTGTGTGTGTGTGTGTGTGTGTGTGTGTGTGTGTTCGCCGCTGCCTCTGATGTCCTGTGTTATCTAGTCTCCAAGTAAAACATCTGGTTTGAAGATGTAATAAGCTTTATCTGTCTGGTGTTGGAGATTCCTTGATATGAAGCAATGTACTGTACATGCATCATTTAAACAATGACTTCAACGAAACAGGAAGTACCTGGAATATTTAGGTAGATGAATCATCAAAGTCTGTTCATTGTCAAATGTTATCTGTTGCAAACAGGTTTCATTGAATTTAATTCAAGACAACCTCAACTCTCTCAAGTTTTCTATGCCTTGCAGGATATTCAATTGAACTTTGACCCTCTCTCTGACTCTCTGTCCACAGGTACCCATCCTATCTGGCTCCAGAGGTCATCGCCCAGGGCTCAGTCCACCCTAGTGACCCCTCCCAGGGGGAGAACCCTCTTCCCTCAGGGCCCAAGACAGACGTGTGGTCCCTGGGAGTCCTGCTCTTTGAGCTGTGTGCAGTAAGCTCTCTTACACCCCCATGTCTTGACCTAATGATTGATTGGTTGATTGAGCTGTCAATCAAAAGTCAGGACTGTCAATGACAGATGTTATGACAGTGTTATATAGCCACTGAACTGAGGGTTCAAGTAAAGTGTGATATTGTGATTAGGAGGAAGTCATTCTGTCCTCATGTACTATCAACCTTTTATTCACAGGGTAGAAGACTACTGCAGAACATTGAAATAAGCGAGAGATTGAAATTCATCATCACTTTGGGTAAGGGAACGTGTTGCCATGTCCATCAGCCTGGTGAGCCACAGATTGGTTATGATGGGGTTGCTCATTGTTTATGACATGGTGGTCTGTGTTTTATTTCTCAGGTTGCATTGACGACATAGTCACAGTCCTTGCAGAGGAGCACGGATGCTTAGATGCGATTAAGGTGAGTTTGAAATCAGTCACTATTTATTACACTGGCCTGCTAAAACCACTCTAAGAAAGGTTGATTGTCCTAGAATTCCTAGTTTGCCTAATGCGTAGATTGCCTAATGCGTAGATTGCTTCATGTGTAGATTGCCTAATGCGTAGATTGCTTAATGTGTGGTAAAGTCATGTTTTATGATGTTGTAGATAAAGTACTACTCCTTATTATACGCTGTATTGTTGATCCAGAGACGAATGTGATTGTAAATGACTACAATTCATCAAATACCAAAACAAGGCACTGTAACTTGTAACCGCTAGCTGTGTGTCTGTGTGTTTGTGCGCGCATCTGTTTGCGTGTATATGTGTGCTAATGAAATTCATGTGCCCTCCATTTGCCGAAGTGTTTCCCTTGTAAAAAGGCTTTTAACCTTTCTCAGGCTATTTTATTTCTTTAGGATGCTGAAAAGCCATAAAAGCAGAGGGAGATTGGGGCTGTGGGTCTGGATTGTAGCATAACTAATGTGATTGTCAACGTTCTGTTACAGGAGCTGCCTGAGAACGTCCAAACGTTATTAAGGAGATGCCTAACCTTCCTGCCTTCCAGAAGGTAACTCGGCCAGAGATGTTTTATATCATGTGGATTGGACTCTGTTGTGTTGGCTATCATTTCCTGTTGGGAGGCCAATTCTCCCTGCCTTCTCCAGGTACTTTTGTCATGCAGCTGAACTATATGCAGGGTAATAACAGGGTAATAACAGGGAAAGTGATGTAAAACATGCCCAAATGAGAACATGGTACGTTTAGAGAGAACATTTGAGAACACTTCACATAACATTTTTGTAGTGAAATCTGAACCTTTGATGAAGTGCGACGATATATGTTTTTGATGCATGTTCAAAAAAGTTTGAGATTTCACTCTGCTTCCATCCAGACCCACCCCTGCAGAGCTGCTGGTTGACCCAGTGTTTGAGGGCGTGTCGTGTCTCTACGCCCCGTTCCAGCAGCCCGTCGGGCTGTTCTCCTCCTCCCTACGCTGTGCCCACCTGGAGCTACCAGAGGACATCAGCCAGCTTTGCAAAGGTCCGAGTGCACACATGCATGCCCTGACGTGGGCACACACACGCATGGACACACAAACACACACACACAAGCAAGCACATACTTACGGACGCACATACATTATACATTTAAATTGTTGTTTACCATCGGAGACCTGGCTGTATGGATAAAGGACAAATCTCTGACAACCACAACCACAAAGGACCACATTTTCCCATGTAGAGGACCACAGTGTATCATCCTTGATGCTTAGTGTGGGATTTAATAGAACCCAGGAATCTCTGGAAAACAGTGGCAATTGTTATCGAGTGGACTATCCTGGCTAAGTGAATGCATATAATGACATTCATTGAAATGTGACTGATTTAACTGTATAATACAATCTATCAATCATGTCCCAGATGATGATGAGGAGTACCTGGGGGAGAGGGCCATAGATGAGGTGTACCACCTGTGGTGTTTGGCGGGAGGAGACCTGGAGAAGGAACTGACCAACAAGGAGATCATCCAGTCCAAGCCTCCCGTCTGCACCCTGCCCAAGTACTGTACAACACACCCTTTCTACCTAGTGGACTGTTTCAGATAATGTAGTTATACACAGCATGTCTTTCTACCGGACTGTCTTAGATAATGTAGTTATGTACAGCAGGCCTTTCTACTGTCTCAGATAATGTAGTTATATACAGAACATCTTTCTACTGGACTGTCTCAGATAATGTAGTTATATATAGCATGACTTTCTACTGTGTCAAATAATGTAGTTATACACAAGGTGCCTTTCTACTGTCTTAGATGATGTAGTTATATACAGCATGTCTTTCTACGGTCTCAGATAATGTAATTATATACATCATGTCTTTCTACGGTCTCAGATAATGTAGTTATATAGATGTCTTTTTTAAGGTCTCAGATAATGTAATTATATACATCATGCCTTTCTACTGTCTCAGATAATGTAATTATATACATGTCTTTCTACTGTGCTGTCTCTGATAGTTATTAACCATTTTAATCATAGACCAAAGTCTAAAGCACCAAGTTAGAATAATGTTTACGTCTGAACTAGTTAACTAGATTATATTTAAGTAGATCCATGCTATTATATAGTTTCTCATCCGAATGAATAAATGTTGAATTCAATCTCTGTGTTAGTTTCCTGCTAGAGGATGGGGAGTCGTTTGGCCAAGGCAGGGACAGGAGCTTCCTCCTGGATGACACCACCGTCACACTGTCTCTGTGCCAGCTGAAGAACGTGAGGACACCACTGTGACTAATAGAGTTAACATTACCGTACAATAACAGGAGCAATACATTGTAGTAGTGCATTGGTCTCTACTTGGACTGTAATGACCAGTGTACTACCAACACCACACAACAGTTTCTTTTATCCACATGGTTGAATCTGAAATTAACCAGAACATTTGTGTTGAGAATTAAAATCTGACTTCTCTCTTTCAGAGACTGAAAGACGTGGCAGGAGAAGCATATTACCCTTTATTGGAAGATGAGTAAGAGTCCCCTCTCAGTTGTCACGTATTGACTATCTGTCCTCAGCTCTCGCATCCCTTCTCTATTTCTCATTTTATGGCTTGTTCTTTTCAATGACTGATGGAGACGGGTAATGTTCCCTTCTTGCTTTTTTGTTCCCTTGTATCTCTATTTGTGTCTGTCTCTCTCTCCCGCTCTCTCTCTGTGTGTATCTCTGTCACTCTCTCTCTCGGTGTATCTCTCTGTCTCTCTCTTTGTTTCTGTCTCTCCAGACAGTCTAGTCTGTCCCAGTCCAACAGCAGCAATGAGCTGTCTTGCACCGTCACGCTGCCACTCATCATCAGGGAGAGGGACACCGAGTACCAACTCATCCGCATCATCCTCTTCGACAGGCTCCTCAAGGTCTGAGCTCGAACACACACACACACACACACACCATTCTCTCACAATCCAGTACAAATGCAATCACTCTGCCTCCGCAGTTTTTAAGATCCCCCAGTTCCCAATTATTCCAGGAATAGAAAGACGAACAGTACCCAAAGTCACATTGACCCTGTCCTGAGCTCGCACTCTTTTACTCATCTTTGTGTTCCTGTTTGGTGATTATTAAAGTCTTCTATTGGTGTGTCCAGGCCTTGGTGTTTATCTTGATTGTATCGGGTGTTGAATTAAAGTGGAGCTACATGTTATATCAACCAGATTAGTAAAATACAGTGTCTTCTCAATGACTTATCTGGCTAAGTAAAGGTTTTAATTACATTTGAATCTAATCGTATGATTAGATCATTCTCTGGTTGTGCTGTTTGTCCCACAGGCGTACCCATACAAGAAAAACCTGGTGTGGAAGGAGGCGAGGGTGGACATTCCTCCTCTCATACGTGGACTGGCCTGGGCTGCTCTCCTGGGAGTCGAGGTAGGACAAACTGAGAGAGAAAAACCATTGTTTTGTTTGTGGAGATAAATAAAGCTGATAACCATGGAGAGGAATACATTGTTTTGTTTGTAGAGATAAATAGAACTGATAACCATAGAGAAATACATTGCTTTGTTTGTAGAGATAAATAGAGCTGATAACCATAGAGATTATAAACTTGATTTACTGCTGATTTTCATTTAATACTGTGCCATGCAATGATAATAGGAAGTTATTTTGGTTGACTAGAATTCCTTTTTCTCTCCAGGGGGACATTCAAGCCAAATATAACAGCATTGATAAGGATACCCCTATACCCACTGACAGACAGGTACCTCCTCTTCTCATTATGGACTGGTTATCAGTTGATGGGCAAATGTTGTTATTTTTGGCAGTTTTATAATTTCATATTGAACAGATATCCATCACATGCCTTGGTTCACACACTTCTAATGTGTGTGTTTTCCTCCCAGATTGAGGTGGACATCCCTCGCTGTCACCAGTATGACGAGCTACTGTCCTCGCCACAGGGCCACAGGAAGTTCAGGCGTGTGCTCAAGGCCTGGGTGGTCTCTCACCCTGACCTGGTCTACTGGCAGGGTGAGTCAGTCTCTCTGCTGTCACAATCTGACGCAGTGACACGTCTATGCTGTGTTGTGGTAAATAGACCACTAGGTGGCAGTCAAGTCATACATTTTCAATCTAGCCTATCCAATTCAATTCTAGTGTTGATGTGGTTTACGATTGTACCCCATGTTTTGTTCAGGTTTGGATTCACTTTGTGCACCATTCCTCTGGCTGAATTTTAACAATGAAGGTAAGGGTATTTCAAACCTTCTTAAAATAGGGAGTTGTTGTTGATTTGCAGAAGTACAATGTGTATCGCTGATACTCCTCTCTTCTCCTCGTCTTCCTCTTTCTTGTCTGCAGCCCTGGCGTACGCCTGCATGTCGGCCTTCATCCCCAAATACCTGTACAACTTCTTCCTGAAGGACAACTCTCATGTTATCCAAGGTGAGTCCCTCCATGTACAGTGACACTTGAATAACAAGCAGCCTCCATCATCCCAATAAATCAATCTTTAATCTACATAAACATGTCAGTGTTCAATGTATGCCACTAGTAGGTGTATTTATGGAACTGCACAAATGAGTCTAATAACACCCTTTTTGTGTGATATTCACAATATACTACAGTCTCTCTGCCTTATTACTCAAAGGAAAACTCCACCCAAACTATCTTTTGTTACATTAGTCCATTGTTGATATAGTCCCACAATGTGATCTGGGACAACACACACACCACTTGAAGTCAATGTGGAATGTTGTTTATTGTCCTGCCACAGTCTCATCTAATCTCACCAATGTTGGTCTGTCTTGGATTTTAGTGGACTTTTGTGTTGGAATAAAAATAATGAAGCTCAATTACTTTTGTGTAGAGACCATACACGACAAAAACATCTCTTTATATTCCTGGTACAAAATATCGACAGACCATGCCCAATCTTATCTGATGTCACAATAGCTCCTGGGTCTTGTTCAATATGGCACAACGTAGATAAATGTTTTGCATCAGACACCCATGAATAGCGTTCCTCAGATAGGACCACCACCTGTTTTTCGCTAGATTTGAACTCTCCCTCTGTGCTGCACCTGTTTCAGAGTACCTCACCGTCTTCTCTCAGATGATCGCCTTCCACGACCCGGAGCTCAGCAACCACCTCAATGAGATCGGATTCATACCTGACGTAAGCACTGAAATGCAGTCTGGGCTGCGTCGTCCTAACGTAAAAACTGACTGGAGAACAGTGTCGAAGGATCATAAAGCTGACATGAGGGGGCTGATCGTCGTATAACTGATAAGGGAACAGTTGTAGTGGATGAGCTGAAAAGTGTTTATACACAGACGTCCTACATCTGACAGCAGAACAGTCTGAGGGGAAGTACTTAACTGGAGGGGCCCTACTGTACATCTGACAGCAGAACAGTGGCCAAGGGTACTTATTAGAAAACGTTTCTTTCCTTCTGTGAGTTTTTAGATCATGAAAGGTGAGGGACAATGGGGAGGATGGAGGAGAAGTCTGGAATCGGGCCCAGTCCCAGACTCCCTGGACAGGGATAAATAATCACCACTATCACACCCCTCTAATAGAGTCCTGGTTGTCATTGAGAGTTTTTGTTCAGTTGGCCCCTCTCAGTTTTGGGCCAAGGCCAAGTTCCCTCCACTCAGTACATTTGTGATAATTTATACAGGGTCTAATGACAGCCTGGCCTGCTCTAGGGTCTAATGACAGCCTGGCCTTGCTATAAGATCCTCGAACACCCGGCCCTCCATCCCCCCCCGTTCCAGAACACTCTCTCTCTCTTCACACCGTAGCAAGGTTAAAGGCTCTACGGGCGATACTCAAGGCGTTATCGTGCTGATGAATGTGTGTCACCTCAGTGGACCAGCCCTGGGGACCTCTTCCAGAGAACAGGGGCCGGGGTTTTATTGTGCCCGGTTTTTAAAGATGGATGGTGGAAGTGTTTGATGACGTGTGTAACTCCGCTACTGTATGAAACACTGACTTTGTTTAAAGTTCAAATGGATTTAACCAGCTGGGTCAGTTTAGAACCATTTCTCATTTACAATGACAACCTGAAACCACAGACCATATATCAGTGAAACCATGGTGATTAGAAGATGTGGCTGTCCCTGTCTGAAAACACTTACCGTGGGGAGAAAATAATGACAATTAGATGTTTTCCTGTGGGTGTTTTATAGGTTACTTTAGGGAAAAAGAACCAACTTTTCTGTCCACGTCTACATGGTGATTTCAACAAAGGCATTTGTTATTCTGCTACAAAGCATTACCTTGAACATATTTCTTATAATGGTCCTTCCAATGGTCCTTCAAGCAACGCTGCTGGTGGATGTTAGTTTCCAAGCCGCCTCTTCAGAGGTTAACCGAGTGCGTGGTTTTCTAATGTCATCTCGACTCTTGTGAACCGCTGTTTTATTTGTATTTAACTTCCCTTTCAAAGGCGAAGGATTGAGATGTTATTTTCCCAGTCTGGTCAGGGATAATGATATTTGAACTCTGTGTGTTGATACAGCTTTTAATGTTTGAAGTCTTATCCAAACCATAAATAATTAAGTTCAGAGAGTGTGGAGAGATGGAGGGATTTCATGAGTGTTGTTCTATCAAAGTAATACATCTGTATGGAGGCTATAAAAAGCCCACATGTTAGGCTACCCAGTAACCACAACATGAACCCTCTGTTTGATTTCCCCTGTATACGTGTCAAAGCAGAGTACAGTGTGCTGTGGTGGTTATAGAATAACAGACAATGTCATATAATACTGCATTGTCAAATACACATAAGTCACCAGCCCAGTGTACTGTAGCTGTCTCCTCATGTAATGCTTTAAGCCATAGGACCGCTACTGCCATGCTGCACGTAGGCTAGACTCCCCGGCCCGGTTGTTCAATTTAGGATGTTTCTATTTGGCCACATAATTCGGCCTCCCTTCCCTCCCCCCTGGCTGCCATTCACACCTTTCTACTACAACTAATCCCATGAGGCCCAGCCAGGCCTCTGTGGAGGAGACTGCTCAAATTGAGGCTGAGGCTCTGAGTAACTCATTACCCTTGGGTATGGAGGGGGTCCGCCAGCTCCAGGAAGGCAGCCTGCCAGCCCTGCTTAGCGTTTTCCTCACCTATCCAATTAACCAGATGAAATAAATTCCATTGCAATACCCCCCCCTCGTGTGTGTGTGTGNTACATCTGACAGCAGAACAGTCTGAGGGGAAGTACTTAACTGGAGGGGCCCTACTGTACATCTGACCGCAGAACAGTCTGAGGGGAAGTACTTAACTGGAGGGGCCCTACTGTACATCTGACAGCAGAACAGTCTGAGGGGAAGTACTTAACTGGAGGGGCCCTACTGTACATCTGACAGCAGAACAGTCTGAGGGGAAGTACTTAACTGGAGGGGCCCTACTGTACATCTGACAGCAGAACAGTGGCGAAGGGTACATATTAGAAAACGTTTCTTTCCTTCTGTGAGTTTTTAGATCATGAAAGGTAAGGGACAATGGGGAGGATGGAGGAGAAGTCTGGAATCGGGCCCAGTCCCAGACTCCCTGGTCAGGGATAAAGAATCACCACTATCACACCCTTCTAATAGAGTCCTGGTTGTCATTGAGAGTTTTTGTTTGGTTGGCCCCTCTCAGTTTTGGGCCAAGGCCAAGTTCCCTCCACTCAGTACATTTGTGATAATTTATACAGGATCTAATGATAGCCTGGCCTGCTCTAGGGTCTAATGACAGCCTGGCCTTGCTATAAGGTCCTCGAACACCCGGCCCTCCATCCCCCCCGTTCCAGAATACTCTCTCTCTCTTCACACCGTAGCAAGGTTAAAGGCTCTACGGGCGCTACTCAGGGCGTTATCGTGCTGATGAATGTGTGTCACCTCAGTGGACCAGCCCTGGGGACCTCTTCCAGAGAACAGGGGCCGGGGTTTTATTGTGCCCGGTTTTTAAAGATGGATGGTGGAAGTGTTTGATGACGTGTGTAACTCCGCTACTGTATGAAACACTGACTTTGTTTGAAGTTCAAATGGATTTAACCAGCTGGGTCAGTTTAGAACCATGACAACCTGAAACCATGAAACCACAGACCATATATCAGTGAAACCATGGTGATTAGAAAATGTGGCTGTCCCTGTCTGAAAACACTTACTGTGGTGAGAAAATAATGACAATTAGATGTTTCACTGGTTTTCCTGTGGGTGTTTTACAGGTTACATTAGGGAAATAAAGGAAGTGGCACACTAAAACAATCAAAGAACCAACTTTTCTGTCCACGTCTACATGGTGATTTCAACAAAGGCATTTGTTATTCTGCTACAAAGCATTACCTTGAACATATTTCTTATAATGGTTCTTCCTTAGTTGTCAAGCAACGCTGCTGGTGGACATTAGTTTCCAAGCCGCCTCTTCAGAGGTTAACCGAGTGCGTGGTTTTCTAATGATGTCATCTCGACACTTGTGAACCGCTGTTTTATTTGTATTTAACTTCCCTTTCAAAGGCGAAGGATTGAGACGTTATTTTCCCAGTCTGGTCGGGGATAATGATATTTGAACTCTGTGTGTTGATACAGCTTTTAATGTTTGAAGTCTTATCCAAACCATAAATAATTCACTTCTGAAGTTCGGAGAGATGGAGGGATTTCATGAGTGTTGTTCTATCAAAGTAATACATCTGTATGGAGGCTATAAAAAGCCCAAATGTTAGGCTACCCAGTAACCACAACATGAACCCTCTGTTTGATTTCCCCTGTATACGTGTCAAAGCAGAGTACAGTGTGCTGTGGTGGTTATAGAATAACAGACAATGTCATAAAATAGTACATTGTGGAATACACATAAGTCACCAGCCCAGCCCAGTGTACTGTAGCTGTCTCCTCATGTAATGCTTTAAGCCATAGGACCGCTACTGCCATGCTGCACGTAGGCTAGACTCCCCGGCCCGGTTGTTCAATTTAGGCTGTTTCTTTTTGGCCACATAATTTGGCCTCCCTTCCCTCCCTCCCCTGGCTGCCATTCACACCTTTCTACTACAACTAATCCCATGAGGCCCAGCCAGGGCTCTGTGGAGGAGACTGCTCAAATTGAGGCTGAGGCTTTGAGTAACTCATTACCCTTGGGTATGGAGGGGGTCCGCCAGCTCCAGGAAGGCAGCCTGCCAGCCCTGCTTAGCGTTTTCCTCACCTATCCAATTAACCAGTTGAAATAAATTCCATTGCAATACCCCCCCCCCCAACCCTAACCCTGGAACAGGTGTGTGTGTGTGGAGGGAAGGCTGGATGGAGGGAGAGAGAGATTTCATTGTTAGCCGTTTCTCCATAGACTTCAAGTACTCAGCAGTTTGTCCTTATTTCTCTCTCTCTCTCTCTCTCTCTCTCTCTCTCTCTCTCTCTCATAGCCTCTCTGAGAGAGAGGCTATGCAAATTTAGCAGACATCAGATCAGACAAAGTTTGTGTGGCTGAATTACCAAATGTCTCTGCTGAAAAAGTTAAATCGATGCAACAGTTTAGTGGATTTTGTATGACATTGATTTGATGTGTTTTGGGTTGGAATGTGTACTAACAAAAGAGTATAGCTAGGAATGTTCCATAAAGAATACTACTGTAATGCATAGAACAGAGTAGAAATGCATGACTTTTTCATTGACTATATCCTCTCTCTTTCACCTTGCAGCTCTATGCCATTCTGTGGTTCCTCACCATGTTCACATGTAAGTTGACCTTTTTTTATTATTATGAATGTGCTAGTGTGCATATTCTATAGGCCTTGGCACGGTGTTGGGTCAGCAGCGTTTGGAACTCATAACAGAGCAGTTTGGAAAGGTCAGAGCCTCCAGTACGGTAAGGATTAGTTGCTTTTGACAGTAGTGTGACCTTTGTAACCACCCCTATTAGATAATGTCTCTAGTCTACTGGGTTTACATTATTCCAAAGAAACTGCTGCCATGAAGGCTATTGTATTCTAATCTAATCTATTCTACTCTTCCATTCTCTGTAAATCCTAGACACTGTTGTGCGTGAAAAGCTCAGGAGGGCGACTATTTCGGAGATACTGGATCCGGCGCACCTAGCACCGTTGATCATACCACGCAAACGTTCACTCGAACAGTAACTGAATGCCTTGTTGCCTGTCTGCCTGCTTGGCCATGTGACTCACTGACTGTAGGAGCGATCCATTTTGGTGAATGTGGGGGTGTACCTAATAAACTGAGTTTAAGTGTACAGTGCATTCGGAAAGTATTCAAACCACCTGACTTTTTCCACATTTTGTTACGTTATAGCCTAAACAGAGATACCTTATTTACATAAGTATTCAGACCCTTTGCTATAAGACTGGAAATTGAGCTCCGGTGCATCCTGTTTCCATTGATCATCCTTGAGATGTTTCCACAACTTGATTGGAGTCCACCTGTGGTGAATTTAATTGATTGGGCATGATTTGGAAAGACACACACCTGTCTATATAAGGTCCCACAGTTGGCAGTGCATGTCAGAGCAAAAACAAAGGCAAGAGGTCGAAGGAATTGTCTGTAGAGCTCCGAGACAGGATTGTGTCAAGGCACAGATCTGGGGAAGGGTACCAAAAAATGTCTGCAGCATTGAAAGTCCCCAAGAACACAGTGGCCTCCATCATTCTTAAATGGAAGAAGTTTGGAACCACCAAGACTATTCCTAGAGCTGGCCACCCGGCCAAACTGAACAATCGGGGGAGAAGGGCCTTGGTCACTCTGACAGAGCTTCAGAGTTCCTCTGTGGAGATGGGAGAACCTTCCAGAAGGACAACCGTCTCTGCAGCACTCCACGAATCAGGCCTTTATGGTAGAGTGGCCAGACGGAAGACACTCCTCAGTAAAAGGCACATGACAGACCGCTTTGAGTTTGCCAAAAAGTACCTAAAAGACTCTGACCATGAGAAACCGATTCTCTGGTCTGATGAAACCAAGATTGAACTCTTTGGCCTGAATGCCAAGCGTCACGTTTGGAGGAAACCTAGCACCATCGCTACGGTGAAGCATGGTGGTGGCGGCATCATGCTGTGGGGATGTTTTTCAGCGGCATGGACTGGGAGACGAGTCAGGATCAAGGGAAAGATGAACGGAGCAGAGAGATCCTTGATGAAATCCTGCTCCAGAGCATTCAGGATCTCAGACTGAGGTGACCCTAAGCACACAGCCAAGACAACGCAGGAGTGGCTTCGGGACAAGTCTCTGACAAGCCTGGACTTGAACCAGATCAAACATCTTTGGAGAGATCTGAACATAGCTGTGCAGCGACGCTCCCCATCCAACCAGACAGAGCTTTAGAGGATCTGCAGAGAAGAATGGGAGAAACTCCCCAAGTACAGGGGTTTGACGCTATAAGCTTGGTACACAAGAAGACTCAAGGCTGTAATCGTTGCCAAAGCTGCTTCGAAAAAGTACTGAATAGAGGGTCTGAATACTTATGTAAATGTAATATTTACATATTGTTTTTATACATTTGCAAAAATGTAATGGGGGTATTGTGTCTAGATTTGATGAGGGGAAAAAAACTATTTATACATTTTAGATTAAGGCTGTAACCTAACAAAATGTGGAAAAGATCAAGGGGTCTGAATACTTTCCGAATGCACTGTATGTTTTAGATTCAATGTAAATCCTACAATACACACACACAGACTTGAGAATTCTAAGAGATGCGCACACCCACACACACACACACTTGAGAATTCTCAACCATGCACACTCACGTTCACGTACACGTGGCTCCCAGGGGCTCTGAGTGTGAGGCCTGCCCTCCATCCTTCCCAAACCAGCGTGAGTCCCTCGCCCCTCTCCTCCATCCTACTTCCTGACTGCTAATGCACCCAGCCGAGGAGAGTGTCGGAGGGCCATCTCCCTGCCTCCACACACACACTCTGCCTGTCACTCAAACCCACCGGCTGCTCAGTGGACTGTTAATGTTCTGAAGAGTCTCAGGATTCTCCAAGGCTTAACTCCCAGTCCTACCACTCCTCTCTACCACCTACCACACCTCTCCCACCACTCCTCTCTACCACCTACCACACCTCTCCCACCACTCCTCTCTACCACCTACCACACCTCTCCCACCACTCCTCTCTACCACACCTCTCCCACCACTCCTCTCTACCACACCTCTCCCACCACTCCTCTCTACCACATCTCTCTACCACTCCTCTCTACCACACCTCTCCCACCACTCCTCTCCCACTTCTATCCACCAGTCCTACCACTCTTCTCCTACCAC
>QNTS01000955.1:474717-527056 GCA_003317085.1 Hucho hucho | reverse complement strand
CACTCTTCTCCACCAGTCCTCCCACTCTTCTCCACCAGTCCTCCCACTCTTCTCCACCAGTCCTCCCACTCTTCTCCACCAGTCCTCCCACTCTTCTCCACCAGTCCTCCCACTCTTCTCCCACCAGTCCTATCACTCTTCTCCCACCAGTCCTATCACTCTTCTCCACCAGTCCTACCACTCCTCTCATCCAGTCCTCCCACCAGTCCTCCCACTCCTCTCCATCCAGTCCTCCCCCTTCTCTCCCACTCCTTTCCACCAGTCCTACCACTCACACATACAGCCTGCCTAGTATCCACTTCTAGGTACTGGTTATGACATTAACAGGTGGATGTTGTTTTGATCCAGTGTACTGTGTCAGAGGAACAGGTAGAAGACATTAGATTAGCTAAATGGAATAAAATAAAGTGTGGGATGGTACAGGAAGCGGTTGTATTTGGTGTAACAGAACCAAGACCTGTACAGTAGGTTCCCCATTCCACACAAGTCAATGGCAAACAGTTCTGTGATGTCCTGCAGTATCAGCCCATACTGTATACAGCCTTATCAAATGGAAAGTGCTCAGAGTTTGAGAGAACCTGAAAAAAGCACTAACATTTTTTTACTGCTACTAAGGTTGTACTTGCAATTACTATTTGTTAAATGAACCTTGTAATGCACTTTTCTGTCTCTGGTTAAGAGCATCTGCCAAATGACTGAAATATAAATCATTATTTTCTTGTTTCCCTTGGTCCCCTCTTAACGATCCCAATATCCTTCTCCCTTTCCTCCTCTTTCTAACCCCCCCTCTCTCCTTGCCCTCTAATCGCCCTCCCTCCCTCTCTCCTCGCCCACCCTCCCCCTCTCCTCGCTCCCCCCTCTCCCTTTTGCTTCTGCATGTCTTTAATGGGCTAGGTTGGTGTACTGTAAAAGCACTTTGTGACAACTGGTGATGTAGAAAAGGCTTTATAAATAAATGTGCTTGATTGATGCATCTCCCCCTCTTCCTCTACAGACGTCTTCCCCCTCCACAAGATCTTCCACCTGTGGGACACCCTGCTCCTGGGGAACAGCTCCTTCCCCTTCTGCATCGGCGTGGCCATCCTGCAGCAGCTCCGAGACCGCCTGCTGGCCAACGGCTTCAACGAGTGCATCCTGCTGTTTTCTGACCTGCCAGGTGAGAGAGGGGGAGAGGGAGGGGGCAAGGACCAGTGGTGATAGGAAATCAATCCCTTTTTTAGGGTGCATCCTCAATGGCTCCCTATTCCCTATAGAGTGCACTACTTTTGACTGGAGACCACATATTCCTTTTATAATGCACTGCTTTTGATTGCAGGGAATCCAATCCCTATTTAGTGCAAAGTAGTCCACTATATAGGGAAAACGCTGCCATTTTTCCCTCCACTCCCCTATTGTTTGATTTGATTCATGTGCACTGAACAGGGCCAGAGCTGGACCTCTTGGGTGTATACATGGCGTTGTCTTTATTGATTTGTTGAATGATAGATGTCCTGTAGGTCCTCCAGGACTGCTGATGTGACTTAAGTGAAGTGGCACCATCTTACAGGAACCACTTAATGAGCCCGCTTGAAACGGACCACTTGTTTTTATATTCAAACACCCCTTCAAAAGCCCTCCAAAAATAAGAAGTGCTTTTAAGATACTATTTTCTTTCGGAACTACTTCAGTAACGCTCTCCTTCCTTGCATCTGGGGCTCTGACTGCTTTTCTTTACTTTTAATGATGTCGTGGCTCCCCAAAGGGCTAATGTGTGTGACTGATGTCTTCTAGCCTAGTGAATGATATCCCTGTAGGGAGATGCTGTGAGGTCCTCTGCTGAGAGACACTCACGCCTTTGTGGTTTAGAAGCGTGTCATGCTGTGCTCGGCAGCTGTCGGAAACTCGCCCGCTGAGAGGGTCATTTTGGGAACGTGTAGACTGCTGTGCGCTGGATAACCACGTGGTGTCCAGATCTCAAAATCTTCCCGCCTCTGGTGTCGGAGAGGACATGACTCATCATCCTGATGGATCTCTGTCGAGTCGAGGCACGGGGGTTTCGTCCATTTGGACTCGGCTTCAGTTATAGTGACGGGAAGATGATTGAGGCGAGTGCCAGGGTATTACCTGGAGCCTTCAGAGATGCCTTGTGGCGTTAGTTCTGTCTAGGGGGGAAATACATGTTGCCATGGTAGTAGAGGCTAGGTAACCAAACTGTCTCGAGCATGCCACTATAGCACTGAAGCTTAACGCCCAAAGGTAGAGTTGTGTGTTGTGAAAAGCTGTCCTGGTGTGAAGTACGTTTGTAGTCTAGCTGTGAAAAGAAAGGAAAATAACCTGAGAGGGAAAAAAACTGCAAACTTACCGAATGAGTGACAGGATTTGATCTTCCTATTTGGTCTTGTATCCATTACAATAGATCAGTGTCCTCGGTTCAACCCCCAGCCCTGATTTATGACACACTTCAAGTGGCTGTGGATTTCAGCTTATGGGTCCTCATTTGGCCTCTCATTACAGAAGTGTATATTGCTTTCTGAGTGTCGGTCTGTCAGCGAGGTAAAAAGTAATTTTGGGGGCACAAATTGTTCAGGGAGAATCTATTAACTGGGCTGCACGGTTCCTAATCTTGTCTGTGAGTGTGGTGTGCAGTGTGAAACCGTCAGGTCTCAGGGCATTACGTACAAGGGTAGCATTCCTACAGAGCATGACCATACAGATTTACTTAAAGAGGAACACACATGCTGGCACTGGATCTTAGATGGGACTGTGCTTTAACCCGGTGAAGAAGCCCCGCCTCCCTCGCAATACACTCTAGTCATTCTATTTCTATACTTCCTCCAACCCGACAGTTTTGAGATGCACTGGCATATGGCAATGTCATGTTTGCTGATGTTGATGTGATTTATGCAGAAGCATTGGGGGACTGGTAATCTTCTGTCTCTTCTTTCTATGCAAGGCTTCCCTGCTGAGCTTATCCCAGCTTTGGGATTTTGGGTGGGTGGAGGAATTTCGGGAATCGACTTTGACGGGTCAGTTGGCAAGAACAAGTTGATTTTAATGCAACTTTGAGAGTAGTAGTTTGAGCCTCTACGCCACACAGGAATTAAGTTCTCTAACAACCCCTGGTACATGTTCAGAATACTACCTATGTCTCCCATCAGTCCCCCACCGCAAAGTATCAGCAAAGTGTCAGTGACAGAAAATCCAGGGGCCGGCATCATCCATAATGAATGTATCTCACTAAGCTCTCGACGCCCGGGGGATATCTCAGTCAGTTTCCCATAAACCCCATTGCCAAACTGAAACGGCGATTTACCCCGTTTGGCTGAGAGGCGGGTGACATTAAAGTTTAAATAACAGTTGTGAGACGGCAGATGTTTTTATGCCAAAGGGGACGCTAGGGTACTCTTAAAACCTGGATGGCTGAGTGGCTGCTTCTGCTTCCACTTGTGCTCTGTTGGTTGCTCTCATCTCTCTATCTATCTGTCTATCTATGTATGCTGCCACACTTCACTGTGTTTTATTGGCAAACTCCAGCAGGCACGTGTGATGAGAGAAAACAGGCAAAAGGAGAGGGCTCCTTATAAAGGTAAAATATGTTAGCCCTGGAGGAGTTCTCTCTGTGAGCGAGCGCAGCTGCCAGCTTCAGTATTACCACTGGTATCCCAACGCCTGGGCCCGTAGGAAAGCACTCACTGACCATTCCTTTTGACCTGCACTGACACTTCAAAACTAAGACCCATTCACACAAACCTATTACCAGGAACAACCCACTAAATGACTAGTTCTCTCCCTGTTGTAATAGGTGAGACTTGATACTAGGGCTAAGGGTACCGTCACAAAGTGCTTTACAGGTATGAAGGGGTAAGTGGATTCAGTGCTAGTTTGGTAACCTCCAGTGGTTTAGTTGCTGGTTCAACTCCCAGTTTTAGATTTAGTATGCTGGCATTGTAGCGCTCATCATTTAGTGTTGAGACGTGTGGTGCATATTAGGGCTGAAAACACTGAGG
Organism: Hucho hucho; assembly: GCA_003317085.1. Classification (NCBI taxonomy): domain Eukaryota; kingdom Metazoa; phylum Chordata; class Actinopteri; order Salmoniformes; family Salmonidae; genus Hucho; species Hucho hucho. The sequence goes on along the minus strand of QNTS01000955.1, from coordinate 523,070 downwards.
TCTCTCTCTCGCTCTCTCTCTCTCTGACCTGGAGGGTTTGTGTGTATGTGTGAAGTTCACCTTCTGCCAGTGGCCAAATCATCAATGCTGTCAGTGCACAACGGTGTGTGTGTGTGTGGTGGGAGGGAGGGTGGTTGTTCATGCTACTGTGTGCCCCCTTTCGTTTAAAAACTCTTGCACATACACAGTGATTTGCGACACACACCTGCCTCTCCTCTGGCAAACTGCCTCTCTGTTTTCTCTATTTTCTCTGTCTCTCTGTCTCTCTCTGCCTCTCTGTCAATTCAATTTCAATTTAAGGGCTTCATTGGCATGGGAAACATATGTTTACATTGCCAAAGCAAGTGAAATAGATAAACAAAAGTGAAATAAACAAAATATTTTTTACAGTAAACATTACACTCACAAAATTTCCAAAATAATAAAGACATTTCAAATGTCATATTATGTGCAAATAGTTAAATAAATATGGGTTGTATTTACAATGGTGTTTGTTCTTCACTGGTTGCCCTTTTCTTGTGGCAACAGGTCACAAATATTGCTTCTGTGATGGCACACTGGTATTTCACCCAATAGATATGGGAGTTTATCAAAGTTTGATTGGTTTTTGAATTCTTTGTGGGTCTGTCTCTAATATGGTCATACATTTGGCAGGAGGTTAGGAAGTGCAGCTCAATTTCCACCTCATTTTGTGGGCAGTGTGCTCATAGCCTGTCTTGTCTTGAGAGCCAGGTCTGCGTACAGCGGCCTTTCTCAATAGCAAGGTTATGCTCACTGAGTCTGTACATACATTTTCTTTTTTTAAACCTTTATTTAACTAAGCAAGTCAGTTAAGAACACATTCTTATTTACAGTGACTGCCTACACAGTCCAAACTTGGACGAAGCTGGGCCAATTGTGGGCCGCCCTATGGGACTCCCAATCACGACCGGTTGTGATACAGCCTGGATTCGAACCAGGGTGTCTGTAATGACACCTCTAGCACTGAGATGCAGTGCCTTCGACCGTTGTGCCACTCGGGAGTCAAAGCTTTCCTTAGGTTTGGGTCAGTCACAGTGGTCAGTTATTCTGCCACTGTGTACTCTCTGTTTAGGGCCAAATAACATTCTAGTGTGCTCTGTTTTTTATTATTTCCAATGTGTCAAGTAATAATTGTGTTGCTGTCCTGGGGCTCTGTGGGGTCTGTTGGTGTTTGTGAACAGAGCCCCAGGACCAGCTTGCTTAGGACCTCTTCTCCAGGTGATGGCTTTGTTATGGAAGGTTTTGGAATCCCTTCCTTTTAAGTGGTTGTAGAATTGAGTATTTCTCTCTCTCTCTAGCACGTAGCTACAGGAACTTTGTTACTCTTTCTCTATCTCAATTCAATTCAAGGGGCTTTATTGGCATGGGAAACATATGTTAACATTGCCAAAGAATGTGAAGTAGATAATATACAAAAGTTAAATAAACAATAAAAATGAACAGTTAACATTACACTCAGAAGTTCCAAAAGAATAAAGACATTACAAATGTCATATTATGTATATGTACAGTGTTGTAACGATGTGCAACTGGTTAAAGTACAAAGGGAAAATAAATAAACATAAATATGTGTTGTGTTCACGATGGTGTTTGTTCTTCACTGGTTGCCCTTTTCTTGTGGCAACAGGTCACAAATCTTGCTGCTGTGATGGCACACTGGTATTTCACCCAGTAGATATGGGAGTTTATCAAAATCGGGTTTGTTGTCAAATTCTTTGGATCTGAGGGAAATATGTGTCTCTAATATGGTCATGCATTTGACAGGAGGTTAGGAAGTGCACAGCCTGTCTTCTCTTGAGAGCAAGGTCTGCAAACGTCGGCCTTTCTCAATAGCAAGGCTATGCTCACTGAGTCTGTACATAGTCAAAGCTTTCCTTAAGTTTGGGTCAGTCACAGTGGTCAGGTATTCTGCTACTGTGTACTCTCTGTTTATGGCCAAATAGCATTCTATTTTGCTCTATTTTTTGTTAATTCTTTCCAATGTGTCAAGTGTCAACAAGTCTTTTTTGTTTTCTCATGATTTGGTTGGGTCTAATTGTGTTGCTGTCCTGGGGCTCTGTGGGGTCTATTTGTGTTTGTGAACAGAGCCCCAGGACCAGCTTGCTTAGGGGACTCTTCTCCAGGTTCATCTCTTTGTAGGTGATGGCTTTGTTATGGAAGATTTGGGAATCGCTTCTTTTTAGGTGGTTGTAGAATTTAACGTCTTTTTTCTGGATTTTGATAACTAGTGGGTATCGGCCTAATTCTGCTCTGCATGCATTATTTGGTGTTTTACGTTGTACGTAGATCCTAATTGGTATGTTGAATTTTGTTCCTTTTGATGGCATAGAAGGCCCTTCTTTCCTTATCTCTCAGCTTTGTGGAAGTTACCTGTGGCGCTGATGTTTAGGCCAAGGTATGTATCGTTTTTTGTGTGCTCTAGGGCAACGGTGTCTAGATGGAATTTGTATTTGTGGTCCTGGCAACTGGACCTTTTTTGGAACACCATTATTTTTGTCTTACTGAGATTTACTGTCAGGGCCCAGGTCTGGCAGAATCTGTAAAGAAGATCTAGGTGCTGCTGTAGGCCCTCCTTGGTTGGTGACAGAAGCACCAGATCATCAGCAAACAGTAGACATTTGACTTCAGATTCTGGTAGGGTGAGGTCAGGTGCTGCAGACTGTTCTAGTGCCCTCTCCAATTCATTGATCTATATGTTGAAGAGGGTGGGGCTTAAGCTGCATCCCTGTCTCACCCCAGAAATTTGTTTTTTGACAATTTTAACCGCACACTTGCTGTTTGTGTACATGGATTTTATAACGTTGTATGTTTTTCCCCCAACACCACTTTCCATCCATTTGTATAGCAGACCCTCATGCCAAATTGAGTCAAAGGCTTTTTTTAAATCAACAAAGCATGAGAAGACTTTGCCTTTGTTTTGTTTGTTTGTTTATTTGGGTGTACAGGGTGAATACGTGGTCTGTCGTATGATAATTTGGTAAAAAGCCAATTTGACATTTGCTTAGTACATTGTTTTCACTGAGGAAATGTACAAGTCTGCTGTTGATGATAATGCAGAGAATTTACCCAGGGTTGCTGTTAACGCATATCCCATGGTAGTTATTGGGGTCACATTTGTCTCTACTTTTGTGGATTGGGGTGATCAGTCCTTGGTTCCAAATATTAGGGAGATGCCAGAGCTAAGGATGATGTTAAAGAGTTTTAGTATAGCCAATTGGAATTTGTTGTCTGTATATTTTATCATTTCATTGAGGATACCATCAACACCACATGCCTTTAACCTATTAGGGAGCAGTGGGGCGCTAGTGCCCCACTCCCGACACTACCAGGTGAAATGCAAGGCGCCAAATTCAAAATCCAAAAGTTGAATTATTAAACATGCACCCATATACAAGTGTTTCATACTCATCAAAAGCTCTGTTTCTTGGCAATATCACAGCGTTGTCAGATTTCAAAAAGGCTTTACGGTGAAAGCACCACATTTGATTGTTTGAGGGTAGCACCTTCACTATTTTTGCCATTACCATGAATTCATAAGCCATCACGGTTCAAACAAAACACATTTCACAGCGAAAACAAAACAATTACCTGTTGAAGAACTTCTGCTGAGGTCTTCCTAAGTGTCCAATGAAGACAATCCATGGTTCTTTTGTTAGAAAAAGTAATGTATTATATCCTTAAATCTCCATTTGGTTTGCACGTTATAATCAGAAACTATAGCCTCCACTCCTCCATTGAAACGTGACTAGAACTCGTTCAACTTATAAACTTGTCCAAGAACAATCAAACATCATTTTAAATGTATCCTTAGGAACACTTTTACGTATATTTACTATAATAAATCAACCGGAATATAAACTGAGCTCTAAGAACGGAAAAAAACACAGAGCGCGATTGGCGAGAGCGCGCGTCCTCTTCTATTGACATCTGAGGGGACACTTCCTGATTTCCTCTTCTTCTCTGCTCTAAAGCATCCAAACAAAATCTGAACACTGTCTTGAGACTGTTGACATCCAGAGGAAGTGATCGGTACTGCATTCACATGCCCTTTTATGGGCATTTTCATGAGGGAGGGGTTCCAAATGAGGCACTCTGTCAAAACCACTTTTTCCAGGACAGAAATACCTCGGGGTTTCGCCTGCCATATCTGTTCTGTTTTACTCACAGACAAATGGTTAACACTTTTAGAAGATTCAGAGTGTTTCCTATCCAATGGTACTAAATATGTGCATATCCTATTTTCTGGGCCTGAATGGGAGGCATTTTACTTTGGGCACGCCAGGCTCTCCAAAACGGTCACCTCATGCGCTGCTCCCTAAGAACTTAAGGTAATTGGAGAATTTACTGGGTTCTGGTAGTCTTTAATAGTTGATTCTAAGATTTGTATTTGATCATGTATATGTTTTTGCTGTTTGTTCTTTGTTATAGAGCCAAAAAGATTGGAGAAGTGGTTTACCCATACATCTTCATTTTGGATAGATAATTCTTTGTGTTGTTTGTTTAGTGTTTTCCAATTTTCCCAGAAGTGGTTAGAGTCTATGGAATCTTCAATTACATTGAGCTGATTTCTGACATGCTGCTCTTTCTTTTTTCGTAGTGTATTTCTGCATATGGGGGAGGGAATGCTGTCACCTCCAGGCAGGTGTTTGTCCCCCTTTGTGCTGAGGGTTTCAGGTTCTTGTCCGGTTCTGGCATTTAGGTCGCCACAGACTAGTACATGTCCCTGGGCCTGGAAATGAATGATTTCCCCCTCCAGGATGGAGAAGCTGTCTTCATTAAAGTATGGGGATTCTAATAGGGGGATATAGGTAGCACACAGGAGGACATTTTTCTCTGTTAAGATCATTTCCTTTTGAATTTCTAGCCGAATGTAAAATGTTCCTGTTTTGATTAATATAATAGAGTGAGTGGCTAGTGGTGTTGTGGTCTGGATGTAGGTCCTCTCGGTGTGGGTCCTCTATGTGTAGGTCCGGGGGGTCTGGGAGAGTGTCTCGCTGGTCTGGTCGGGGTGTCTATTGATCTGTTGCTCCTGTGTGAAGTGTTGGGGCTGCTTTTGAGAGCGATGTCCTTTTAGGGTCCGGGGCGAAGATGGGCACTGCTGCCTTGTATAGGTGGACTTGGTTGTAAAGGGTGTTCAAGTCCAGGGTGGAGTGGTGGGCCAGGAAAACATTTGGTTTAGAGGCACAGTCACGGGAAATACTTGCGTTTACCTGCTGTATGGTAGCATGGTGGAAGTATTTTTATGGTAGCAGGGTGGAGATAACCACTTGTGCGTTGGGGAAAGTAGAAGAAGCTTTTTCAATCACTCCCTTGAGTGCTGTGGTCACCCTTTCCTGCTGGCCTCTCAGGTCGTTTGTGCCTGTGTGTATTATTATGTGGCTGGGTGAACCTAGTTGGCCCTCAGACAGGGCGCGCTGGCTGTTTGGACAACAGAGTTTAGACACTCTGAGTTTGGGAAAAAGGTTTTTTTCTTGTATATATTTCCCGTTTGAGTCCATAAGGAGTACAATCTGTGGCCACCTCTCTAGTAGGTTGTTCTCTGTCACACGCCATCCCCCTCACCCTCTCCTCCAGCACTCTGATCCTCTCCTCTAGTGCTCTGTTCTTCTCCTGCTCTTTCTCCTGTTGATGTTGTCTCACTACAGTCCAGAGTGCAGATAGGTCTCTCTTACCTGTGGAGCCCCAGATTCCTTTTGTTAAATTGCACACTTAGGTTTTACCGGCTTGTAGCTACAAGAGATTCACGTGTACACCTCAATAAAATCGTCTGTGTTGCAGTAGGAACCAAAAACACACTACCTCTCAGTCAGCATAACCAAAAACGCACTACCTCTCCGTCAGCAAGCAGACAGGCAGCTCTGGTGTCCTTATACACATACCTTACTACATACAAACCTGATTTTCATGTGCAAGTTGTCATCGTCTGGCTCGCAGCCAAGTACTGTAAACTTCAGAGCAACGTATTTCATTTTATCTTTCACCAACCAGTCAATTACCCTAGCTGTTTTCTCTTCCCTCAGGTGAGGCTATTAATTGTATTTCTTTAGTGCTGTACTGTTTGTAGTTTGTAGTTATTCTGGTTCTGACCTTTTACAGACCTCACTACAACATCATGCCTCACAGTCACTATGTATTTGGCAGAAGGTTTATCTCTAACACACACACACACACACACTGCCATGGAATTCCCAGCCGCACCCTGGGGCTTGTTAAACCGATTGTCAATCTCTCCTCAAGTATTAGGCTAGCCTCTGTTTGCTGAAGGTGTGTGTGTGTGTGTGTGTGTGTGTGTGTTCCTGTGTATGTGTGTGTTCCTGTGTATGAATGCATGTGTGTGTGATTGCATGCAATATTCATGACCCTGGGCACTACGACATCATGCCTGACAGTCACTATGTAAGCCTGATAGATAGTGTATTAAGCACTAGCTTTTTCGTGACCATAGATTCAAATATTGTAGATATTTAAATGAAGGGGTGTTTAAGACTGGTTAAAATGTTTGTAGTTATTTATTTTGTGATGTGGAAAGAAACACCTCTCGGATTCTCGCTCTCTCTTTCTGTCTCTGAGATTCTGAATTAAAGTTAACAGTCAAGATAAAGTTACAAGTGAGTGGGCTCTTAAATGATCCGGACACACTCTTCTCCTCTTTTCCCTCCATAGACGGTGAATGGTACCAGGGTCATTAATTCTCACTGACAGGGCTATTACAGTTAAGACCAGGGGAGGACAGTTCCCAGAGTGCTTAGAGGGAGGTGGCGCATGCACACCGTCATAAGGTTCTCTTGGTCATGCAGATCGAGCCCAGATCTCTGTCTGAACGACGTCTCTCAAAGTAAAACTGGCAAGAGACACATTAAGGATGTGCCGTATGGCTTTATTGCGCCCATCGAGTGATGCTCAGTCTCTGATCTCTGACCCGGATAGCTCTTCTCCTCCTCTGCCAAATTGTTTGGCGAACTGTTAAACAAAAGTCGCCCACCATGACAGCATGTCAAGATTAGGTGTTATCTTTGTGTCATTAATTTCAGAGGCAAGATTAGAAGGCAGGAATTTGCTCCTGAAATTCAAAGATTGGGAGTTAGAATTTAATTGAATGAGGAACCAAAGCGAGGCAGGACTAAGCACACTAAGTAAACAGAGGCAGGCACAGTAAGCTTCGTTTCGCCCTGTGAGCATTCTAGAACGCAACGTCTCAACCTGCTGATTGGTCCCCTCTTTGTTGCTCTGTTAGTTCATCATGTTGCCTTTTAAAGTCATCTAACTTTCTCTTGTTTGGAAACTTGCCAACACACAAAGACACACGTTACAATGGCTGGCTTGGCAGCAGGTAAGGCCCTGTCTTGGGTGTACTGATGATGCGGCAGCATTTGCCTTCACGCAACATTAGCATCCATCTCAATGAGGAGCACAGCTCACAGGCCTGATGAGGTGTAGTTCTAGACATGTAGCTAGGAGTAATACAACAACCAAGAGCTGCCAGACCACTTCTCAGACAGGAAGTTGAGTGTTTGGATAGACAGAAGCAGTGAGGATCTAAGGGTTGGATAGAAGTGGATGGATAGGGTTGCTTTATGGGTTTTGTGTCATGAATGTCACAGTGTGTGTGCGTGTACTATTTTAACTAGAATGGCCCAAGAGGCTACAGTACAGCTCCGTCAATCAATTAGAATTTTTAACGTAATCGAAGATAGTGCCCGGGAACATTTTTTTTTTATAGTTTACAGTAGACCATCTATTTACATTCTATAGACAGTGTCCACATTGACATGTAGGGAGCATTTGCCAGTGATTCAGTTGTCTCCTTCCCTCCGTTGTCTGATTGGGGCTGTGGCACTAGTCACTACCCGATCATTCACACCCATCTCCCACAGGGCCGTTGGCACAGACACATTTTAAAGGCACAATCTGCGATTTGTGTTTCAGCCTTAAAACATAGCCAATGGAGTAGTGCAGTCTCATATCTTGGGTTATGGTAGGCCAAAGGGGCAGTGCAGTCTCATATCTTGGGTTATGGCAAGCCAATGGGGCAGTGCAGTCTCATATCTTGGGTTATGGTAGCAAATGGGGTAGTACAGCCTCATATCTTGGATTATGGTAGCCAATGGAGTACTACAGTCTCATATCTTCGGTTATGGTAGGCCAGTGTCATATCTTGGGTAATGGTAGGCCAATGGAGTAGTACAGCCTCATATCTTCGGTTATGGTAGGCCAATGGGGCAGTGCAGTCTCATATCTGGGGTTATGGTAGGCCAATGCTGTAGTGCAGTCTTGTATCTTGGGTTATGGTAGGCCAATGGGGTAGTACAGCCTCATATCTTGGGTTATGGTAGCCAATGGAGTACTACAGTCTCATATCTTCGGTTATGGTAGGCCAGTGTCATATCTTGGGTAATGGTAGGCCAATGGAGTAGTACAGCCTCATATCTTCGGTTATGGTAGGCCAATGGGGCAGTGCAGTCTCATATCTTGGGTTATGGTAGGCCAATGCTGTAGTGCAGTCTTGTATCTTGGGTTATGGTAGGCCAATGGGGCAGTGCAGTCTCATATCTTGGGTTATGGCAAGCCAATGGGGCAGTGCAGTCTCATATCTTGGTTAATGGTAGGCCATTGGAGTAGTGCAGTCTCATATCTTGGGTTATGGTAGCCAATGGAGTACTACAGTCTCATATCTTCGGTTATGGTAGGCCAGTGTCATATCTTGGGTAATGGTAGGCCAATGGAGTAGTACAGCCTCATATCTTGGGTTATGGTAGCCAATGGGGTAGTACAGTCTCATATATTGGGTTATGGTAGGCCAATGGGGTAGTGCAGTCTCATATCTTGGGTTATGGTAGGCCAGGGCAGGACAGTTGTACTTAGACATGCATTAAGTTATATTATTCATGAATCAAGGGGTATTTAATCAAATTGGCCATTTAATAGAAGAGGCCATATCCCAGACTGCCTTTTTAATAGGGTTCCATATCCCCATTACCTAGCTAGCCAGTGTCCCTCCAGTCCAACGGTTGTTTTGTGGCCCCGACTGTGACAGAGCCATCCTCATTCAATCAACCGCCACATAATCAATTGAATCAAATCTATCTGACAAAATTTCTCTAACACACACACACACACACACACACACACACACACACACACTGCCATGGAATGCCCAGCTGCCTGTCTGTCGGTCTCTCTCTGTCTGCCTGTGTGCATGGCTGGCTGGAGAGGAATCTGACTACCAGTGTTTCACTGGAATGACCTCCTGTCTGTAACCATATATTTGTGAGGTCCTGTACACTGAGAGCATACCGCCCCTCTACCGTAGCCTGTCCTGACAAACCCTCACCCCCCTTTCCTGGAATAAAGATCCATCTCATATTTGATTTTGTCTGGGTCGGCGGCAGGCCATGCCAAAAGCTCTCATTAGCCACACTTTTCATTAGCACAGAAAAAGGGGGGAGTGAAATAGAGAACAAAATAAAGAATGGGAGGATTCTGAATTCCCAATTTGCCCCAAATCCTCCGCTAATCCAGTGAGTGGCGTTCTCTAATCCCTCGCTCCGTACAAGACGTGAGAAAGAGGAGTGGCTCCGTGAGTGGATGAAGCTCTAGGAGAATGGATTCAGAGTACCTTGGCTAACTTTTCTCTCATAACCTGATTTTGTGTTTTGTTGGAGTTGAGAGCTTGAGGTAAAGGAAGGGGATTGTCTGTCACAGCTAAGCTATAGGCCTCTGGCTTGCACTTGGTCACACACACACACACACACACACACACACACACACTCTGACACTGCTGGTGCTCAGTCAAGGTGTTTCGTGATTATTACAGATGATTTATTTACGGTATCTGCCTTCAAGGTCAAACTAGTAGAATTGTCAGAAAGTGAGTGAGCGGTAAACCCTGGTGCTAATTTGCATAATCTCCTCCGGTTTTCGTGCCCGAGTTGAGAGATGCTGCAGGAAATAAAGGCGTGAAAGTTGTTTTTGATGTCATTCACGAGTTCTAGAATTTGTGAAGTAATTTTTTTATCAGAGATTACACCACATAGTGAGGCACTCTCCACTCAGGCCTTTCACACTTATTGAATTACCTACTCTGTTGTTTAATTAGACATACTATGCTGTTTTACTTAGAGAACTGTCCGTTGTGTGACGTCCTGTTTTCACAATCTGCAGGAATTTAGATGTGTGGAAACATGCAGGAAGGAACGGTCAATAGTGGCAACGTCAGCTATCTTAATCTGCACAGACAAGCAAAATCAGCTTTTACACACCATGTTCCGTCCCTGTTTCCACCCATCTGCTAAACTGCCACGTAGGCAAATTAGGTTGTACTTTTTTCTATAAGAAGAGAGAGAGACAAATGCGTTCGTTGTGCTTACCTAACGATGCACTGTTGAGTGGTTGTTATTGATTGCTTCATTTTTGCAAATCTTATAATATAGTTATTTTGATGAATACAGTCTCTCCTTTTGGATAGAATTACCACGACACACTACCAAATACAAACTGCTTCAGCTCCCATCCTGATAAAAAAAAAAAAAAGTACGGCCTACATGAATAAATCAATTCATGAATCAATAATAAAAATCATGACAACCCTCTTATCTTTGTTTCCCTTCCTCTTCCTCCTTCCAGAGATTGACATTGAGCGCTGCGTCCGGGAATCCATCAACCTGTTCTGCTGGACTCCCAAGAGCGCCACTTACCGCCAGCACGCCCAACCCCCCAAGGCCCAGGGAGACAGCAGCACCAACGGCTTCGGCAAGATGGCCAACTACTACTCCTCAGACTACCAGGACATGCCCAAGACGGACCTGGTGAGCGCTCCTCCATCATCACACACGACTCACACACAGATATGGACACATTCACTCACACACAGATATGGACACATTCACGCACTCACTCGTATATATGTACTCACACACATCTACGCATGCCCAAACTCATACACCTCACACACACACACACACGTTGGTTTTACTATCCTAACCTGAACCCTAAAACTAAACCTAACTCTGAACCATGAACCTGAACCCTAATTGTAACCCTAAACCTAAGCCTAAAATAGCCTTTTTCCTTTTGGGGACTGGCAAAATGTCCCCTTTTAAATTTTCATTATAATTTAAATTTACATTTTTACTATCCTTGTAAGTACTTTTCGAACTCAAAACACACACACACAGAGAGAGTACAGAGATGGTACAGAGCCTCGCTTCACGTTCTCATGAAACTATGCAGTATTTTGTTTTTTTATGTATTACTTCTTACATTGTTACCCCGGGAAATATTACGTTTTATTACATACAACCGGGAGGAACTATTGGATATAAGAGTAACGTCAACTTACCAACATTTCGAACAGGAATACGACTTTCCCAAAGCGGATCCTCTGTTTGGTCCACCAATCAGGACAATAGACTGGATCCCAGCCGGCGACTCAAAACAACGGCGGCGCCGGAGAAGGGGGAAACGCGGCGGTCTTCTGGTCAGGCTACGTAGACAGGCACATCGTGTACCTCTCCCGAGTATTTTACTTGTCAATGTCCAGTCTCTGGACAACAAGGTGGACGAAATACGAGCAAGAGTTGCCTTCCAGAGAGACATCGGCGACTGCAACGTTCTTTGCTTCACGGAAACATGGCTCACTCAGGACACGTTATCTGAGTCGGTACAGCCACATGGTTTCTCCACGCATCGCGCCGACAGAAACAAACATCTGGTAAGAAGAAGGGCGGGGGTGTGTGTCTTATGATTAACGAGTCGTGGTGTGATCATAACAACATACAGGAACTCAAGTCCTTTTGTTCACCTGACATAGAATTCCTTACAATTAAATGCCGACCGCATTATCTACCAAGAGAATTCTCCTCGATTATAATCACAGCCGTGTATATCCCCCCTCAAGCTGACACATCGACGGCACTGAAAGAAATCCACTGGACTCTATGTAAACTGGAAACCACATATCCTGAGGCTGCATTTATTGTGGCTGGGGATTTTAACAAGTAATCTGAAAACAAGGCTCCCTAAATCTTAGCAGCATATCGAATGTGCCACCCGGGCTGGTAAAATCCTGGATCATTGTTATTCTAATTTCCGTGATGCATACAAGGCTATTCTCCACCCTCCTTTCGGCAAGTCTGACCATGACTCCATTTTGTTGCTCCCAGCCTACAGACAGAAACTAAAACAGGAAACGCCCGTGCTCAGGTCTGTTCAACGGTGGTCCGACCAATCTGATTCCACGCTGCAAGATTGCTTCGAGCACGTGGACTGGGATATGTTCCGGATAGCATCTGACAACAACGTTGATGTATACACTGATTCGGTGAGCGAGTTTATTAGCAAGTGCATCGGTGATGTTGTACCCATAGCAACTATTAAAACCTTCCCCAGACAGAAACCGTGGATTGATGGCAGCATTCACACAAAACTGAAATCGCGAACCACTGCTTTTAACCAGGGTAAGGTGACCGGAAACATGACTGAATACAAACAGTGTAACTATCCCCTCCGCAAGGCAATCAAACAAGCTAAGCGTCAATATAGAGACAAAGTAGAGTCACAATTCAACGGCTCACACACGAGAGGAATGTGGCAGGGTCTACAGTCAATCACGGACTACAAAAAGAAAACCAGCCCCGTCGCGGACCACGACGTCCTGCTCCCAGACAAACTAAACAACTTCTTTGCTCGCTTTGAGGACAATACAGTGCCACCGACACAGCCCGCTACCAAAACCTGCGGGCTCACCTTCACCGCAGCCAACGTGAGTAAAACATTTAAATGTGTTAACCCTCGCAAGGCTGCCGGCCCAGATGGCATCCCTGGCCGTGTCCTCAGAGCATGCGCAGACCAGCTGGCTGGTGTGTTTACAGACATATTCAATCAGTCCCTATCCCAGTCTGCTGTTCCCACATGCTTCAAGAGGGCCACCATTGTTCCTGTTCCCAAGAAAGCTAAGGTAACTGAGCTAAATGACTATCGCCCTGTAGCACTCACTTCCGTCATCATGAAGTGCTTTGAGAGACTAGTCAAGGATCATATCACCTCCATCCTGCCAGACACCCTGGACCCACTCCAATTTGCTTACCGTCCCAATAGGTCCACAGACGACGCAATCGCAATCACACTGCATACTGCCCTAACCCATCTGGACAAGAGGAATACCTATGTAAGAATGCTGTTCATCGACTACAGCTCAGCATTTAACACCATAGTACCCTCCAAGCTCGTCATTAAGCTCGAGACCCTAGGTCTCGACCCAGCCCTGTGCAACTGGGTCCTGGACTTCCTGACGGGCCGGCCCCAGGTGGTGAGGGTAGGAAACAACATCTCCACCCCGCTGATCCTCAACACTGGGGCCCCACAAGGGTGCGTTCTCAGCCCTCTCCTGTACTCCCTGTTTACCCATGACTGCGTGGCCAAGCACGCATCCAACTCAATCATCAAGTTTGCTGACGACACTACAGTGGTAGGCTTGATTACCAACAACGACGAGACGGCCTACAGGGAGGAGGTGAGGGCCCTCGGAGTGTGGTGTCAGGAAAATAACCTCTCACTCAACNGTGAGGACTGCACAACGCATCACCGGGGGTAAACTACCTGCCCTCCAGGACACCTACACCACCCGATGTCACAGGAAGGCCAAAAAGATCATAAAGGACAACAACCACCCGAGCCACTGCCTGTTCACCCCGCTATCATACAGAAGGCGAGGTCAGTACAGGTACGTCAAAGCTGGGACCGAGGGACTGAAAAACAGCTTCTATCTCAAGGCCATCAGGCTGTTGAACAGCCATCACTAACATTTGATTGGCTGCTGCTAACATACTGACTTAAATCTCTAGCCACATAAAATAATAGGAATTGGATGTAACAAATGCATCACTAGCCACTTTAAACAATTCTGTATATAATGTTTACATATCCGACATTACTCATATCAAATGTATACACTGTACTCTAAACCATCTACTGAATCTTGCCTATGCCGTTCGACCATCGACTCAAATCTCTAGCCACTTTAATAATTATAATTGGATGAAATAAATGTATCACTAGCCACTTTAAACGATGCCATTTATATAATGTTTACATATCCTACATTACTCATCTCATATGTATATACTGTACTCCATACCATCTACTGCATCTTGCCTACGCCGGTCAGCCATCGCTCATCCATATATTTATATGTACATACTCGTATTCATTCCTTTACTCTTGTGTGTATAAGGTAGTTGTTGTGAATTTGTTAATTACTTGTTAGATACTACTGCATGGTCGGAACTAGAAGCACAAGCATTTCGCTACACTCGCATTAACATCTGCTAACCATGTGTATGTGACAAATAAAATTTGATTTGATTTGACACATCATTTAACTCTCTTCTAACTCCTTCATGCCCAGACATGCCTTTCTGTAAGGCAGTGGGCCCTATTTTACAAGTTTGTAGCTACCTCATTCCACCCATCTCGTCATGAGTTTACATGTGTTCCTACTCAGACATGGGTTGTCCTAGGCCCCATTTGGGGCGGCAGGTATCCTAGTGGTTAGAGCGTTGGACTTGTAACCGGAAGGTTGCAAGGTCGAATCCCTGAGCTGACAAGGTAAAAATCTGTCGTTCTGCCCTTGATCAAGGCAGTTAACCCACTGTTCCTAGGCCGTCATTGAAAATAAGAATTTCTTCTTAACTGACTTGCCTAGTTAAATAAAGGTTAAATAAAAAGTTTAATAAATAAATGATTGAGCGGTGATGTCAGACAGAATGTGCCACTTGTGTGGACCCTAATGAAATCATACACCACGTGTCTATTGGTTGCTCTCGGTTACTCTCTCGGTGACATTTAGTCAAATGTAGACCACCTCATTCTCAGACCGACAGCACTACAGTACACGTGTAATGGAGATGGAGGACATTGAGGGTCAGTGAACTCTAGACCCAAAATGGCCGCTATATTGCTGTATTAATTCATTCCGGAATCAGTTTGTGTTTTTCCAGTTGCTCAATCTTTCATATATTATTTATTGGAGGTTTCCATTTTCCGGTGGTCAGGCTGTCAGTTTTGACTGGCTATTTAATTTATGATTGTTCAGAGGGATACAACTTGACTGGCTGTTAATTTATGATTGGTCCAAGGGTCATACATCCTGGGTTGTAATCTGAGCCTAATGGCTGGTTAACGCAGACACTGGGGGCTCAACCCTAAACCATATAAACACGTCCAGTCTGTGGGGGCCCGATTACCACGCGCAAGTATCCTGGCTAGCTTACTACTGCCCTCTTGAGAAGATTCAGACAAATTTACTAGACAGGCACGATCCTCTCAATCCGTATATGACGTGAGACATTTGACAGAACCGAAAGTAACAAATTATAGTACCAAACCATTTTTCATGTTGTAGTATTGTAGGGTAGGGAAAAGTACCTAAGGTTCGGTATACCGTGCAACGATAGTCTGCAGTGCCCTCAAGATTCTTCCTCAGAAATCACAAGAAAGCAGGGAGTAACAGGAACACGGCGGTGAAACGTCAGTCTCATCAGAGAGATTGGTTACAGCGCTAGGCTTTCTTTTGGGGGTAACAGAGGAGAACCACGTACATGCAACATAATGGCCAATCTTAGAGGGAGATTAGAGTATTGACCTGAATCCAGTTTTTCTTATTAATACCATGTTATAGGAGTGATGGTTTTATTGCAGCTACAGAAACCATAGGATACCAAAACCATAGTGCTTCCTACTTTATTTAATATCCCTGTCTTCTACTACTGTGTGTTCCATACATTTCAGCGAATAATGTTAGAGTATATATTTTTCCTGTTTTTTGAATTGCACATGAAATTGTTATTATTTTTTTAAATAGTCTCCTTCCAGACCCTAGTCTGCCTGTCTGAGTTTGATCGTTTTAGTTAAATAACATCACATTTTACTGGACGCCTAGAAGTTGTAAGAAACGACCACATCTGAAGATGGATTCTGTCATTTTATTTCTCAATATGTGTGTGGAGTTCATATCTCTTTGGTTGAATGTATGCCCTACAGCGTTCAGTGAGTAACTTATTCAATTTCCCAAAGAACATTTCATTAAATCTGGGCGAGATGCTGTTTTCATGACTCCAGAGAAATGAAGTGTTTACTGTATGCCTGGACCCAGGACCCGGCTCCGCTCTGGGCCTAGCTCGAGTCTGTCTGTCAGCAAAAACACTGAGGCATTTTTTGCCGCTCTGCTCTGCTTGCCCCTGCTGCCAGAAAAGTTACTTCACTTTAGTTGAGAGGGACATTGGTAACTGCTGCGTGGCCGTTAATGGAGCATAAAAGACATTGGGGGTCTGTATTTATAAAGTGCTGTTCTAGTATCATCGGGAGGACCCCCCTCCCCCCTGTCCATATAATCTTATCTAAAAGGAAAAAATGTGGGGTGGAGAATCCTTTGTTGGGGTAGGTTCCTTGTTCCTTGTCAATCATTGGCTTATTGGTGAAATCAGCAATCAGACCTATATCTTCTTGAAGTATATCCATCAAACCGTTATTAATGCAATTGCAGACAGAAGTTGACAATGGAAACACATGTTTCAGAGTAAGTTCTGCAAAATATAATAGGTCCAAGTTTCTTTAATATGCTTGCAGTCGACCCCTAGTGATGGAACTGCCTACGTCAACACCTTCTACTCATGAGAGCAAGCCCATGCATATACAGTTATACAAACTTGCAGGAGAAAACAATAGTCCAGTGTTTTCTAAGGGCTCAGCAGTAATTTTCCATTCCCGTGTGGCTTACAGTGGTGTGTCTGACTTGTCTATTATCTCTTTACTCCCCTGCAGCGGTCTGTGTCTATGCATCTCTTTTAGCCTTGAGGAGCTTTCTCGCAGACACCCGGTCTTGACTGCAATGGCTCACACATCTTGCAGACTGTTTCTTATAAGAGGCAGAGACTAGAAAAGAACTGTGGAACAGAATTAAACCTTATAATGCATATATTGCTAATCTGTGGTCCAGGACCCTATACATGTAGTGGGGGAGGGTCTTCCCCTTCTATTAATGCAACATAAGCATAATCAATTATTATAATACATCAATCATTTGGTGCAGCCCCTATCATGACCCCAAGGTGAACCCCATCACCTTCCTCCTTTTGGAATCCTTTATTTCTTTGTGAAGTTTATTCCTTAATGGGTTTCATGGCGGCTCCTAGGTTTCAAGTTAGCCATTTTCTGATCAGTTTCTTTACTCATGATTGATTTAATCTGGTCTGTCTTTACTGCAATTTACACAGAAATCTTTGATAGGGGATAGAGTCGTACCCTGAGAAAATATGCCAGCGTTTGTGCTAATAATGAATGTACTGTAATACTGTAACTGAATGCCTGTACGTCACCATGACTATAATGGGAGTAATTTCAAATGCCTGCCGTATAGAATTACACTGAGGGATAATTGCCCTGTATGTATGGGAGTTCATGTTGGGATGACAAATCTCTGCATGGTGATTGTACAACACGGCTGTTGGCTATTCATTATCACTAGACCTCAGTCTAAGCTGGTCATCACCATGATGGGCATTGTCGTTATAGTACTGCCCATTCATGTTCTCATGCAGTTGATCATGTGATTCATCAGGTTCCTGTGCACAGTAAACGTTGGTGAGGAAAAACAAGCTCTGGGTAGTGTTCAGTAGTGCACACCATCGCAAAGTGTTTTGCAACAGATAATACAAATGGACAAATGTGGACAGTTTCTCCCTGTTTCACACCATTTCAAAATGCTTACTCCCTACTGAACAGATCCTGGGTCATTATATTATAGAATAATGCCATTTAGCAGACACTTTTATCCAATCAATGCATGCGTACATTTTCCGTATGTGTGGTCCCGGGAATCAAACCCACTATCCTGGCATTGCCAGCGCCATGCTCTTCCAACCGAGCTACAGAGGACCAGCAGTCTTATCAGTGTCTCCAGTTAGGTCCCATCACTGTCAGCCCATGCGCTGAAAGACAGGCAGCAGCGTCATTAAGCTGACTGAAGGCTGGCAAACACATCTCCCCATGGCATTTATCTCCCCATGTGTCCCAGCCATGGACCCACAGTCAATGACAGGCTGTACCAGTGGGATTTTAAAGATGGGGGGGGTTCATACTGTTGTGTGTGTGTGTGTGTGTGTGTGTGGGGGGGTTCATACTGGTGTGTGTGTGTGTGTGTATTGATTGTGGCATCCCTTTTCTGACATCATCCAGATATCTTATCCAAGCAACAGTTATCATCATAATGGATTGCTCTTATCAGTCCTTCTCCTACTTCCTCACTGCTGATTTGGATAAGGTGCTTACAGTTTGCCTGTGCTAATCCAAACTATTTGTTGTATTAGTGTCAGTGGTTCAGTCAGTCTGTTTGTGTGGCTGTGTGTGTGCGCGCCCGCGTGTGTGTGCATGTGGATGTGGCCTTGTGTGTGTGTGTGTGTGCCCGCCGGCCCGTGGCTGTGCTTGTGTGTGTGTGTGCACCCACCGGCCCCTATCAGTCATGGCTGTTTAGTGACTTCAAATCTAATGTTATTTGTCACTTGCTTCGTAAATAACAGGTGTAGGCTACAGGGTTCCAAAATGATTCTTTGACTGTCCCCATAAGAGAACCCCTTTTGGTTCCAGATAGAAAGATTTTTGGCTCCCGGTTGAACCCTTTTAGGTTATAAACTCAGCAAAAAAAGAAACGTCCTCTCACTGTCAACTGTGTTTATTTTCAGCAACCTTAACATTTGTAAATATTTGTATGAACATTTCAAGATTCAACAACTGAGACATAAACTGAACAAGCTCCACAGACATGTGACTAACAGAAATTGAATAGTGTGTCCCTAAACAAAGGGGGGGTCAAAAGTAACAGTCAGCATCTGGTGTAGCCACCAGCTGCATTAAATACTGCAGTGCATCTCCTCCTCATGGACTGCACCAGATTTGCCAGTTCTTGCTGTGAGATGTTACCCCACTCTTCCACCAAGACACCTGCAAGTTCCCAGACATTTCTGGGGGGAATGGCCCTAGCCTTCACCCTCCGATCCAACAGGTACCAGACGTGCTCAATGGGATTCTTTGCTGGCCATGGCAGAACACTGACATTCCTGTCTTGCAGGAAATCAGGCACAGAACGAGCAGTATGGCTGGTGGCATTGTCATGCTGGAGGGTCATGTCAGGATGAGCCTGCAGGAAGGGTACCACATGGGGGAGGATGTCTTCCCTGTAACGCACAGCGTTGAGATTGTTTTCATTGCAGGCAATCTCTGTCCGATGATGCTGTGACACACCGCCCCAGATCATGACGGACCCTCCACCTCCAAATCGATCCCGCTCCAGAGTACAGGCCTCGGTGTAACGCTCATTCCTCTGACGATAAACGCAAATCCGACAATCACCCCTGTTGAGACAAAACCGCGACTCGTCAGTGAAGAGTACTTTTTGCCAGTCCTTTCTGGTCCAGCGACGGTGGGTTTGTGCCTTAGGCGATGTTGTTGCCGGTGATGTCTGGTGAGGACCTGCCTTACAACAGGCCTACAAGTCCTCAGTCCAGCCTCTCTCAGCCTATTGCGGACAGTCTGAGCCCTGATGGAGGGATTGTGTGTTCCTGGTGTAACTCGGGCAGTTGTTGTTGCCATCCTGTACATGTCCCGCAGGTGTGATGTTCGGATGTACCGATCCTGTGCAGGTGTTGTTACACGTGGTCTTCCACTGCGAGGGCGATCAGCTGTCCGTCCTGTCTCCCTGTAGTGCTGTCTTAAGCATCTCACGGTACGGACATTGCAATTTATTGCCCTGGCCACATCTGCAGTCCTCATGCCTCCTTGCAGCATGCCTAAGGCACGTTCACGCAGATGAGCAAGGACCCTGGGCATCTTTCTTTTCTGTTTTTCAGAGTCAGTACAAATGCCTCTTTAGTGTCCTAAATTTTCATAACTGTGACCTTAATTGCCTACCGTCTGTAAGCTGTTAGTGTCTTAACGACCGTTCCACAGGTTCATGAATTGTTTATGGTTCATTGAACAAGCATGGAAACATGAACAAGCATGGAAACAGTGTTTAAACCCTTTACAATGAAGATCTGTGAAGTTATTTCGATTTTTTACGAATTATCTTTGAAAGACAGGGTCCTGAAAAAGGGACTTTTTTTTTTTGGCTGAGTTTAGATGGAATTATAAAGGGTTCTCCTATGGGGACAGCCGAAGAACTCTTTTAGGTTGTAGATGGCACTTTTTTTATCATAGTGTATCAGTGAAATTCTTACTTACAGGCCTTTCCCAACAATGCAGAGAGAAACATAGAGAGAGAATAGAAAAAAAAGAATTACACGATGAATAAAAACACAATGAGTAAGGATAACTTGGCTATAAACACGTGCTACCAGTACTTGAGCTGGAGGAACAGGTACATGTTGACTTATAGGCCTTGAAGGCCGAGTGCAGTCAAAATGCAGTTTTCATAATGTACAACAGCTGATGAAAAATAACACTGTAAAAGTGTGAAAAAATTCTAATGGCTGGTTTTAGTCCAACTCTGTGTGGTTGTATACGTTGCAAAGACGCTCAGAGGTCTTAAAGCATTGAGTGCCTCCCTCCGATTCAATGACTGCACAGTTAAGTGAATAAAATACACCCACTGAACCTAATGATAGTGTACTGCCTCTCGTTTGTATGAGTAAAGCACCCTCGCCCTTCTTCGTCTTCGTCTTCATCCACTCCTTGTTTGCACAATTGCCCCTTGTGGGATAAATAGCCTAAAGTATTTTTAATTGAATTCTCTTTTTCTCTCTTCCTCTCCCCCCTGCTCTCTCGTTCATGCTCCGTGCTTCCTATTGACTCATGACAGCCAGTGAAATGTGTGATCATCGGGCTCGTTGATGCATGTACCAATATCAATCATCCCACTATCCCATCCTTCTCTCTCTCGCTCCATCAGTGAACGTGAGAGGTCTTCACAACTTGATTGGTGCTGAGTCCCGAGGAGGATATCTTTTTTTGAATACATTCAACTGCCAAAGGCGTCGCCATCCATCTAAAGGTTCTACTTCAGATGATGCATTGACGCATACCACCTGCCCCTTGCCATGTATTGCCGTAGATACTGTAATTGTACATATTGTTTCGTGGAAGCTTTAAGGTTTAGGTGACATTATACAAGAGTAATTTGGAATGCAGAACTTCAGTGGCACAACTCTAGAGATGTCAAGACTGCTTACAAAGGGAAAGCTAAGTATGATTCCTCCTCAAGCTGCACACTCTGTTCACAGGAGATACTGGCACCTCAGTGCCACCATTGTCCCTGCCACACAGACTCCTAAAACGTGCTTATACTCTCAAGTCTTTGATGACAAATAGCCACAGTGCCAGTGGACTCCCTGGCTCTCCCCATTAACACTGCTCATCAGAGCCTGTCTGCGCTGTCACCTCCAGGGCAGCATAATCCTATAGTGTGGACTGGAAAGGGAGAGTTCCTTTCCAAAATACTCTGTCCCCAGTACAAAGTATTTTCTGCTTTGCCGGCAATGGCACTGATATCGCTTCGGGTCCTTCCTTGAGAACTACATACAGTATTTACATATTTACAAAAGACTGAGAAAGCTATTGTACAGTACCACTGGATGCTGTTATTGGCACCAAGATATTCAAGTCTTCCTTTGAGAGTTGGATGTTTATTTTTTTTATTTTCTTTACCTTTATTTTACTAGGCAAGTCAGTTAAGAACAAATTCTTATTTTCAATGCCGACCTAGGAACAGTGGGTTAACTGCCTGTTCGGGGCAGAACGACAGATTTGTACCTTGTCAGCTCAGGGATTTGAACTTGCAACCTTTCGGTTACTAGTCCAACGCTCTAACCACTAAGCTACCCTGCCACCAACTAAATAACAAACTATACTGAGGGAACCTATTCTACCTGAGTGGTCATAATAACTTTCTCTCCCTCTTATTTCCTTCCCTCCAGTCGCGGGAGCCCTTGGCGCTGAGTGACCTGAAAGCCGAGGTGTCCCCCCGTATCTCAGCCGAGGACCTCATTGACCTGTGTGAGCTGTCGGTGGGGGGTCAAACCAAGAGGAGCAAGGCCAGCAAGCCAAAGATCCTTGCCGTCGACATCCGCAGCATCGAGGAGTATCCTTCAGTGTGCGTGTGTGAGCGAGCGTGCGCTTGTGTGTGTGAGATAGAGGGGAATCAATCAATCGATTGGTTAAATTAATGAACCTTTTCTACATCAGCACATTAAGCATTTGTCACAAAGTGCTTTTACAATAAAACCGACCTAGACCCCAAAGAGCAAGCACAGCAGAGACTGAGGTCTTCAGGGCAGATTATTCAAATATGCCTCTTCTTCTACCCCCAGGCTGTTTTTGTTTTAGCACAGCACCACATAGAGAGACGAGAGCCCAAGTATTCTGTTTTCCTTTGAAGGGGAATTGATAGAATGTTGTCGTGAAAGACGGGTCGTACTGTACCTCTGCTGAATGTCTCCAGAGAAGGGATCGCTGCTTAAATATGCTTTTCACCTTCAGGCTGTATTGGTGTTGTGCAGTACCACCGCCAGTACAATAGCTGTGTGTGGGAATACAGGAGGGGACTAAGGAGAATCCATTCTGCCTGCTTATTAGCTACCCCATAGCCTGTTAGCCACCCCGTGTTAGCCACCTGCTAGCCTGTTAGCCACCTGCTAGCCTGTTAGCCACCTGCTATCCTGTTAGCCCCCTGCTAGCCTGTTAGCCGCCTGTTAGCCACCTACTAGCCTGTTAGCCACCTACTAGCAAAAACGACTTGTGTGGGCTAAAGTTACAAAACCTCCACTGGATGGGAGGTTTATGGGTAAACTGAAAAACATTTGGACTTTTGTTACAGGGTGGAGAATACCTGTGAAATTCATATATCAAAAGTGTGAGATGGACTAATATGCTCTGCTGATTGGAGAAGCTGCTTTCATCTGCCGGTCAGTCATGGGAATCTATTACTAAAGTGAGACTGCCTGAGTTGTGAATTGACCTTGTACAAGGTAACATTGTTGAAGTCCTTGAAGTAATTATCCTAGAAAAACCTCCAGCCCTATCACTGGGTGTGAACACGTCTGGCACATTTGACAGCCAATGGACAAAGTTACCCTGGATAAGAGTGTGCTAAGAAAATAAGGAGAGATAGATGTGAATGTTCCCGGGGGTTAGATCTGATTAGAAGTCCAACTTAACCTCTGGTTATAATTACATAGAGTCATGTTTTTTCTTTACCTTTCTTAGAGGAAAGAAAAGGCAGACTCCTTAAGTGGGATGTGATTTGTTCCCTCAGCGGGTGCGGGTGAATTATTAATTCATTATTGTGTGGGTGGGTGCATGACACAGCCTAACACACACTCAGCGCACACACTCCCCCATGGATACACTTGATAAGTCCCTTAAAACCGGGTTGATTATAAACGGGTTGCCAGATTCAATAACCCAGTAATCCATCTTGGCTATTCATAAAAGTCCAATATCACAAAACAAAAACACAGTTTGTGTGCACAGATGGACTGTTTGTTTTCTTCTAGTTGTATTTCCCTGACAGTTAAGTTGTTCACTTTATAAGGAGTGGAATTTCCAGCGCTAAGTAACCAATACTCTTTCATCTTAAAAGTGAGCTACTCTCTCAAGAGTCATCGTCGGAGGTCAGTGGAATGGTAATTGTTTTAGGGGGAGTTAAAGCTCCATTAATCAGGGGGATTAGTGGTAGAATACCTGGCAACCGCCCTCCGTCAGACTAAGTCCCCGCCATTCTATAGACAGCGGTCCCCAGGGCTCCTGACCCAGAATAACAGAGGGATTTGGGCCACTTAAAGCTAGCTACCCTGCATTGTGATGATTGTGAGATATAATACAGTGTTGGATCTCCAGTTGGTCACAAAGTTATTCAATTGATCACACCAATCCAGTGTTTTACTCGTGGTTGGTTTCCATGCCTTCATATATTCAAGAATGTAAATGATAATTGAACAGAGTCCCAGATTTCAGACTGTAGCTACCTTTTTAAGTAGTTAGTGCACCGCTGTTTTAAACAGTCGTGTAGACTACATTACATTTAGGGGTTCTAGAGCAAAGATTCAGTAACTAAAGTGAAATATGTCAGTGTGTATAATGGCCTCTCTCTTCCCCGGAATAATTTAGTACGTGGCCTATAGTGCTTCAGGAAAGCAGTTGAACACCATTTGTCTTAAAATTATGTAGCAATAATGTCGATAACTACACTCGGAAACGGAGCAACCCAGAGAATGATTATTAAATTATACAAGTATGTTTTTTGTTCTTCCCCCTGGCTCGCTTGTGCCTAGCTTTCACTGTTCCCTCAGCGCGAGCTGCCTTGCGCTCAGCAGATAGCTAACACTGTTCCCTCAGCGCGAGCTGCCTGGCGCTCAGCAGATAGCTAACACCATTCCCTCAGCAAGAGCTGCCTGGTGCTCAGCAGATAGCTAACACTGTTCCCTCAGCGCGAGCTGCCTGGGGCTCAGCAAGCTAACACTGTTCCCTCAGCAGATAGCTGCCTGGCGCTCAGCAAGCTAACACTGTTCCCTCAGCGCGAGCTGCCTGGCACTCAGCATATAGCTAACACTGTTCCCTCAGCGCGAGCTGCGTGGCACTCAGCAGATAGCTAACACTGTTCCCTCAGCGCGAGCTGCGTGGCACTCCGCATATAGCTAACACTGTTCCCTCAGCGCGAGCTGCGTGGCGCTCAGCAGATAGCTAACACCGTTCCCTCAGCAAGAGCTGCCTGGCGCTCAGCAGATAGCTAACACTGTTCCGTCAGCAAGAGCTGCCTGGCGCTCAGCAGATAGCTAACACTGTTCCCTCAGCGCGAGCTGCCTGGCACTCAGCAGATAGCTAACACTGTTCCCGCAGCGCGAGCTGCCTGTCACTCAGCAGATAGCTAACACTGTTCCCGCAGCGCGAGCTGCCTGGCACTCAGCAGATAGCTAACACTGTTCCCGCAGCGCGAGCTGCCTGGCACTCAGCAGATAGCTAACACTGTTCCCTCAGCGCGAGCTGCGTGGCACTCAGCAGATAGCTAACACTGTTCCCTCAGCGCGAGCTGCCTCAGCAGAGCTTAATAGACGTATTGTCTTTTGTTTTCTTTCTTTCCCCTCATTATGTCAATTTAAGCACTCTTCCAGTTCCCACCCTCCCTGTCCTCCTCCCATTCACCCCTCCCCAGAGATTGAGTTATTACTTTAATTTGCCTGGCTCGTGATATTTCCTCTCCTTCTTCTTTCTCCTCCCTCCTATTTCGGGAGACTGTCTTTGTCAGCCAGAGCAGCTGCTGTCTTGTAATATAAACTTCTGGTAGACTGTTAGTCTGACAGACCAAGACAGACCCCCTGTCTCAAGTTCACCTCAGACAGACAATGGCATGCACACATTAAATTATTACACTCTGGGTGGGGGGTGGTCATGTGATGCACTGTATGGTGTACTGTGTCCATGATTGCACTTACCCAGAAGGATTTTTTTTATTAGTGATCTTGTATTGCCTTGTAGTATTCATTATGCATGACTAAACAGAGGTTGAGAAATGATTGATTGAAAGTGATGTTCAAGAATTTTCCATATTGTGGACATCAAAGCATATTTTACTTCCAATTGCGCCCAGACATTTTAAATTTGATTGGAGCAAGCAAGCTACCATGGCCTTGGTGTATTAGCTAGCCCTCGACAGGCCTAGTCCACTATAGATCCCTGTGTTTTATAATAGACAGACAGTGTGAACACATGGCCTGGAGATGTATTGCCCTGTAAATTTGAACCGACCGCATTCGGAGCCTGAGATTCATCACAGTGTCAGGGGCCCCAAATCATATCCAGTTGCACTGTTTTAGGCCCATAAAAGTGAAACTGCAGTCTGTGGGACATTTCCCTCCACTCAGTCATGTTCTATTACTGCAGCAGTGTTAAACTGACTTTTATCAGGATGAGGGATTGGAAACAGTTTCTCTCACTATCACCACACTGTAAAAAAATATATATTTTTAAATGATTTGATGTACAATTGTAAGGCAACCAGCTGAAATACGATTGAGTTTTTTTTACCTCAATGCTATTGCTGCTGGTTGCCATAAAATTGTATGTTGAATCAACATTATTTATAAAAGAAATTACAGTGCACAGGATACATGTAAAACACTTGTGAAATTAGGTAGCAGTTTAGCTGAAGAGCACTATAATATAGTGTAAGAAACCACAGGAAGTAGGGGTGCCGAGGGGGCTGCAGCACTCCCTGAAAAATCTGAATAAAAATCATAGATTTATTATTAGTTATTATATTTTAAAAAATCCCACAAGTAGTGCACTGGGCCTTTTTAATAGTCCTGTATTAGCGAACCGATATAGCGGTCTGCAGCACGGGCAAACCCAAAAAAATCGCAGCATCCCCACCCCCAAACCACTTCCCGCGGCTATGGTTATAATGCATTGTTTGACATTACTTATTAGTCACCCTAACTTATTGAGGACATCTGAGATAATCTCAATGTATTACCATCTCATAATGATCCTGACTTTATCTGCCAGCTAATAAGACACTTTAATACCATAAAGACTTTACATAGACTGGTTTACATTTTAAAGCGTTGTCCCTTAACCCAGGGTGTTCAGCTTCGGCCGAGGCCACATCTCGGGCAGCATCAGCATCCCCTACAGCACTGCGTTCTCTCCGGACGGGGAGCTGGTGCAGTGTCCCGCCACTGGCACACTCCAGAGCTTCAGGGGACGTGTCATCGTGGTCATCAGCCACGCCATGAAGAGCGCCGCCATGGTGAGAGAAAACACACACGTTTAGGGATACACAGACATGCATAAACGCAAATGGACACATTGAAACTTTATTCATGCGGGGAAGTCCCATTGAGACCAATTTCTCTTTTACAAGGGAGCCCTGACTCACAAGTGCAGGCATCTGCACACACTCAAACACACATGTATGAATGTGCACCCTACGCACACACATGAGTGCACATACACACACACACACACTATGCCTGCACCTAGGACGGTTAACTTGCACAATGAGCAATTGAATTTATTCCACCTACAAGTTCAACAAGCCAGACTGTTTAGGATTCAATTAGGCTCATATTCCGTTCCTCCACAGACCTCCACTCTAAGTCATACAGAAGTCATGGATTGATAAATCAGACAGGAGTCCAGCTTGTGTTTTCCCCACTGAAATCAGTTCACCTCGTCTATGCTGCATGATTCAGCTGTTTCTGGGGCAAAGCTATTTGCTGTCTTCTCAGCATATTTGTGAACTGTAATTGAAGTGCAGCATAATTTTTCCAAATTAAGCATAAAAGTATGATTTAGTTCTGTTTTTCGCTGTATGGAATAAAAATTGATAGTCGCATTGCTATAAAATACCATTCTTACTGGTTTTTGGTATTCATATGTATTTCTTGTAGATCCCAATTGCTTCTTAAACCTCATGTACATAGACAGCATCTTCACTTTAATTCCCCTCGGTATAATCCATCTTTACTTTAATTCCCCTCGGTATAATCCCTATTTAGTTTAATTCACCTCAGTATAATCCATCAAATCAGAATAGTACACCTGAACTCCTTATTATGAATGATGTACTGTTGAAGTCGGAAGTTTACATACACCTTAGCCAAATACATTTAAACTCAGTCTTTCACAATTCCTGACATTTAATCCTAGTAAAACTTCCCTGTCTTAGGTCAGTTAGGATCACCACTTTATTTTAAGAATGTGAAATGTCAGAATAATAGTAGAGTGATTTATTTCAGCTTTTATTTCTTTTATCACATTCCCAGTGGGTCAGAAGTTTACATACACTGAATTAGTATTTGGTAGAATTGTTTAACTTGGGTCAAACGTTTCTGGTAGCCTTCCACAAGCTTCCCACAATAAGTTGGGTGAATTTTGGCCCATTCCTCCTGAAAGAGCTGGTGTAACTGAGTCAGGTTTGTAGGCCTCCTTGCTCGCACACGCCTTTTCAGTTCTGCCCACAAATTTTCTATGGGATTGAGGTCAGGGCTTTGTGATGGCCACTCCAATACCTTGACATTGATGCCCTTAAGCCATTTTGCCACAACTTTGGAAGTATGCTTGGGGTCATTGTCCATTTGGAAGACCCATTTGCGACCAAGCTTTAACTTCCTGACTGATGTCTTGAGATGTTGCTTCAATATATCCACATATTTTTCCTCCCTCATGATGCCATCTATTTTGTGAGGTGCACCAGTCCTTCATGCAGCAAAGCACCCCCACAACATGATGTTGCCACCCCCCTGCTTCACGGTTAGGATGGTGTTCTTCGGCTTGCAGGCCACCCCCTTTTTCCTCCAAACATAACGATGGTCATTATGGCCAAACAGTTCTATTTTTGTTTCATCAGACCAGAGGACATTTCTCCAAAAAGTACGATCTTTGTCCCCATCTGCAGTTGCAAACCGTAGTCTGGCTTTTTTATGGCGGTTTTGGAGCAGTGGCTTCTTCCTTCCTGAGCGGCCTTTCAGGTTATGTCGATGTAGGACTCGTTTTACTGTGGATATAGATACTTTTGTACCTGTTTCCTCCAGCATCTTCACAAGTTCTTTGCTGTTGTTCTGGGATTGATTTGCACTTTTCGCACCAAAGTACGTCCATCTCTAGGAGACAGAACGCATCTCCTTCCTGAGCGGTAATGACAGCTGCGTGGTCCCATGGTGTTTGTACTTGCGTACTATTGTTTGTACAGATGAACGTGGTACCTTCAGCCATTTAGAAAATGCTCCCAAGGATGAACCAGACTTGTGGAGGTCTACAATTTCTTTCTGAGGTCTTGGCTGATTTCTTTTGATTTTACCATGATGTCAAGCAAAGAGGCACTGAGTTTGAAGGTAGGCCTTGAGATACATCCACAGGTACACCTCCAATTGACTCAAATGATGTCAATTGGCCTATCAGAAGCTTCTAAAGCCATGACACCATTTTCTGGAATTTTCCAAGCTGTTAAAAGGCACAGTCAACTTAGTGTATGTAAACTTCTGACCCACTGGAATTGTGATACAGTGAATTATAAGTGAAATAATCTGTCTGTAAACAATTGTTGGAAAAATTACTTGTGTCATGCACAAAGTAGATGTCCTAACAAGAAATTTGTGGAGTGGTTGAAAAATGAATTTTAATGACTCCAACCTAAGTGTATGTAAACTTCTGACTTCAACTGTATTAGGCTACATGTACAGCATGTTTAGATATGATTCACGTGGCATTCTGTTGCATTATATTGCATCTCTTCTTGGCATTTGTCCCCAAAATGACAGTTGGCCTCCTTTGAAGGTTGGCCTTCTTGCCTGGGAAGCCCCAGTTCAGGGGGTATCGTTCTGATCAGATCCTCTCAGATCCACACAGTGATCAGAGGGCTTTAAGATGGGATATCTGGGATGTCATAACTCCTTAGGTCAGCGCACAGCGTCACATGAACCAGTATCTGTGCATTAGAGACCTCTCTAATGCAAAGAAAGCTCAGATTCAAACTTTCATTAACCAGCTCTGCAAGTGTTATGTCAAAATATGTTCGTTGATCACCAAATACGGAGTTTCTTCTTAATCTACTTCCGTTACGGCCGGTATGTACTTCCAAAAAGAGAGAATTAGTTAATTATTTGTGGGGTATAGCGGCCTCTTTTTGTAGCTGTTAATGAGCAGATTGAAAAGGTCAGAGACCATACTTACTCTGAAGTAAGTAAGACATCTTCATATTGAAATGAATGGGCAACCTGAATGAACTTAGCCTGTGAACCAGATACTTACCAAACCCTCTGTGTTGACTCTTTGGAAATGACTGTGTATCTGACCTTCTGTATAAGAGAGACCAGACCAGTGAGACAGATTGATAGAGATGGTAACAAACAGAGATAGTGACAGACAGGCAGGCAGACTGACAGGGGGTAGAGTAATCAATTTAGAAGAAATACCACAGACAGCCTAGTCAGTCTGGGGTGTATGTGACGTGTGGCTCAAGGTCAGATGTGAGACGAACTGCCGTGGTAAAGTCGACCTACCCATCTACACTGGTGTTTCTGCAAAGACAGCGCCCAGTCTGCACAGGTGTCTTCCAGCCTTTGCAGCCAATAGAAAAACAACCTGTCTACGATGACTCTTCAAAGTCACATTTTGTTTTTCATCAAATAAGATCTAAATTGTTACATGTAGTTTTCCTTCATCGCCTGAATGTTGTGGGCAGAAATTGGAGTTGTGCTATACAGCAAGCAGAGAACAGCAAAGTAGACACAGCTCAACAACTCAGACCGCTATATTGATGATCCTAACAAGTGGATAAAGCCTCTTCCCACAACGGAATACATATTTTGCCACAACAACGTCTGTTGTGAGACTCACAGTAGCTCTTAGATGTCTGTCAATTTCGCGACGTCCCCCCTAAGGCCCTTCTGCTAGCCCCGGCCCGCTAACTGTCTGAATCGCTGTGTCTCCAGCTCGCCTATCCTCCCACTGGTCCCTATGATCACTCGGCTATGCATGCCTCTCCCTAATGTCAAAATGTCTTGTCTATTGCTGTTTTGATTATTGATTGTCTTATTTCACTGTAGAGACTCCAGCCCTGCTCAATATGCCTTAGCTAGCCCGTTTCACCTCCCACACATGCGGTGACTTCACCTGGTCTAAATGATGTCTCTGGAGACAACACCTCTTTCATCGTCACCCAATGCCTAGGTTTACCTCCACTGTATTCACATCCGACCATACCCTTGTCTGTACATTATGCCTTGAATCTATTCTTCCGCGCCCAGAAACCTGTTCCTTTTACTCTCTGTTCCGAACGCACTAGTCGACCAGTTCTTATAGCCTTTAGCCGTACCCTTATCCTACTCCTCCTCTGTTCCTCTGGTGATGTAGAGGTTAATCCAGGCCCTGCAGCGCCTAGCTCCACTCCTATTCCCCAGGCGCTCTCCTTTGTTGACTTCTGTAACAGTAAAAGCCTTGGTTTCAGGCATGTTAACATTAGAAGCCTCCTCCCTAAGTTTGTTTTATTCACTGCTTTAGCACACTCTGCCAACCCGGATGTCCTAGCCGTGTCTGAATCCTGGCTTAGGAAGACCACCAAAACCCCTGAAATTTCAAATCCTTAACTTCTTTGGGAGCAGCGCACGAGGTGACCGTTTTGGAGAGCCTGGCGTGCCCAAAGTAAAATGCCTACCATTCAGGCCCAGAAAATAGGATATGCACATATTTAGTACCATTGGATAGGAAACACTCTGAATTTTCTAAAAGTGTTAACATTTTGTCTGTGAGTATAACAGAACGGATATGGCAGGCGAAAACCCGAGGAATTTCTGTCCTGGAAAAAGTGGTTTTGACACATTGCCTCATTTAGAACCCCTCCCTTATGAAAATGCCCATATAAGGGCATATGAATGCAGTACCTATAGCTTCCTCTGGATGTCAACAGTCTCGAGAAAGTCTTCTGATTCTTTTTAGATGCATTAGATGGCAGAAGAAGAAGAATTAGGAAGTGGTCACACAGAATGTCAATAGAGGAAAAGGCGCGTTCACGGCTGGCGCTCTTTGGTTTTTTCCTTTCTTATCGCCCAGTTTATATTCCGTTGAAATATTATACTATTTATACAAAAGTGTTCCTAAGGATACATTTAAAATTATGTTTGATTGTTCTTGGACAAGTTTATAGGTATAAGTTGAACGAGTTCTCTTCACGTTTCAATGGACGATTGGATGCTCTATTTTCTCATTATAACGCGCCAACCAAACTGAGATTTATGGATATAATACATTACTTTTTCTAACAACAGATCCATGGATTGTCTTCGTTGGACACTTGGGAAGCCCTCAGCAGAAGTTCTTCAAAAGGGAATTGATTTGTTTTCGCTGTGAAATGTGTTTTCTGTGAACCGTGAAGGCTTATGAATTCATGGTAATGGGAAAAATATGTGCAGTGCTATCCTCAAACAATCAAATGTGGTGCTTTCGCCGTAAAGCCTTTTTGAAATCTGGCAACGCTGTGATATTGCCAAGAAGCAGAGCTTTTGATGACTATGCAACACTTGTATATTGATGCATGTTTAATAATTCAACTTTTGGATTTTGAATTTGGCGCCCCACCGCTCCCTAAGAAGTTAACTATAACATTTTCTGACAAGATAGAACTGCCAAAGGGGGCGGAGTTGCAATCTACTGCAGAGATATAGCCTGCAGAGCTCTGTCATACTATCCAGGTCTGTGCCCAAACAATTCGAGCTTCTACTTCTAAAAATCCACCTTTCCAGAAACAAGTCTCTCACCGTTGCCGCTTGTTATAGACCACCTTCTGTCCCCTGGACACCATATGTGAATTGATTGCCCCCCATCTATCTTCAGAGCTCGTACTGCTAGGTGACCTAAACTGGGACATGCTTAACAACCCAGCCATCTTACAATATTAGCTAGATGCCCTCAATCTCACACAAATTATCAATGAACCTACCAGGTACAACCCCAAATCTGTAAACACAGGCACCCTCATAGATATCATCCTGACCAACCTGCCCTCTAAATACACCTCTGCTGTCTTCAACCAGGATCTCAGCGATCACTGCTTCATTACCTGTGTCCGTAATTACCTGTGTCCTCATCACGTCAAACGCTCCCTAAAACATTTCAGCGAGCAGGCCTTTCTAATCGACCTGGCCCGGGTACCCTGGAAGGATATTGACCTTAAAAGTGCTTTCCTCACCATCTTAAATAAGCATGCCCCATTCAAAAAATGTAGAACCAGGAACAGATATAGCGCCTGGTTCACTCCAGACCTGACTGCCCTTGACCAGCACAAAAAACATCCTGTGGCATACTGCATTAGCATCGAATAGCCCCCGCGATATGCAACTTTTCAGGGAAGTTAGGAACCAATATAGACAGGCAGTTAGGAAAGCAAAGGCTAGCTTTTTCAAACAGAAATGTGCATCCTGTAGCACAAACTCCGAAAAGTTCTGGGACACTGTAAAGTCCATTGGGAATAAGAGCACCTCCTCCCAGCTGCCCACTGCACTGAGGCTAGGAAACACTGTCACCACTGATAAATCCACGATAATTGAGAATTTCAATAAGCAGTCTTCTACGGCTGGCCATGCTTTCCACCTGGCTACCCCTACCCCGGTCAACAGCCCTGCACCCCCCACAGCAACGTGCCCAAACCTCCCCCATTTCTCCTTCACCCAAATCCAGATAGCTGATGTTCTGAAAGAGTTGCAAAATCTGGACCCCTACAAATCAGCTGGGCTAGACAATCTGGACCCTCTCTTTCTAAAATTATCCGCCGCAATTTTTGCAACCCCTATTACTAGCCTGTTCAACCTCTCTTTCATATCGTCTGAGATCCCCAAAGATTGGAAAGCTGCCGTGGTCATCCCCCTCTTCAAAGGGGGAGACGCTCTAGACCCAAACTGTTACAGACCTACAGTTGAAGTCGGAAGTTTACATACACTTAGGTTGGAGTCATTAAAACTCGTTTTTCAACCACTCCACAAATGTCTTGTTAACTAACTATAGTTTTGTCAAGTCGGTTAGGACATCTACTTTGTGCATGACACAAGTAATTTTTCCAACAAATGTTTACAGACAGATTATTTCACTTATAATTCACTGTATCACAATTCCAGTGGGTCAGAAGTTTACATACACTAAGTTGACTGTGCCTTTTAACAGCTTGGAAAATTCCAGAAAATGATGTCATGGCTTTAGAAGCTTCTGATAGGCAAATTGACATCATTTGAGTCAATTGGAGGTGTACCTGTGGATGTATTTCAAGGCCTACCTTCAAACTTAGAGCCTCTTTGCTTGACATCATGGGAAACTCAAAGAAATCAGCCAAGACCTCAGAAAAGATATTCACAAGTCTGGTTCCTCCTTGGGAGCAATTTCCAAATGCCTGAAGGTACCATGTGCAACTGTACAAACAATAGTATAAACACTATAGGACCACGCAGCTGTCATTACCGCTCAGGAAGGAGATGCGTTCTGTCTCCTAGAGATGGACGTACTTTGGTGCGAAAAGTGCAAATCAATCCCAGAACAACAGCAAAGGACCTTGTGAAGATGCTGGAGGAAACAGGTACAAAAGTATCTATCCACAGTAAAACAAGTCCTATATCGACATAACCTGAAAGGCCGGTCAACAAGGAAGAAGCCACTGCTCCAAAACCTCCATAAAAAAGCCAGACTATGGTTTGCAAATGCACATGGGGACAAAGATTGTACTTTTTGGAGAAAAGTCCTCTGGTCTGATGAAACAAACATAGAACTGTTTGGCCATAATGACCATCATTATGTTTGGAGGAAAAAGGGGGAGACTTGCAAGCCGAAGAACACCATCCCAACCGTGAAGCACGGGGTGTACTGTCGATTTAGGGCCAGATAGCACTGCATTTTGCTTTGTGCTTGTGTTTCCCAATAAGCAATGTAGTTTTGACTGTGTTGTACTTTGGTTTATTCTGATTGATTGGATGTTCTGGTCCTGAGGCTTCAGTGTTTTAGTAGACCGGGTTTGTGAACTCAGCCCCAGGACCAGCTGGATGAAGGGACTCTTTTCTTTGTTCCGCTCTTTGCACTGCAGGGCTTGGTAATGATATGAGAGGGGGTCACTGTATTTTAGATGTTTCCAAAACTTAATTGCTCTTTTTTTTTTATTATTATTAGTGGATATTGGCCTAATTCTCATCTCTCTCTCTACCATCTCTCTCTCTCTCTCTCCCTACCATCTGTCTCTCTCTCTCTCCCTACCATCTCTGTCTCTCTCACATTCACTTTTCCTCCCTCTCTCAATTTCTCTCTGGCTGCTGTATGAGGTTTTTCTTAATGAATGGACTGTTTGCTTGCCCTTTCCATCCCAAATAATCTGCCCTGAGGCTGGCTGGAAGATCTTTTCTCATTTGGAGATTTCAGCTGAAGTCTGTGACAGTCTAGTTTAGGGATATTTAAAAAATTGATTCCGTGTGTGCGTGCTTGTGTGGGTTCATACTGTGTGTGTGAAGTCCCCATAAGAATAGTAAACAAACAAAAAGTTCACTAACTGGGGACATTTTGTTAGTTCCCACGAGGTCAAATGCTATTTCTATGGGGTTTAGGGTTATGGTTAGAATTAGTGTTAGGGTTAGAATTATGTTTAGGGTTAGGAGCTAGTGTTAGTTTTAGGGTTAGGAGCTATGGTTAGGTTTTTGGGTTAGGGTAAGAGTACGGGTTAGTTTTTTAAGGTTTAGGGAAAATAGGATTTTGAATGGGACTGAATGTTGTGTCCCCACAAAGTTAGTGGTGAGGGATATTAAAGCACCTGTGATTC
Source organism: Hucho hucho (assembly GCA_003317085.1). Classification (NCBI taxonomy): domain Eukaryota; kingdom Metazoa; phylum Chordata; class Actinopteri; order Salmoniformes; family Salmonidae; genus Hucho; species Hucho hucho. The sequence continues at coordinate 487,723 of QNTS01000955.1, read as the reverse complement.
ATTCTGGTCGAGAAGATAGAAGATGTAGCTGTGAGAAATGTGTTTTGACCTGGCAGGCAAACATGGGAATGTTTTGTGTGTGTGTGTGAGAAATGCTGTTTGTAGAAGGACTGCAAGGTCCATAGACCCTAATGCATTAGTGATGAATGTTTGTTTACTGCCTAGTGTGCCTACTCTCCCAGTCTATGGGTGAATTCAAAATGGCACCATATTCCCATAGGGCTCTGGTCAAAAGAAGTGTGCAACGGTATGTAGGGAATGGGTGCCATTTGGGATGCACCCTATACATGGCTCAGTGAGACTGGAGATGTATAACATTGCTTATTTGTCTGATAGATCTTTTTTTTTGTACCTACTAACTGAAGTGTCTATTTACAATCGGAACATGCATGAAAACATGTCTGTAAATATAACAGTTTATATATACAGAGACACACGCCTGCATACATTGCTACCGAGCCTCAGGAGTGAAGAACACAGAAATACGATGTTCCACCCATAGAGACATGTCATAATAGAGATGTTTATACCACAGCATTGTTGAATACTCGTTTCTGATTGGCTAGAAGGGCATTCGGGAATATAATATCTGTATTTCATTATTTGGTTCAATCAGCACTGTCTTTGATGTCTCAGTTAACGCAGAACGCCAGCTGGTCCAGTTGGTCCAAAATGGCACTCTATTCCATATGGAGTGCACAGAAACCTCTAAACATAGCTTAATTGGCAGAATAGAACCCTCTCTTATGTCCACATCTTCTCATATTTTATCCACTTATTGGAATAATTATAGGCTCTTTTAGCAATTGTAAAGAAAGGTTGTTAATGCACAGCGTGTTTTTGCTCCGTCCCTGTCCTATTGATACAGGGTCAGGGGCTGTTTGTAAATGTTAACGGCATCCTCGGGCCTCTGTGACATGAATGGGAGAAGGAAACAACTTCTCCACCCCGCTGATCCCCACAAGGGTGCGTTCTCAGCCCTCTCCTGTACTCCCTTTTCACCCATGACTGCGTGGCCATGCACGCCTCCAACTCAATCATCAAGTTTGCAGACGGCACTACAGTGGTAGGCTTGATTACCAACAACGACGAGACAGACTACAGGGAGGAGGTGAGGGCCCTCGGGAGTGTGGTGCCAGGAAAATAACCTCACACTCAACGTCAACAAAACAAAGCAGATGATCGTGGACTTCAGGAAACAGCAGAGGGAGCAGCCCCCTATCCACATCGACGGGACAGTAGTGGAGAAGGTGGAAAACTGAAATGGTCCACCCACACAGACAGCATGGTGAAGGAGGCGCAACAGCGCCTCTTCAACCTCAGGAGGCTGAAGAAATTTGGCTTGTCACCAAAAACACTCAATCTTTTACAGATGCACAATCGAGAGCATCCTGTCGGGCTGTATCACCGCCTGGTACGGCAACTGCTCCGCCCACAACCGTAAGGCTCTCCAGAGGGTAGTAAGGTCTGCACAACGCATCACCGGGTGCAAACTACCTGCCCTCCAGGACACCTACACCACCTGATGTCACAGGAAAACCAAAAAGATCATCAAGGACAACAACCACCCGAGCCACTGCCTGTTCACCCTGCTATCATCCAGAAGGCGAGGTCAGTACAGGTGCATCAAAGCTGGGACCGAGAGACTGAAAAACAGCTTCTATCTTAAGGCCATCAGACTGTTAAACAGCCATCACTAACATTGAGTGGCTGCTTCCAACATACTGACTCAAATCTCTAGCCACTTTAATAATAAAAAATTGGATGTAATAAATGTATCACTAGTCACTTTAAACAATGACACTTTATATAATACCCTACATTACTCATCTCATATGTATATACTGTACTCTATACCATCTACTGCATCTTGCCTATGCCGTTCAGCCATATATTTATATGTACATATTCTTATTCATTCCTTTATACTTGTGTGTATAAGGTAGTTGTTGTGAAATTGTTAGATTACTTGTTAGATATTACTGCATGGTCGGAACTAGAAGCACAAGCATTTCGTTACACTCGCATTAACATCTGCTAACCATGTGTATGTGACCAATAAAATTAGATTTGAATGTGTCTTTCTTTATTTATGAAGCAGTGCACTTCCCTGAACCAATTCCAGTGTTTTGGCTGTAATGTTATACTCCAAGGTGTGATGTTTGGTTGCTACGTCACCTTGCTTGTTAGTCTGCGCCATGATTGTTCTTCTCTCAGCCACTGATCAACGCTAGCAAACAAATTCAACTTGCTAATGTGAGCACCACAGTAGAATCGTCCGTGTTATTTGAAAGAATTTGCACATTGCAGAAACTAGACAACTGCATGTTCTCTAAGTACGCAGAGACCTCCTCCTTCAGTACACTCTTCTTCCTGCACCTTACAGTAGCTACTTTGTCAAATGTTGTGGTAAATGTTCCATGTTAATGGTTTGCCTTGGTCTTGTTGTCCCCCCTCCCCTCCAGTTTGGTAATAGTTCCTCCATGTTGTTAATGGTTTGCCTTGTTGTCCCCCCTCCAGTTTGCGACCCACCTGGTGAAGGTAAACTACCCTCGGGTGACCACCCTGGACGGAGGCATCAACAAGATGAAGCCCACAGGCCTCCTCACTGTCCCCTCCCCCCAGATCTGATCAGAGACCACACCCGCCAGCTGCCAAACAAACTCGCTCCCGCCCACACAAACAAAAGGGAACCACTCATTCATTGTCTACCAACTGGCATTCTTTTTATTTTAATCGTAAGAAAAATTGTTTCTGTATATTGTTTTAGATTTTATAATCTAAAACAGCAGTCCCTCTTTTTTTTATTTCTTACGTTGCAGTACTGTATGTATCTATGTATGTGTTCAGAGATGTCACAGCATTAAAATGACTGAGATCAGCTCCTCACTGTACAAAGTGTCTGACTTCTGTTTGCATAAGAGATAAGAAAGTGTGTATCATTTGAAGATAAGGGAAGAGGTCACATTGATAACATATTGATGTCTTCCGTCTCCTCATAAAAGTGAACTCAAGGGTTGCGTTGATAGGTGTTGCATCAAAGGCATTGTACTAACAGTTTGTCTGCAATCACTGCTCAAGTGCGTATGTAAGTGTTTTCATGTTAAAATAGTTTATTTACAAATTACAATTGTATGGGCCTCTCATTTACTTTAGACACACTATCATGGAGCTAGGTTTACAGTGAGCTTAGACATTATATATGGGTTTGACCTGTTTGACCTCAAACCTGACCCCTGTCTACCCTGCGCTTGTCCTGCAGTAATCCTTGTACTATGTACACAGTGAAGGTTATCTACAGATTCCAGGTGTAAATACTGCAGTCCCTGCAGCTCCATTTCTGCAGTGGTGGGATTTGTCCTGTTGAGACCCAAATAGATGTCACGCATATCGTCCCAGTGGGCAGAAATTATGTAATTTTCCCATTTTCAACTGGCTTTCTGGTTGAGACTTCATACAACCAGGTAAAAATGTACTTTTCATGACGAAATGAAGACGTTGTGGGAAAGACATATTTTGGTTGTTATCGAATCTGTTGTTTTTCTGGTGGCTAAGAAGACAAACGTTAAATAAAATGTATTTTATTCGAATTCTTTGAAAGATGGGCTGGTCTTGTGGTAGTGCTGGACTACCCTTTGTCCCTGGAGGCAAGGGTTCAATTCCCGGCTGTGCCACTTTCCGACCTAGATCCCTTTATTTAATCTCCCCTACTATCTCAACTACTTCTACCCGGTAGCTGTCAACAAAAACTATACAATACTGGAAGGAGAATACTTCAAGAGAATGGAATTCCATAGGCTTACCTGACCTGCACTTTATCGCCTTCCAGATGTAAAAGTGCCTAATTGTAATGTTTTTTTCATTTTTTTTAAAAAGGGCAATCACTTCTTGGCCTGCTTAAAGTTACACGCTTTCCCACACTTTACTGTATATTTACAGTAGTCTTATTCGGCAACCCTTTTCCATCAGCAGTGGGCCTCACAGAGAGGAGGCTGGTGGGAGGAGCTATAGGAGGATGGGCTCATTGTAAAGACTGCAGTAAATGGAACTGCATAAAACACATCAAACATATGAAAACCACATTTGACCCCGTTCCGTTTGTATTTATTATGGTTCCCCATTAGTTCCTGCCAAGGCAGCAGCTACTCTTCCTGGGGTCCGGCAGAATTACGGCAGTGCCCTCAGGCCCATACTCCACTACCACATATCTACAACACAAAATCCATGTGTACGTGTGTATAGTGCGTGTGTTATCATGTGTCTGTGCCTATGTTTGTTTGTGTTACTTCAGTCACCTTACTTCCATAAGGTGTATTTGTACCTGCTTTTTAAATCTGATTATACTGCTTGCATCAGTTACCTGATGTGGAATAGAGTTCCATGTAGTCATAGCTCTATGTAGTACTGTGCGCCTCCCATAGTCTGTTCTGGACTTGGGGACTGAAGAGACCTCTGGTGGCATGTCTTGTGGGGTATGCATGGGTGTCCAAGTGTGCTAGTATTTTAAACAAACAGCTTGGTACTTTCAGCTTATCAACACCTCTTACAGTAATGATGATGTAAATCTCTCTTCCACTTTGAGCCATGAGAGATTGACATGCATGTCATTAATATTAGCTCTGTTCTGTTCCGAGCCAACTGCAATTTTCCCAAGTCCCTCTTTGTAACACCTGACCACACTACTGAACAGTAGTCCAGGTGCGACAAAACCAGGGCTTGTAGGACCTGCCTTTTTGATAGTGTTGTTAAGAAGGCAGAGCAGCGCTTTATTATGGACAGACTTCTCCCCATCTTAGCTACTTTTGTATCAATATGTTTTGACCTTGACAGTTTACAATTAAGGGTAACTCCATGCAGTTTAGTCACCGCAACTTGCTCAATTTCCGCATTACTCATTACGAGACGTAGTTGAGGTTTAGGATTTAGTGATGTTGTGTTGAGTCATCTGCATACATAGACACACTGGCATTACTCAAAGACAATGGCATGTTGTTAGTAAAGATTGAAAAAAGCAAGGGGCCTAAACAGCTACCCTGGGGAATTCCTGCTTTTCCCTGGATTATGTTTGAGGCTTCCATTAAAGAACACCCTCTGTTCTGTTAGACAAGTAACTCTTTATCCACATTATAGAATGGGGGTGTAAAGCCATAACTCATCACTTTTTCCAGCAGCAGACTATGATCAATGATGTCAAAAGCTGCACTGAAGTCTAACAAGACAGCCCCCACAATCATTGTATCATAAATTTCTCTCGGGCAATCATCAGTCATTTGTGTAAGTGCTGTGCTTGTTGAGTGTCCTTCTCTATATGCATGCTGAAAGTCTGTTGTCACTTAGTTTACTGTGAATTAGCATTGTATCTGATCAAATACTATTTTTTCCAGAAGTTTACTAAGGGTTGGTAGCAGGCTGATTGGATCAGTAAAGGGGGCTTTACTATTCTTTGGTAGCGAAATGACTAGCTTCCCTCCAGGCTTGAGGGCACACACTTTCTAGTAGCTTGAAGATGTTGCAAATTGGAGTGGCAATATTGCCCACTTATCTTCAGTAATTTTCCATTCAGATTGTCAGACCCCGGTGGCTTGTCATTGTTGATAGACAACAAAAAATGTTTCACCTCTTCCACACGGACTTTACAGAATTCAAAAGTACAATTCTTGTCTTTCATAATTTGGTCAGATATTCTTGGATGTGTAGTGTCAGCGTTTGCTGCTGGCAGGTCATCCCTAAGTTTGTTTATCTTGCCAATGAAAAGTCATTGAAGTAGTTGGCCATATCAGTGGGTTTTGTGATAAATGAGCCATTGATTCCATTCCAGCCATCTGATGAGCCGTTCCTTCTATAGCTCCTCCCACCAGCCTCCTCTGGCCGCACCTATTCTTTGGAATTTGCCAAGAAGGATATGCGATAAGATGCAAGTTAGTGATACATATTGACCGGTATGTGTCCTGCCAAAGAAGCACAATAGAAGCATCATCAGTGTGAGTAAGAAGGATTTGGAGGCTGTCCTTGAGACACTGTACAGTATAGGAGACATTGTACTAACACCATATAGTAACTGTACAAGACTCGTGAAATCCTGTTTGGATGTCTTGCAGACCACCTAAACAGAGTCTGTGGGAACAATGCAATTTCCCACATGTAACTTGCATTGCAGTGCTGAGCAAACATTTAACCACATGCCCTCAGAATTGGGAAAGTGGCGTTACAACACCCTTTCAACCATGGTTCAACCTTTACAAACAGATTCAACACTTCTACTGTATATTTGCAATAGGTGATTGGTCTGTCAACAGTGCCATAATTTATCATACAGGATATGCAAGGTCAATGGTGGGAAGTGAGGCATACACTGGGGTGGAAAAAGGCATACACTGGGGGGGGGAAAAACGGAAAACCCTCATTCACTACAATATTCTTTAAGTTTTAATGTATTGATAGGCACTAGACGTTGTGAAAATTGTAGAACAATGTATGTAAATAATGAATGTAAATTATGATTGTGAAAAAAGGTACTACAATGTGTTATCATTTATAAATGTGTGAATGCCTATTTTTCTCCAAACGCTGATGAAGGCTGTCGCCCAAACATGTCCAATTGCTCTGACCTCTCCTGCTGATAATTACATAAAACGTAAGAATAATTCAGTGTGGATTTGAGCTTTTTTCCTTTGTCCAGTACATGGTGAGTTGAACATTGTGGGTTGTACACGCTTGCATATTTTTGCCACTATGCAGGACAGCCATTTCTGACTAGCTAACTGCGTTGCGTACCCCGGGCATAATTCATCCTCTAAGGACAGTTCAAATAGTACTTCCTACAGCAGATCATCAAAGCTCTTCTAAAGTATTCCATTCATTTATATTGTTTGACATAATGCCTGAGTTTTACATTTGCTCTGTGAAACTCTATTGGCTCAGCTTGACATAGTTCCACATAATGCCAGGGTATACATGGTGGGCTTCCCGTCACGGCTCAGCCACATAATGCCAGGGTAAACATGGTTGGTTTCCCCTCACGGCTTAGCCACATAATGCCAGGGTATACATGGTGGGCTTCCCCTCACGGCTCAGCCACATAATGCCAGGGTATACATGGTGGGTTTCCCCTCACGGCTCAGCCACATAATGCCAGGGTATACATGGCGGGCTTCCCCTCACGGCTCAGCCACATAATGCCAGGGTATACATGGTGGGCTTCCCCTCACGGCTCAGCCACATAATGCCAGGGTATACATGGTGGGCTTCCCCTCACGGCTCAGCCACATAATGCCAGGGTATACATGGTGGGCTTCCCCTCACAGCTCAGCCACATAATGCCAGGGTATACATGGTGGGCCTCCCCTCACGGCTCAGCCACATAATGCCAGGGTATACATGGTGGGTTTCCCCTCACGGCTCAGCCACATAATGCCAGGGTATACATGGTGGGCTTTCTGCAATAAGGATACATGTATTTCATTCTCTATGAGGTCACAACAGTCTTTCCTCTTCTCTCTCACCACAATATCGTTTCAATACACAGGGAAATGTCCCCGATATTACCTGTTTCAATACGCAGGGAAATGTCCCTGATCTTACCTGTTTCAATACGCAGGGGAAATGTCCCTGATCTTACCTGTGCACATTGCGTATTTTGCTTTTAGGTAGGTTGTACATAATATGCACTAGATGACCAAAAGTATGTGGAAACCTGCTCGTCGAACATCTCATTTCAAAATCATGGGCATTAATATGGAGTTGGTCCCCCCTTTGCTGCTATGACAGCCTCCATTCTTCTGGGAAGGTTTTCCACTAGATGTTGGAACATTACTGTGGGGACTTGCTTCCAATCAGCCACAAGAGCACTAGTGAGGTTGGGCACTGATGTTGGGCGATTAGGCATGGCTCGCAGATGGCGTTCCAATTCATCACAAAGGTATTCGATGGGGTTGAGGTCAGGGCTCTATGCAGGCCAGTCAAGTTCTTCCACACCGGACTGCCAGATGGTGAAGCGTGATTCATCACTCCAGAGAACACGTTTCCACCGCTCCAGAGTCCAATGGCGGCGATCTTTAAAACAGTTCAAAGTGCATCAGAGAACTTAAAGGAGCAGGTTTAAAAACGATCAAGACTGTTCAACAGCCCTCCAATCAGAATAAAATTATCCAGCTGTAAATCCTTTTGTAAAATGTTCCACGATGATGGGGCAGCAATGCTAGAAGCACTCCTACCAAACTCTGTTCTTGTGTAGGGAACATTATATAAAATCACTTCCAACCAATCTCAGGTCTCCCATTCTATAGGATCACTGAGCTGAAACTGAAGGGCTATTCTGACAGCAAGAAGAACTGGAAAAACGTCGATGAAATCAGCAAAGTCTTCTGCTGCAATAGAACTGTCATCTCAGGTGAGTGCATTTCATAGGTGCATTTGCAGTATTAACTCCAGGGGCCTGTTTATTAGGTGGTAAACGTTGTGAAACAAAGTGAAAGGGGGAAGTAATACTACTTGAATATGTCCAATTAAAATATACATACAGTACCAGTCAAAAGTTTGGACACCTACTCATTCAAGGGTTTTTCTTAATTTTCACTATTTTCTACATTGTAGAATAATAGTGAAGACATCAACACTATGAAATAACACATATGGAATCATGTAGTAACCAAAAAAGTGTTAAACAAATATTATATATTTGAGATTCTTCAAAGTAACCACCCTTTGGATTGATGGCAGCTTTGAACATTCTTGGCATTCTCTCAACCAGCTTCAAACTTTTGACTGGTACTGTATATACTGAAAACGACCCTGGTTTACTAGGCATCATCTGGAAGAAAACAGACTGAAACAGGGAGGGAATACCTGTCCAATAAGAAACTCTTGATTTTATTTTTTCTGTTGCAAAAGGTTTTGTTACAGTGTGCACTAATTAATACAACCCATAATTTCCTCCTTCCAGACTACGCACAGGAGCACTGGAAGGAAGACAAGTTTTTTGGGTACCAGTATCTGAACGGCTCCAACCCCATGTTGATCCATCACTGCTCGGAATTGCCGGCAAATTTCCCCGTCACAGAAGAAATGGTCAAGCCCTCTCTTCGTGGATCGTCCAGCCTCCTAAGGGAATTGCAGGTACTGTACAGTATGTCAAAATGGGAGTCTTTGGTAAAATAATTGTTAAGTTGCCTAAATTATTGCAGTATCTAAATAAATGATAATATTTCAGACAGAAAATAGTCTGTTCAATAGGAAAGAAAAATAACGAGGAGCACACACCCATTCACGCGCGCAAAACAGTAGTGTCCGTTTCATGAGCCACTTGGAAGAACTTAAATTTCTTGTTCATTTTTTTCAAAAACAAGCCTAAAACCATGTCTAAAGACTGTTGACATCTAGTGGAAGCCATAGGAACTGCAATCTGGGGGCTAATTCCCTGTATAGTCAATAGCAAGTCATGGAAAGACAGTGACTTCAAAAACACACATTTTCTGGATGGATTTTCCTCTGGTTTTCGCCTGCCCTATCAGTTCTGTTATACTCAGACATTGTTTTTTAACAGTTTTAGAAACTTCAGCGTGTTTTCTATCCAATACTACCAATTATATGCATATCCTAGCTTCTGAGCCTGAGTAACAGGCAGTTTACTTTGGGCACATCAGACTCTCCGTACTTCCGAACACTGCCCCCTAGTAGAGGTTAATGATATTGTAACTAGCAATATTTTGCTAACATTGATTATTCTCCATATGCAGGTGGCCCTTGGCCAGTACTCAGAGGAGCACTTCAACGAGGTATCACCCTGCAGGATGATTCAAAAATTCCAGATGGAGCTGAAGGTCTTCAGCGAGACAGTCAATGCCAGGAACTCTGGGCTACCAGTGCCATACACCTACATGGACCCTGCTGTGGTGGAGAACAGCGTGGCCATTTAGATAAGCCAAAGTCCTAGACCAGGGTCCAGTTCATTAGGGACTAATTAGAAGAAAACTGAGGACCTACCTGGACTTTTCCAATAAGGTTTATTTTTGTTGTCCTTTGTGTCGCTTTTTTAAAATGTTTTCCATTGAGTGCCCTGATGAACATGACCCAATGATTCTGGGGGCATGCGCTAGTAAACATGCTTCAATCTATAAAATGTTTTATTGAGCATGATAATTTTGAGCTTCAATAAACGAATGTCCTAATTCAATCATATCAAGGGAAAATCGCACTATGGGTTCAGTCAGAATGTTATTGCTGTATCACAAGTGTTAGCTGTGTTAATCCAACACACCTCCACACGGTGTCCCTCTAACAGACAAAGAAAACTTGTTGATGTTATTATTACCTTTGTACGTGCTAATGGTTGTTAAGAAATACAGGGTCTGCTGGCGAAAATGAGCACTCCTGCTAAATGACGTGACACTGAAATGTTGATTAACAGTAAACAAGTGTCAGAATAATATGAGAGAACAATAGGTGTGACTTTAGTTTACAATTAAAAGCGAATCATTTTTTATCTCCAGTTGTAGCGGTATTTGAGAGGGGTAAAGATTTTGTTCAGGAGCCAGGCAGGTATTAACCACGCCGAAAGGAAAATAGTAGAATAGAGAGTACCACTACCAGACCCACACACATCAGCCGAAGAGACTGCCTAGAGTGTAGCCTGTTTGCCAGATAGCCAGTGGAGAGAAAAGACAAGACACACCTTATAAAACCCACGTCACAGCACAGGGGTAACCCCACCAATAATAATAATAATGGCAGAGCAATTGAACGACAACTTCATAGCAATTTACAAGAAAGAACTCATCAGCATTTGAGGATTTACAATAATCTGTATTACCTTCCAGTGGAGGAGTGCAGAGGGTATGAATGTGGGGGTGTACATAGACAAAACAAATGCCTTAAAATGCTGCATGTCATTAGTACCACACCACTTCAATACAGTTCAAATAACAATACACAACTTGCAAGCAACCTCCCTTTTAACTAAAATGTCAACCCAAATACTTCTGGCAGGGCAATAATAGTCCAGCGCTAATTAACATCAACCGGAAGTGCATTTGAAAAATAGAAAGTCTGCTGTAGTGTAAAGCACTGGGACGATCGAGGGAAGAGAAAGAGAGATCTTAGCTGTTGACTTCAGGCTTGCAGTTGTACTGTCTGATGGTTTGTATGTCAAAGCTTCGCAACAATGTTGCTACTAATCCATGCGATCCATAACCGGTGCGGTCCCAAACGATAACAACCACGACCTAGAGCGGTCACACCGATGATTGAGTTAAACACTTTATAAACTAAACACGTTGAAAATAAACAAGACTTCCACAGCATAGCTCAAACTGTAAGTTTAAACCACGCTCAGACTCTACTCTGATAGGCCCGCCTAGAGCGGGAACTACTACTGCCAGAGTATTAAAGAAGAACTTTGTGACAGGTTAGGAGTTCTCTGTTTTGCCCTGCGTGGTGTTACAGTGAACCCGTATATATGAAAATTGCATTTACCATTTATTGCTTGAGTGAATAAAAGACTTAGAACTTATTTAGTGACTCTGTGTCACCTTTTGTCCTGATGCCAGATTTGATTGACGCAACCCTAACAATTGGTGACCCCGATGTGATCTGGTAGAAGGACTTCGCTGGAGATTGTCCGGCCGATTGGCCATTGCTGTCGTCGGACGGTGTGCCTCACAAATCCTGACCGGTCAACTAAAAAGGTAAGCAGACACCTATTGTGAATAACTAAAGTTCTGCACATTGGCATTATCCAAATTTATTTTGTGACACCTGTTTGATGTAAGTTACCAAATTTATACGATATTATAATTAGTTAACAAATTGTTGATATGGTGAATGCAATTTTGAATGATCGATCACCTATGAAAATAATCCCTGAAATGTACTAAAAGGGGCGGTTCGCATAACGCGTACCCTGGTGTGTGTGATGGTAGATCAAAGAATTTACTAGTATGTGTGTGGGTAGAATCGCAATGTAACAGCGGATGTGTGTACTAGTGTGATTGGGTAATTGTAAGAATTTACCGGTGTGTATGGAAATTTACTATGTGTAAAGTTGTATGAATGTAGTACACTGGGATATATGCGGGCGCGCTGTATCGATTGAATGATTAAAATTGACAGGCCGACGTTAAGTACGGGACCTGCGTTAGGATAGTTAGGATAACGTTGTCACCAAGTTTGAATGAAAGGTTTATAGATCCTAACGGGGATTATAGTACCTGATTATATTTCATAGGGGTTGGGGAACAGAAAATAGACATTTACAGAGAATTAATTCGCAAATTACCTGGACCAATATAATCTACGGCCATTGAATTATACCCATTATACGATTAAATTTATTAACTAAAAATTAAACCATGGTGAATCAGGAAATTGAAAAAGTTCTAAAAACGTTGAAAGCTACGTTAGAAAACAATGGAGGAAGAGATGGAAAGGAGTGGAAGAGAGGAGAAAAATTATACAAGGAATGGATAAAAGAAGGTAGTATTACTTCACCCAACGGGCTCCCAGTCGACGGGGAGCCTGGTAGAATATTAGAAAGTATTGAGACATGGGGAGGAGGAGATAATAACTAATTAAAGTGGCCTCCCTGTAAAAAGCAGGAATAGGTTTGTTTTAACTATATTTAACAAATAAAAATTAAACTGGTAACAAACGTTAGCAAAAAGAGAGGTGGTTGGAAGCAAGTAATTAGTGGGATGTTATGAATAAAACATTACTATTGTCTGACAATCAAGCTGATAAGGCAGCACCAACTTTTTGAAGGTCCAACAGTTGTTAACTAATAGTTTTGCATTTGACTAAACTAATGCAAAGGTTAAACTGATAGGATTACTGGAAAGGGCCTCTGGGATTGGTTAGTTTAAAGTAAGGTCAATTCCACTTAATGGAAAACTATTATATGAGGTTTGAATATAGTGCTTGCTTTCAGGAAAAATGGAAGTCAAATACGTGTGTATGTGTGTTAATTAAGGGAGACAATAGATAATGGTTAACAGAAATAATCTACTGTATAATA
>QNTS01000955.1:431727-452325 GCA_003317085.1 Hucho hucho | reverse complement strand
TAATTGGATGAAATAAATGTATCACTAGCCACTTTAAACAATGCCATTTATATAATGTTTACATATCCTACATTACTCATCTCATATGTATATACTGTACTCCATACCATCTACTGCATCTTGCCTACGCCGGTCAGCCATCGCTCATCCATATATTTATATGTACATACTCGTATTCATTCCTTTACTCTTGTGTGTATAAGGTAGTTGTTGTGAATTTGTTAGATTATTTGTTAGATACTACTGCACGGTCGGAACTAGAAGCACAAGCATTTCGCTACACTCGCATTAACCTCTGCTAACCATGTGTATGTGACAAATAAGATTTGATGATTAGTATATTGAGTATATTCAACAGATTGCTTTTATGAGGAGGTAAAAACTCATTATCAGACAAGGATGAGGGTATTCCTTCACTAAACTTTTTATTTTCTTCAACAACTCATCATACAAAGGTTGATAACATGAATAACACCACACAATATTGTCAGGTTTCTGAGATAATACGTGTTCAGAATTCTCTAAAATACTTTTTACAAAACAAGTTTTACCGCTATTTGAGGGGCCTGCGATTAAGGCCGAAAATGGTAGTTGCAACCTGGGGTCAAAACCTTCTACAGCAGCCATTCTATCTTAAGGGTTAAGACACACGGGGCATGTAACATACGTCAGTAACCAAAGGGCAAGGTGTTCCCGTCAGGTAAAAGCAATCTCTTGTCATAGACTACCCGGAATCTTTTAGTAAGTGGGGCATTCCGTAGATGGAACCCCTTTTTATCCCTAACAATCTTTTTGTAGGAGTTCAAAATTTCCAATCACTGTTCCGATCGTTTATGAACCCCTCAACCAAACGTGTGATTGATTCCAAGTTTACACGCGGGGCATTTTCATAGTTTTGAGTCACACCTTTGGCTTCCAACACCACGTGATTGTCTTTAGTCCTAAAAGCATTTTGGGGCCGCAGGATGCCCACTCGGTGATATGGTCCCCGTCTTCGAGTTCACTCGTTAAACCACCCAGATAGTTGCTAAGAGGGGGGTTCCAGTCACCCGGTTTGCGTCATGATAAAAAGAACCCTGCTCTGCAGCTGCTCCATGAGGGTGTACAGTTCAAGTCGAGCATATGCTGTGGTAAATGCTGCAATAAACACATTTACATTACCCGGGGGTAGAACCCACTTCTTGTTACCTCTCCATTGCACCAGGGCAATGTCTTGGCTCAAGAATGAAAAATGTGAAATTTCGTATTGGTCCGAATAAACAAATTCCTTAAATTCTTCTGGATCTTTAATGATCGAGGTCGTCAGCATATTGCTTCTTTGTGAAAGTTTGCCCCAAAGACTGTTTAAACATAATTTCGATACATTTCTCTTGGTTTTGTTGACCTCTATTCTGTCAGGGTCAAGACGTATACCTTCCTTGTCATAATAGTCCTGAATGTATTTGTCTTTGCTCTCTTGATCTGTGACCGATGCAGGATACCCTGAAGCCATTTGCTTGCATCTCAAGAAGGTCTTGATGTACTCTTTAAAAAGAGTGTCTGATTTCCTGGAAAAGTTCCACACTTCAAAGATTTTGGCCACACGATACCCCATCTCTATAGCNATTGGTCCGAAAAAACAAATTCCATAAATTCTTCGGGATCTTTAATGATCAAGGTTGTCAGCATATTGCTTCTTTGTGAAAGCTTGCCCCAAAGCGAGTTTAAATATAATTTCGATACATTTCTCTTGGTTTTGTTGACCTCTATTCTGTCAGGGTCAAGACGTATACCTTCCTTGTCATAATAGTCCTGAATGTATTTGTCTTTGCTCTCTTGATCTGTGACCGATGCAGGATACCCTGAAGCCATTTGCTTGCATCTCAAGAAGGTCTTGATGTACTCTTTAAAAAGAGTGTCTGATTTCCTGGAAAAGTTCCACACTTCAAAGATTTTGGCCACACGATACCCCATCTCTATAGCCTTAGAGAATTCAACTGTGACCCATACACCGGTCAGAGCTCTTTCTTGATCTGAATGATCACAAGGCTTTTCCTGGTTTTTGTTTTCACTGCAGGTGCGACACAGGGGAAAGTAAAGTTTTCCTTGAGGCCCCTTGTAAGGCAGCACTGGCAGAAGCAAACCCCGGGAAGGGTAAACCGTTGCTTTTATCAGACCAAAATAGTTTTGCGGTAAGTCAAAGTCCCGGTGAATCATTTCAGGATGTCCTATAGGGTAACAAGAGGAACTCATTACATGAGGATAAAGGGATGTAAAATCTACATATCCTATTGTCTCATCGGGTTGCACTACATACCGTAATGTCAAAGCATTGGTACGACCTCCATACAAGGCCTGTCGTGGTTCCAGGGATTCAGGTGTGGCATAGGTGGAAAGGAAAGCTCGAACATGAGCATCAGACTTTTTGAGTTCTGTCCACTCGTGCTCCCACATCACATTCACTTTCAACCCATAAGCCGCCTGTAAAGATTCCAATTTGTCTTGGAACTCTTGGTACATATACCCAAAAGTATGTTGGGTTAAGTCATACATGGCCTGGGGCACAAAGCAAGATTTACAGCCGTGGAAGAAACAACCGCTGTACTCAAACACGGTCTCAACACCGCCAATCTGTGCGTATCCATCTACATGATACGGGCCGATATTCTTCTCCCCTCTATTCAAAGCGTGTTGGATAAAAATGTTTTTATCCTGGGACAAGTAGTCCAACCATTGAATGGACCAGCTAGAGTATGACTTGAATTGTCGGCGGAAGTTGTCAGGCGATGGAATAGCTATAGATGCCGGGGTTAAATAGTGTGTACGATATGTTTTCATGCATGCCGATGCAATCGTTGTACAACTCCAGGGGTCAATGCCGGCATCTTTGATTACCTCTTCTCTGAATCTGAGGCATGCGTCACGCAGTATAACCACATCATTGTCACAGTATGACTCCATCTCTTTATGGAAATCAAAGTATTATACCGTACTGTCTCATACCATGTCATGAATCTCTCTCGCTCTTTGGGAGACATTTGATCACACCTGTACATTTCGGGGCTGGGATAAGATCCAATATAATGTAGATTCTCCTCAATTGTGAAGAAATGAGGAAACCAACCTTTCACAGAGTTTTCAAAACCCAAGGCCTCAGGCATTTGAGCCAATCTCATGGGTAAGAAACTTAGGCTGTCTATGTATCTCTGGTTGAAGGCAGGGTCTACAAAACACAAGATTTTACTGCCTTGCGCTATGACCCTGGGTGCAACGCCTTGTAGTATCAAGGGGTTCAAAAGAAGGTAGGAATCATAGGCTCTAGAAGTGTGCGCCACAAATGTGAAGTTTCTGTACTGGGGCTTACTAAAGTGTTTTAGAAAGAGTAGTGCACAATTGGGGCCCTCTGCCGTCCACTTTTCACCCTTGAAAGTCATGGTAGATACAAAGATAGGCAAATGAACCCCTGATTTCTGGTTAGTCTCAAAGTCATAAAACACATATTTCTCTGAATGTTCATTTTCAGCGAAGGGCTGAATATAGCAGTCGTGTTGCTCTTCATGAACCACATCAGTGTCTCTGCTTTTCAAAGGCCCTTTACAGATCGGGTACCGCATACGTGAGGTTGGGGGTTGTCTATCTTAAGGTTGTAATTGCAATGGTATTTTGGACATTTCTTGTTAATGTCACAACTGCTTACAGATTTACCAGCCTTGGGGTGCCATGTTTCAATTTTGTGTTTTTTGTAACAGTAGGCCGAGCGACATGTACGCTGACAATCCACACATGGTGTTAAGTTTAAGGGTTTCCGTGGACAATTCTCATCTAAACATATGGAACAGTTATAACGGCACGAGTGCCCCCCCTGGCGGGTGTAGCCTGTATGACATGCTGGACACACATATGGGGCTCCTAAAAAGGCTCTGATGTTGGTAATGCAATAATAATGCCATAATAAAGTACAGAATCTGAGGATGAGGTTGCGGGTTGTTCTGGAATTTCATGAGAGCTGAATTCTCTACTATGGTACAAAATCACAATCTTGATGTTCAGCAAATTTTCTAATTTGACTATGTCGGAGAAGGCCACCGCATCCTGTACACCTAGCCCTACGGCGTTTTGTATCTCATTAGCCTTTTGTAAAGCGATTGCATCCGTACATCCTGGGTTGAGTAAATGTGACAGGCCTATTGCAAAGCATAGCTGGTTACCAGGATTGTTACCGTTTATGAGATATGCCCTTTTATTGTTTATGATTTCTGATTACCAGAGACTATCAAGTTTCCTTCTCTGACCCCCTTCGCCTAGTGGCTGGCAAACTATTTGTACAATTAGTTCTAGGCTCCTATCTGCTATGATGGATAAATTAGATTGAACAAGACGTTCCAGCAGGGCTATGAATTGTTCAAGATCTGCTCTGCCAATTGGTAAAACAAGTGATACTGTGTTTTGCAGATCTCCACATATTTCAAGTTGTAAGACATCACGTGGTTCGCCAAAAGCCATAGCCCTTTCTAAAAGCTGGTCTAGAGTATCCAAAACCATCACATAAAAAATTGCATAATCATGGCTCTGATTCATATATGTGAAATAAAAAAACAGACGAATCTCTGTATTGTTACATTTATTGCGGTACACAACACGGAGGCTTCTATCAATACCATCCCCACACTGATTTATTACTGTCACGATCTTCATATTGAGCGGACCAAGATGCAGTGAGGTTTTCCAGTATACATACTTTTATTTACGTAATGCAACTGAAAAAACAATAAACAAATAAAGATCGCAACGCTGGTGTGGCTCAACACAGGCACACACAAATACAACTTCAAATATAAATAACGACCCACAACCCCAGTGAAGAAAAGAACAAACATATATATGGTTCACAATTCGAGGTAACGACAATCAGCTGCCTCTAATTGGGAACCATCAACCCAACATAGAAATACACCACCTAGAACTAAAAACCCCTCCTAACCAAAACACAAATGAAACGCCAGCCTGCTATCCCAGGCCAGGATGTGACAGTACCCCCCGCCCCAAAGGCGCGGACTCTGACCGTGGCCAAAAGTCAATGGGGAGGGTCCTAGGGTGGGTCTTTGTTTCTTTGGAGGCGGCTCTGGTGCAGGCCGTGCTGGCCCGAGAAGATGCACCGGGAGGCCCGGGGCTTGGAGCCGGAACAGAGGTCATCGGACTCTGGAGACGCACACTGGACCTGATGCGTGAAGCAGGAACAGGTCGTGCCGGGCTCTGACGGCGCACAGGGAACCTGATGCGTGGAGCAGGCACAGTACGTACCAGGCTGGGACGACACCCTAGAGGCCTGGTGCGTAAAGCAGTAACAGTACGTACCAGGCTGGGACGACATCCTAGAGGCCTGGTGCGTGGAGCAGGAACAGTACGTACCAGGCTAGACAACACCCTAGAGGCCTGGTGCGTGAAGCAGGAACAGTACGTACCAGGCTGGGACGACACCCTAGAGGCCTGGTGCGTGGAACAGGAACAGTACGTACCAGGCTGGAACGACCTCCTAGAGGCCTGGTGCGTGGAGCAGGAACAGGCCGTGCCGGTCTCTCGATGCGCACAGGGGACCTGATGCATGGAGCAGGGACAGGGCGTGCTGGGCTCTCGATGCGCACAGGGAGCCTGGTGTGCGGAGCAGGAACAGGACTTGCTGGGCACGGAAGGCGCACAGGGAGCCTGGTGCGCGGAGCAGGAACAGGCCGTGCCGGTCTCTCGATGCGCACAGGGGACCTGATGCGTGGAGCAGGGACAGGGCGTGCTGGGCTCTCGTTGCGCACAGGGAGCCTGGTGCGCGGAGCAGGAACAGGACGTGCTGGGCTCGGAAGGCGCACAGGGAGCCTGGTGCGTGGAGCAGGAACAGGACGTGCTGGGCTCGTGATGCGCACAGGGGGCCTGATGCGTGGAGCAGGAACAGGACGTGCTGGGCTCGGAAGGTGCACAGGGAACCTGGTGCGCGGAGCAGGAACAGGACGTGCTGGGCTTGTAATGCGCACAGGGGCCTGATGCGTGGAGCAGGGACAGAACGTGCTGGGCTCTCGATGCGCACAGGGGGCCTGGTGCGCGGAGCAGGAACAGGACTTGCTGGGCTCGGAAGGCGCCCAGGGAACCTGGTGCGCGGCGCATGAACAGGACGTGCTGGGCTCGTGATGCGCACAGGGGGCCTGATGCATGGAGCAGGGACAGGACGTGCTGTGCTCTCGATGCACACAGGGAGCCTGGTGCACGGAGCAGGAACAGGACGTGCTGGGCTCGCGATGCGCACAGGGGGCCTGGTGCGCGGAGCAGGAACAGGACGTGCTGGGCTCTGAACGCGCACTGGAGACACTGTGCGCTTCACTGCATAACACGGTGCCTGACCAGTGCGACGCTCACTCCGGTAAGCACGGGGAGTTGGCTCAGGTCTCCAACCTGGCTCAGCCAACCTCCCCTTGTGCCCCCCCAATTTTTTGGGGGGGGCTGCCTCTCGGGCTTCCTCGCCAGCCGTGTTCCCTCGTACTGCTGCCGCTCTGCCATAGCTACCTCCAACTCTTCCCTGGGACGGCGATACTCCCCAGCCTGCCTCCATGGTCCCTTACCAGCCAGGATCTCCTCCCATGTCCAGAATTCCCAGTTATCCCGCTGCTTGGTCCTTTTGTGGTGGGTCATTCTGTCACGATCTTTGGAAGGAGAGGACCAAGATGCAGCGAGGGTTCCAGTATACATACTTTTATTTACGTAATGCAACTGACAAAACAATAAACAAATAAAGTTCGCAACACAGGCGCGCGCACGCACGCACGCACGCACGCACGCACGCACGCACGCACGCACAAATACAACTTCAAATATAAATAATGACTCACAACCCCAGTGAAGAAAAGAACAAACATATATATGGTTCCCAATTAGAGGTAATGACAATCAGCTGGCTTTAATTGG
Organism: Hucho hucho; assembly: GCA_003317085.1. NCBI lineage: Eukaryota > Metazoa > Chordata > Actinopteri > Salmoniformes > Salmonidae > Hucho > Hucho hucho. The sequence continues at coordinate 445,401 of QNTS01000955.1, read as the reverse complement.
GAACCATCAACCCAACATAGAAATACACCACCTAGAACTAAAAACCCCTCCTAACCAAAAAACACAAATGAAACGCCAGCCTGCTATCCCAGGCCAGGACGTGACAATAACACAATTTTCCAATTCATCAAAAGCATCCCGTGTTTGTTCATAGTCCTCAGCTTGTGGGGTCGTATGTGGTGTACATGTATGTGTTGGAGATGCCGTGTTCTCATTCATTTGGTTAATTAAGGAGATGAGTTCCTGGGGGACCTGTGAGTCTTGCTCATATGTCTGAGTTATTGCTGCTGAGGAATTATGGGCAGGGGTGGGACCACCCTCATTCATTTGGTTAATTAAGGAGATGAGTTCAGGGGGTATTCTAGAATCCTCCATGTTGCCATTCATTTGGTTAAATTAAGGAGATGAGTTCAGGGGGTATTCTAGAATCCTCCATGTTGCGTACCGTTTTTTATGAGATTGCTGTCTAACAAGCTGGGCAATGTTCTATGCCAGAAGGCTAAATCTTGACGATGTAGTGTGGTGGTTAATTTCTTTACTATCAAATGAGGAGAGACAAACTTATCACACAAGTCAGAGTTATACTTAAAATACATATTTAATAGTAAGAGCTTCTCAACGAATTCACCACTTTCTCTAATGGTCCGTTGAGAGCGGCGACACAAAGGCTACTGAGATCTTTTATAGCAATGATCCACCCCCTAGTCTACATAACAAACCAGATGTTTGGAACAGGTCACAAGGTGAGAGTTTTTAAATGAGAAAGGAGCATCCCCCAGCCAGATATCATTCGCTATAAATTATGTTCAGTTTGGCCCCTAAGACGAGGTTCAGATCTTGTTCCTGGTACTTCATAGCACAGAAACACCAACTCATTCCATGGCATAAATCAATTGTCAACTCCAGATACTCCCATCTCAAGTAAAACCCCTTCTTGACCACACACCTGGACAAGCTCACTGAGGGGAGTGAGCCTCTAGGTCATACACTATCCCAAGATAAGTGCAACATCAGAGATGACATACAATAGTTCCAGACACTACCACACACACATCCCCCAAAGTAAAAGGAGGGAGTGACTGGCGCACAGACATTGTGGAGACAAGTAATTGGTTCCCCATTAATCACGCCATCCCTTCACATGGTTTAAGAATAGGTAAAGACACATTCACATATGAAGACAATGTTCCCTCCTGTCCTCTTCCCTTTCTGATATTCTGCATATCACCAGGGACAAGTGAAAGACAAGCCTGACCTCTCCCCTCTCTGGGCCCCAGGTGACTGAGCCCCAGCTGAGGAAAGAAGTGCAACTGCCAACATCAGAGTCCAAAGGGATACATTCTAATAACAAGTATATCACATAAGCATATTATGCAGATAAGACATCTTAATTATCTATGTTACTCAACTAATTCTGATTATTCCGCCACAGTAGGCGCCAAAGTAAATCAAATCAAATCAAATTTTATTTGTCACATACACATGGTTAGCAGATGTTAATGCGAGTGTAGCGAAATGCTTGTGCTTTTAGTTCCGACCATGCAGTAGTATCTAACAAGTAATCTAACAACCATACATTTGTTTAGCTGAATTTCTCTGTTTTTTAGAGCCCTGTAAAAGCCTGTGAGAAATTTGTGTTTCGAATCTGTGCCCTCATCTGTGCCCTCATCTTCAGCGTCTACCTCAGAATTGACTATATCGAGCTGTTTTGCAGCTTCGTACATCATCTTCGGTGACATTAACAACATTGGCATTATAGGAAAAGTTTTCAGCTCTTGATATATTGTGTCTTCTGTGACTGTATACGCCTTGGGGAAGTCTGAAAGAAAAATATATATAAAATAGTGTATTAAAAACAAGATATATATATATATGTATATATTAAATAAAAAATTATATTTCAAATACATTTCAAATTAATATATTAACACATTTCTCACTGTTAGGCCTTGGGGTTTTAGTTAAATCCTCGATAATGGGCTTCCTGTCACGTCCTCTGGCCTTGTACAGTGAGGGAAAAAAGTATTTGATCCCCTGATGATTTTGTACATTTGCCCACTGACAAAGAAATGATCAGTCTATAATTTTAATGGTAGGTTTATTTGAACAGTGAGAGACAGAATCACCTCAAAAAAATCCAGAAAAACGCATGTGAAAAATGTTATAAATTGATTTGCATTTTAATGAGGGAAATAAGTATTTGACCCCCTCTCAATCAGAAAGATTTCTGGCTCCCAGGTGTCTTTTATACAGGTAACGAGCTGAGATTAGGAGCACACTCTTAAAGGGAGTGCTCCTAATCTCAGCTTGTTACCCGTATAAAAGACACCTGTCCACAGAAGCAATCAATCAGATTCCAAACTCTCCACCATGGCCAAGACCAAAGAGCTCTCCAAGGATGTCAGGGACAAGATTGTAGACCTACACAAGTGTGGAATGGGCTACAAGACCATCGCCAAGCAGCTTGGTGAGAAGGTGACAACAGTTGGTGCGATTTTTCGCAAATGGAAGAAACACAAAAGAACTGTCAATCTCCCTCGGCCTGGGGCTCCATGCAAGATCTCACCTCGTGGAGTTGCAATGATCATGAGAATGGTGAGGAATCAGCCCAGAACTACACGGGAGGATCTTGTTAATGATCTCAAGGCAGCTGGGACCATAGTCACCAAGAAAACAATTGGTAACACACTACGCCGTGAAGGACTGAAATCCTGCAGCGCACATATAGAAAGCACATATACATGCCCGTCTGAAGTTTGCCAATGAACATCTGAATGATTCANGCTCAAGAAGACACACATTAAGGTCCTGGAGTGGCCTAGCCAGTCTCCAGACCTTAATCCCATAGAAAATCTGTGGAGGGAGCTGAAGGTTCGAGTTGCCAAACGTCAGCTTCGAAACCTTAATGACTTGAAGAAGATCTGCAAAGAGGAGTGGGACAAAATCCCTCCTGAGATGTGTGCAAACCTGGTGGCCAACTACAAGAAACGTCTGACCTCTGTGATTGCCAACAAGGGTTTTGCCACCAAGTACTAAGTCATGTTTTGCAGAGGGGTCAAATACCTATTTCCCTCATTAAAATGCAAATCAATTTATAACATTTTTCAAATGCGTTTTTCTGGATTTTTTTGTTGTTATTCTGTCTCTCACTGTTCAAATAAACCTACCATTAAAATTATAGACTGATCATTTCTTTGTCAGTGGCAAACGTACAAAATCAGCAGGGGATCAAATACTTTTTTCCCTCACTGTATATTCTGCAGGATTTGTATAGCTATCGTCGGAGTCTGAAAAGAACAAACATTATTTGACATTGTCTTAACATATTCTTTCAAAAATATGTATAACTAATAAAAAACGTGTCATACCGCATCCATAGAGAGCATGCTCTTGAATCCAAATGTTTTCAGAACCGAGAACCTTCTCTGGCGTTGCTGCCGCTCTTCTGTGTACTTGAGCAACGGTTCTGTGGATCCCTGAAGTACTGGTGGAAGCAAAATATTCAACTGGGGGTTAGACTTTCGGCAAAGCCATTCGTACAGAACGGTAAAATATCATGGGTTTCACCGCGACCGTAGGGGCTCAAGGGGAGAGTCCATAATGTCTGATGGCTTCTTGCTGGCTGACTGTCCGCTGTAAACACAAGGTTATATTTTTAAAACAATGTACAAGCTTCGCTTAATGCTTAACATATAAAGCTTATTATTTATTTATTATAATATTTTTTTTTACTTACGACGAAAATAGCTTGACGGACTCCCTAACGAAGAACCAGTCTCCGTTTGTTCTTCCGAATCTTCAATTGTTATAACTCCTGCTGTTTGACGGTCCAGACCACTTATCCCTGATAACAGCTGTGTAAATGTAGGGTCTCCTATAGGCATTTTTATATATTATAGAAAAATATATTTATACATTTCACATTAACATAAAAACATACATAATTCAAATACAGAATACGATGCCCTCCACTTTTTTAAATATCTGCAAAAACCATATGTAACAACGGTTTAATATTTGCCGTTTATATACTTCCAAACGTGCCGTTTCGTAATATCCTACATTTCCCACAAACTACCTAGCGCACACAGAATGTAATATAATATTTCCACAACCTAAAATAATATATACATATTAACCTGCATATTTAGATTTTTTAGATTGTAACATGCATAGTTAAAAGCATTCTTTAGAATGTAATTGCTACTCACCATAATTGTCCATGTGTAAAAAAAATGGCCCGTTGGCGCTCACGCGTAGAGTTTTTCAGAAGAGAACGTTGCGCCGTAATGGAGACAGGGTAAGGCTGATGAGTTAATTTCGGGTGTGAGTTTATGGCCGCACCCACCATCCATGGGGGGGAATGACCACCCTACGCAGCCAATTGTCTGGACACCCCCCGCAGCTCCAATCACGGGGTTCCCCCCTTCATCCTCTTGATATTGCCCTGATGTCTGTACACCCCTCCGGAGAAAGCCTGTGATTGCAACGGCGCCGTTCGTCTGTACACCCCCCTGGGGCCAAAAAAAAGCCATGTGTTTTTCAGGCGCCTATGCATACATGCACGCACACGCACGCACACACACACACACGCACACACCCACACATCTTTCGGGGGTTATTCGTTCTTTCACATTGTTCGTCTTGAAACAGTCACGGAAAGAGGGCTCGTGAGAAATATAGGAATATATTCATTAAGTAAGTTACATTTTTTAAATCCATTATTTAATTCTAAGTCTTACAGACATTTGTAAACACGTTATAATTATTTAAACATTTTTACTATTCCTCTTCTTGCAGAAAAAAGACCAGTGGGGGTGGCCTCTATATTCTTTAACCAACACGGCCGTCCGTTTCCAATTCATCGTATTCAGACTGTGACCGGATCAGACGCTGCCTTTTGATTCCACCATCCAGGTGCCGTATATTTTCCTTTCCCGGATAGATCAGCATGTGTGTCTTTAGACCCGGGCTGTGTCTTGGGGATAGAAGCGCCCATCGTTGTAACTGTTCACGATGTTTGAAAAGATTTTCCACCTCTTTCATAAGGTCAAGGAATTTATGATAATCGCCCCACAATAAGCTAAAAACAGGCACAAAATAGTTGACCTCCGTGCATGCTTTTGAAAATACATACGAAGTAACTGATTTGGTTGCATTTGAACTATTGAATTGGGCACATGCTAAAATTGACACTCTGGAGTCTGGAGTATACGCCATTGAAGAGATTCTTATGGCTTTCAAATCATCACGCCCACAGACTTCTTCTTCCAACGCATAGCCCGGCAATTCTGTCCCCCTCAGGGTTTTTTCCATCAGACACAGAGCTAGCCGTATTTTAAGCCATTCTCTCATACACCACACAGGGGAAAAACTCCTGGTTTTTGTTTGAAAAGGTGTGCTGTGGCTGTTGTTTGTGAAAGGTTGAATCCTCCGGGTGGAAAATGTAACCCATATGGCCTTCACTCATATCCAGCAATCCATTAAAACAATCCGGGGCATCACAAATAAGGGCCTCTATGGTTTTGTCATTGTGTTCTTGACACACTGAACACAATACACCTAAAATTGGTCTTGGAGACATGTTTAATTTCTATAGTGTTCTGGGGTTTATCTCTGAGTTAGCGGGTAGCGTCCAGAACTACTTATAGTGCGGCTGCCTAATACCCCAGAAATTACTGTTTCAGAAAGACATTCCCCAGTTCAAAGAGGTCACTTCAATCACCTTGACAGCTTTAATGTAAACACTGGCTTTACCCTTCCGGACAGGACGTATGGGCATAAGCACTCACTCGAGCAAGGGGGTGGTGGTGGGGGGGCATCCTCTTTGAAATGTTCAAACACCTTCCCCCCCAGTTCAAAGAGGTCACTTCAATTACCTTGACATCTTTAATGTAAACACAGGCATATCTTCAAAATATCTACAGGGACCATAAAATACACACGCATCACTTCAAAGGTACATATCTACAGGACCATAAAACTTCAAACGCATCACTTCAAAGGGACAGACGTACAGGACCATAAAACTACAAACGCATCACTTCAAAGGGACAGATGTACATATAGGGTCATAAAACCCCCTCCGCCCGTGGGAACTTCCGGACTGGATGTACACCCCCCGGGGGCCATAAAAAAGCCATCAATCACACGTTTGACCGATGCCATCTACTTTATTCTCTCTGACACATTCAGTTCGTCAACCCATGGTAATGTTGGAAAATACAATTATAATAGGGAGAACAGAGTACAATAATAGGCTATACCCTCGTCTGTTGCCTGCACTAACCGTTGTTACTAATGACACTCAGCAACAACAACAAGTATTGGCTCTTAACCAACCATGCTGTGTTGTTTGTTTTTTCATGTTGTTCGTAACTTGTTTTGTACATAATGTTGCTGCTACCGTCTGGACATCAGAACTGGGATTACACACCTCAAATTGGACGAGGAATTCTTCTTCATTGAGTCGGACACGAGGCATATACTACAGACACCCCACCAGGCCCAGATCCCTATGATTCGCTGAAAAAGGAAACATAGGTTTTGTGGAAAGAGATCAGGATGCCTTGTGAGAATCAGGCAAAGAGTGGCTAGTCTGCCTTTTCCTTCCGTTCTGCTAGCTAACGTTCAATCGCTGGAAAATAAATGGGATGAACTGAAAGAACGTATATCCTACCAACGGGACATTAAAAACTGTAATATCTTATGTTTCACTGAGTCGTGGCTGAACGACAACTTAAAGAACATACAGATGGCGGGTTATACACTCTATCGACAGGACAGAACAGCAGCCTCTGGTAAGACACGGGGCGGGGGCCTGTGCATATTTGTAAACAATAGCTGATGCACGATATTTAAGGAAGTCTCAAGGTTTTGCTCGCCTGAGGTAGAGTATCTCATGATATTTTAAGGTAGGCCTTGAAATACATCCACAGGTACACCTCCAAGTGACTCAAATTATGTCAAAAAGCCTATCAGAAGCTTCTAAAGAATTTTCCAAGCTGTTTAAAGGCACAGTCAACTTAGTGTGTGTAAACTTCTGACCCGCTGGAATTGTGATACAGTGAATTATAAGTGAAATAATCTGTCTGTAAACAATTGTTGGAAAAATTACTTGTGTCATGCAGAATGTAGATGTCCTAACCGACTTGCCTAAACTATAGTTTGTTAACAAGAAATTTGTGGAGTTGTTGAAAAACGAGTTTTAAATGACTCCAACCTAAGTGTATGTAAACTTCTGACTTCAACTGTATTAGGCTACATGTACTGCATGTTTAGATATGATTCATGTGGCATTCTGTTGCATCACCTTGCATCTCTTCTTGGCATTTGTCCCCAAAATGACAGTTGGCCTCCTTCGAAGGTTGGCCTTCTTGCCTGGGAAGCCCAAGTTCAGGGGATATCATTCTGATCAGATCCTCTCACATCCACACAGTGATCAGAGGGCTTTAAGAGGGGGTATCTGGGATGTCATAACTCCTTAGGTCAGCGCACCACGTCACATGAACCATTATCTGTGCATTAGAGACGTCTCTAACGCCCAGAAAGCTCTGATTCAAACTCCCATTAACGCTCTGCAAGCGTTATGTCAAAATATGTTTGTGGATCACCAAATTTGGAGTTTCTTCTTCATTTACTTCCGTTATGGCCGGTATGTACTTCCAAAAAGAGAGAATTAGTTAATTATTTGTGGGGTCTAGCGTCCCTCATCCCCTTTTTGTAGCTGTTAATGACCAGATTGAAAAGGTGAGAGACCATACTTAATCTGAAGTAAGTAAGACATGTATTCATATTGAAATTAATGTGCATCCTGAATGAACTTAGCCTGTGAGCCAGATACTTACCGTACCCTCTGTGTTGACTCTTTGGAAATGACAGTTTATCTGACCTTCTGTATAAGAGAGACCAGACCAGTGAGACAGACTGATATAGATGGTAACAAACAGAGATTGTGATAGACAGGCAGGTAGACTGACAGGGGGTAGAGTAATCAATTTAGAAGAAATACCACCGACAGCCTAGTCAGTCTGGGGTGTATGTGACATGTGGCTCAAGGTCAGATGTGAGACGAACTGCCATGATAAAGTTGACCTACCCATATACACTGGTGTTTCTGAAAAGACAGCGCCCAGTCTGCACAGGCATCTTCGAGCCTTTGCAGCCAATAGAAAAACAACCTGTCTACGATGACTCTTCAAAGTCACATTTTGTTTTTCATCAAATAAGATCTAAATTGTTACATGTAGTTTCCCTTATCGCCTGAATGTTGTGGGCAGAAATTGGAGTTGTGCTATACAGCAAGCAGAGAACAGCAAAGTAGACACAGCTCAACAACTCAGACCGCTATATTGATGATCCTAACAAGTGGATAAAGCCTCTTCCCACAACGGAATACATATTTTGGCACAACAACGTCTGTTGTGAGACTGCGCCTCACAGTAGCTCTTAGATGTCTCAGTCAATTTTGCGACATCCCCCCCTAAGGCCCTTCTGCTAGCCTGCTAGCCCCGGCCTGCTAGCTGTCTGAATCTCTGTGTCTCCAGCTCGCCTAGCCTCCCACTGGTCCCTATGATCACTCGGCTATGCATGTCTCTCCCTAATGTCAATATGTCTTGTCCATTGCTGTTTTGGTTAGTGATTATTGTCTTATTTCACTGTAGAGACTCCAGCCCTGCTCAATATGCCTTAGCTAGCCTGTTTGTTTCACCTCCCACACATGAGGTGACCTCACCTGGTCTAAATGATGTCTCTAGAGACAAAACCTCTCTCATCGTCACTCAATGCCTAGGTTTACCTCCACTGTATTCACATCCTACCATACCCTTGTCTGTACATTATGCCTTGAATCTATTCTTCCGCGCCCAGAAACCTGTTCCTTTTACTCTCTGTTCCGAACGCACTAGACGACCAGTTCTTATAGCCTTTAGCCGTACCCTTATTCTACTCCTCCTCTGTTCCTCTGGTGATGTAGAGGTTAATCCAGGCCCTGCAGCGCCTAGCTCCACTCCCATTCCCCAGGCGCTCTCCTTTGTTGACTTCTGTAACCGTAAAAGCCTTGGTTTCATGCATGTTAACATTAGAAGCCTCCTCCCTAAGTTTGTTTTACTCACTGCTGCTAGCACACTCTGCCAACCCGGATGTCCTAGCCGTGTCTGAATCCTGGCTTAGGAAGGCCACCAATAATAATTAAATTTCCATCCCTAACTATAACATTTTCCGACAAGATAGAACTGCCAAAGGGGGCGGAGTTGCAATCTACTGCAGAGACAGCCTGCAGAGCTCTGTCATACTATCCTGTGGCGTACTGCATTAGCATCGAATAGCCCCCGCGATATGCCTTTTCAGGGAAGTTAGGAACCAATATACACAGGCAGTTAGGAAAGCAAAGGGTAGCTTTTTCAAACAAAAATGTGTATCCTGTAGCACAAACTCCAAAAAGTTCTGGGACACTGTAAAGTCCATGGAGAATAAGAGCACCTCCTCCCAGCTGCCCACTGCACTGAGGCTAGGAAACAATGTCACCACCGATAAATCCACGATAATTGAGAATTTCAATAAGCATTTTTCTACGGCTGGCCATGCTTTCCACCTGGCTACCCCTACCCGGTCAACAGCCCTGCACCCCCACAGCAACTTGCCCAAATCTCCCCCATTTCTCCTTCACCCAAATCCAGATAGTTGCTGTTCGGAAAGAGTTGCAAAATCTGGACCCCTACAAATCAGCTAGGCTAGACAATCTGGACCCTCTCTTTCTAAAATTATCTGCTGCAATTGTTGCAACCCCTATTACTAGCCTGTTCAACCTCTCTTTCGTATCGTCTGAGATCCCCAAAGATTGGAAAGCTGCCGCGGTCACCCCCCTCTTTAAAGGGGGAGACACTCTAGACCCAAACTGCTACAGACCTAAATCTATCCTACCCTGCCTTTCTAAGGTCTTCGAAAGCCAAGTTAACAAACAGATCACCGACTATTTCGAATCCCACCGTACCTTCTCCGCTATGCAATCTGGTATCCGTTCTGGTCATGGGTGTACCTCAGCCACGCTCAAGGTCCTAAACGATATCATATCCGCCATCGATAAAAGACAATACTGTGCAGCCGTATTCATCAACCTGGCCAAGGCTTTCGACTCTGTCAATCACCACATTCTTATCAGCAGACTCAACAGCCTTGGTTTCTCAAATTACTGCCTCGCCTGGTTCACCAACTACTTCTCAGACAGAGTTCAGTGTGTCAAATCGGAGGGCCTATTGTCCGGACCTCTGGCAGTCTCTATGGGGGTGACACAGGGTTCAATTCTCGGGCCGACTCTTTTCTCTGTATACATCAATGATGTCGCTCTTGCTGCTGGTGATTCTCTGATCCACCTCTACGCAGACAACACCATTCTGTATACTTCTGTCCCTTCTTTGGACACTGTGATAACTAACCTCCAGACAAGCTTCAATGCCATACAACTATCCTTCCGTGGCCTCCAACTGCTCTTAAATGCAAGTAAAACTAAATGCATAATCTTCAACACGATCGCTGCCCGCACCTGCCCGCCTGTCCAGCATCTCTACTCTGGACGGTTCTGACTTAGAATATGTGGACAATTACAAATACCTAGGTGTCTGGTTAGACTGTAAACTCTCCTTCCACACTCACATTAAGCATTTCCAATCCAAAATTAAATCTAGAATTGGCTTCCTATTTCGCAACAAAGCATCCTTCACTCATGCTGCCAAACATACCCTCGTAAAACTGACTATCCTACCGATCCTTGACTTCGGCGATGTCATTCACTGGTCACCCCCAAAGCCTATTCCTCATTTGGCCACCTTTCCTTCCAGTTCTCTGCTGCCAATGACTTGAACAAATCACTGAAGCTGGAGACTCATTTCTCCCTCACTAACTTTAAGCATCAGCTGTCAGAGCAGCTCACAGATCACTGCACCTGTACATAGCCCATCTGTAAATAGTCCATCCAACTACCTCATCCCCATATTGTTATATACTGTATATATTTTTTGCTCCTTTGCACCCCAGTATCTCTACTTGCACATTCATTTTCTGCACATCTATCACTCCAGTGTTTAATTGCTAAATTGTAATTACTTCGCCACTACGGCCTATTTATTGCCTCACCTCCCTAATCTTACATCATTTGCACACACTGTATATAGATTTTTTTTTTATTGTGTTATTGACTGTATGTTTGTTTATTCCATGTTTAACTCTGTGTTGTTGTTTGTGTCACACTGCTTTGCTTTATCTTGGCCAGGTCGCAGTTGTAAATGAGAACTTGTTCTCAACTGGCCTACCTGGTTAAATAAAGGTAAAATAAAACATGCAGAGCAGGGAGGATAAAGAGCAGGGAGGATAAAGCCCAGTGCTACAGACGGATACACAGGAATATGGCCTTGTTACTCTGGATGAATTCCCTACTGAGCGCCCTGTCTACCTGACGCCACTTCCACTGCACTCCTACCTCCTTTCTCCATTTCCTGTCGTCTTATCTTCCCCCACCAGAGCCTACTGCCACCTTGATAGCGTGAAAGGCAAACTCTCCTCCTTCATAACCTTCCCTTCCTCTTTGTATCCCTCTTTTTTTTTGTCCTTTACCTCGGCGGTGTATTCATTTGGGATTTAACCATTCATGGATGTTGTGTGTGCTTTAGTCACAGACTTACTGTCAGCTTTGAGAAGGGTGATAACGGAGCGGTTACTGGTTTCTCGGGCATCACGACAGGATTAAAGGGTTTACAGGGAGGAAGCTTTGGACTGTCCTTCTGTTTGGAGCCTGGCTTAAATGCTTCCTTAGAATGTGTGTGCTGCTGCAGTCTCGGTGTTGTGAGTTTCCCTCTCTTGCTCTCTGATTCGAACTCTCTCGCTCTCGTTCCCTCTTTCTCTCCCCCTCTCTCGAAACCTTGAATAAGGGTTTCAAATTTGAGGAAATGACACACTCTCTAATTGTTTTATAGTTTTTTACATTTTGTCAGGAAATGCAGCTCTCTCTCAGGTTCTGCTGTGGGACTGTGGTTGCACAGTCTTTCCTCTACAGGCAGCCAGGTTTTCCTGTGTCTACCCTTCTCAATGGCAAGGCTGTGCTCACTGAGCCTGTACTTTGTCAAGGTTTTTCTAAGGTTTTGATCAGTAACCATGGTCAAATAGGTAGCCACGGTGTACTGTCGATTTTAGGACACACCATGATGTTCTGGTCCTGAGGCTTCAGTGTGTTAGTAGAACAGGTTTGTGAACTCAGACCCAGGACCAGCTGGATGAGGGGACTCTTTTCTTTGCTCAGCTCTTGGCATTGCAGGGCTTTGTAATGATATGAGACGGGGTCACTGTATTTTTGGTGTTTCCAAAACTTAATTGCTCTTTTTTTTGTTTTTATTATTAGTGGATATTGGCCTAATTCTCTCATCTCTCTCTCTCTCTACCATCTCTCTCTCTTTCTCTCTCCATCTCTCTCCCTACCATCTCTGTCTCTCTCACATTCACTTTTCCTTCCTCTCTCAATTTCTCTCTGGCTGCTGTATGAGGTTTTTCTTAATGAATGGACTGTTTGCTTGCCCTTTCCATCCCAAATAATCTGCCCTGAGGCTGGATGGAAAATCTTTTCTCATTTGGAGATTTCAGCTGAAGTCTGTGACAGTCTAGTTTGAGGATATTTAAGAAATTGATTCCGTGTGTGTGCGTGCTTGTGTGCGTTCATACTGTGTGTGTGAAGTCCCCACAAGAATAGTAAACAAACAAAAAGTTCACTAACTGGGGACATTTTGTTACTTCCCATGAGATTTCTATGGGGTTTAGGGTTAAGGTTAGAATTGGTGTTAGGGTTAGAATTATGTTTAGGGTTAGGAGCTGGGGTTAGTTTTAGGGTTAGGAGCTAGGGTTAGTTTTAGGGTTAGGGGCTATGGTTAGGTTTTTGGGTTAGGGTAAGAGTTCGGGTTAGGTTTAGGTTTAAGGCTTAGGGAAAATAGGATTTTGAATGGGACTGAATGTTGTGTCCCCACAAGGTTAATGGTGAGGGAATTAAAGCACCTGCGATTCATTCTGGTCGAGAAGATGTAGCCGTGAGAAATGTGTTTTGACCTGGCAGGCAAACATGGGAATGTTATGTATTGACAGGTTTACGTCTTAGTTACACAAGCACCACAGTTGCATCATCAGTGAGAGTTGAAAGAATTAGTAGAATGTCCTTAAGCCCTACAGTACACTAATTACTTGCTGTACCACTGTACTTGCCAGCTGGATAAGACTGGTCAAATCCATTCTGAATGTGATGCAGACCCCCTACCTACAGTAACCAGAGTCTGGGAACAACTTAATTCCGCAGATGTGATGCCATAGATGTGGTGAGCAACACCAGTTGCACAGGGCTCCAGTTCTGCGGAAGTCAGAATTATGAAAAGCTGTATTACAGCATCTTTTCAACACAGTGTTGCTCTTTATTATGTTGAAAAAACAAGTTTCACCCTTACCTAGATCAGGCGGCAGGAAGCCTAGTGTTGTTCCATGTTGTTAATGGTTTGCCTTGGTCTTGTTGTCCCCCCTCCCCCTCCAGTTTGGTAAATGTTCCATGTTGTTAATGGTTTGCCTTGGTCTTGTTGTCCCCCCTCCCCTCCAGTTTGGTAAATGTTCCATGTTGTTAATGGTTTGCCTTGGTCTTGTTGTCCCCCCTCC
>QNTS01000955.1:417543-429164 GCA_003317085.1 Hucho hucho | reverse complement strand
GCAAGGTCCCCCTGCTCAAGAAAGCACATATACATGCCCGTCTGAAGTTTGCCAATGAACATCTGAATGATTCAGAGGACAACTGGGTGAAAGTGTTGTGGTCAGATGAGACCAAAATGGAGCTCTTTGGCATCAACTCAACTCGCCGTGTTTGGAGGAGGAGGAATGCTGCCTATGACCCCAAGAACACCATCCCCACCGTCAAACATGGAGGTGGAAACATTATGCTTTGGTGGTGTTTTTCTGCTAAGGGGACAGGACAACTTCACCGCATCAAAGGGACGATGGACGGGGCCATGTACCGTCAAATCTTGGGTGAGAACCTCCTTCCCTCAGCCAGGGCATTGAAAATGGATCGTGGATGGGTATTCCAGCATGACAATGACCCAAAACACACGGCCAAGGCAACAAAGGAGTGGCTCAAGAAGAAGCACATTAAGGTCCTGGAGTGGCCTAGCCAGTCTCCAGACCTTAATCCCATAGAAAATCTGTGGAGGGAGCTGAAGGTTCGAGTTGCCAAACGTCAGCCTCGAAACCTTAATGACTTGGAGAAGATCTGCAAAGAGGAGTGGGACAAAATCCCTCCTGAGATGTGTGCAAACCTGGTGGCCAACTACAAGAAACGTCTGACCTCTGTGATTGCCAACAAGGGTTTTGCCACCAAGTACTAAGTCATGTTTTGCAGAGGGGTCAAATACTTATTTCCCTCATTAAAATGCAAATCAATTTATAACATTTTTCACATGCGTTTTTCTGGATTTTTTTGTTGTTATTCTGTCTCTCATTGTTCAAATAAACCTACCATTAAAATTATAGACTGATAATTTTTTGGTCAGTGGGCAAACGTACAAAATCACTGTATGTATCTATGCATGTGTTCAGAGATGTCACAGCATTAAAATGACTGAGATCAGCTCCTCACTGTACAAAGTGTCTGACTTCTGTTTGCATAAGAGATAAGAAAGTGTGTATCATTGAAGATAAGGGAAGAGGTCACATTGATAACATATTGATGTCTTCCGTCTCATCATAAAAGAGAACTCAAGGGTTGCGTTGGTAGTTGACATGCGTCCAAGGCATTGTACTACTCACAGTTTGTCTGCTATCACTGCTCAGTGCGTATGTAAGTGTTTATGTTAAAATAGTGTATTTACAAAGTTTAATCTTTCAAATCTAATACATATGGGCCTCATACTGTAGACACACTAAGCTCACTAAACCTAGCTCCATGATAAAGACATATATTGGTTTGACCTGTTTGACCTCAACCCTGACCCTGTCTACCCTGCGTCTGTGTTTATCTACACATTCCATGTGTAAATACTGCAGTCCCTGCAGCTCCATTTCTGAACAGAATGCCAGCATACTGTATGCAGTGGTGGGATTTGTCCTGTTACAACCCAAATAGATGTCCCAGTGGGCAAAAATTATGTAATTTTCTGGTTTTCAACTGGCTTCCTGGTTGAGAAGACTTCATACAACCAGGTAAAGATGTACATTTTGACGAAATGGAGACGTGGGAAATACATCGTATTTTGTTTGTTATCGAATCTGTTGTTTTTCTGGTCGCTAAGAAGACGTAAACGTTAAATAAAATGTATTTTATTTTATTAGAATTCTTTGAAAGATATGCTGTCCTGGGGGCTGGTCTCGTGGTAGTGCTGGACTACCCTTCGTCCCTGGAGGCAAGGGTTCAATTCCTGGCTGTGCCACTTTCTGACCTAGATCCCTTTATTTAATCTCAACTACTTCTACCCGGTAGCTGTCAACAAAAACTATAAAATACTGGAAGGAAAATACTTCAAGAGAATGGAATTCCATAGGCTAACCTGACCTGCACTTTGTCCGCTTCCTAATGTTACCAAGTAAAAGTGGCTAGTTTGAATGTTTTTTTGTTTTTTTTGCATCATCAGTGCGAGTAGGAAGTATTTGGAGGCTGTCCTGGCGCAGCTGTCTAAGGCACTGCATCTCAGTGCAAGAGGCGTCACTACAGTTCCTGGTTCAAATCTAGGCTGGATCACATCCAGCCGTGATTGGGAGTCCCATAGGGTGGCGCACAATTGGCCCAGCGTCGTCCTGGTTTGGCCGGGGTAGGCCGTCATTGTAAATAAGAATTTGTTCTTTACTGACTTGCCTAGTTAAATAAATGTTACATATAAAAAATACAAATACTGTACAGTATTGTAGATATAGTACTAACGTTATATAGTAACTGTACAAGACTTGTGAAATCCTGTTTGGATATCTTGCAGACCACCTAAACACAGTCTGTGACAACAATGCAATTTCCCACATGTAACTTGCATTGCAGTGCTGAGCAAACATTTAACCACATGCCCTCAGAATTGCGAAATTGGCGTTACAACACCCTTTCAACCATGGCTCAACCTTTACAAGCAGATTCAACACTTCTACTGTGTATTTACAATAGGTGATTGAGCAACACTTGGCTATCAACAGTGGGAGAATTTATCATGCAGGATATGCAAGATCAATGGTGGGAAGTGACACCCATATATGTACATATGGTTCTGCACACACCTCCAGCTAGGTATAAAACGAGCAGTAGGGAAGGTGATCATTACATTTTACAGTTAACAGGGTACTACAAACTATCAACCAATCAGGTAAGGGAACACTGAATGTTTTATTTTTGATAATATGGGAGACATTTTCATCAGATGTGTGCAAAGAAATACAGTTAAACTTGATGTGCAACTTGATTTCATGTTTTATTTTCTTCGACTGTGTAGAATGAGGAGACTATTTAACCAGAGATCAGTGTACTGAGCCATGAATGCAATGCACACAATGCAATGGGTATTTTGGATAATATGTACATTGAATAAGCATATTACTCCTGTCTATGGTTAATTTGCTCACTGCCATTTGCTTGTGCACCATGTCCCCCTACATGCTGTGTGTATGCAATAACTGTGGCTTTGCAAGTTTGTTATTCAAGCAGGAATACCCCCCCAAAAATTGTTTTGTTATATTAAAATGGATCAACAGATATCATGCAAGTCTTAATATTATAAATGTTTGCACCGTCTACATTGAATGAAATGTTGTTTACTGTGTAGTCTTAGTGTGTGCAGATAAGCCTATCGTAGTGTTTTTCATAGTCAAAATGGCGAAATACAAGGTGACTGTGCACACACACAACATCGCAACTGCCACCACGATGAACAACGTCTTCATCAAGCTGGTTGGCGAAAATGGAGAGAGTAAGCGCACGTGGCTCACTAGCTTGAAGGGAGGCTTCTATCAAGGCACGGTAAGTCAGTCATGCTCCTATCAGTACTAAGAGATATCTCTCTTTAAATCTAGATCCTTAATTGAAACAATAACAAAGAGGCACCCGCCTCTGTTTTGGTAAAAAGCTGAGGGATGGGCTTGTAGAAATGTCACCATTCTCAAATTCATAGAAAAATGTTGCCTTTTAACCATGTTTTGTGGCTATAGCTTAGTGTTTGTTTACATTTACATTGTTTACAAACATTGGATTAAAACAACCTTATATTTTGGGTTCTGATTGGGTACGACAGTTGAACTAAGCAATAAAAAATGTATGCAGCAACAAATTCTTCTAGCTTTAATAAGACTTACCATTTGCATTTTTCAACACTCAAACGCACCCAATATGTTCAAATACATATAGGGGCGGTTTCCCGGACACAGATTAAGCCTAATCCTGGACTAAAAAGTGCTTTCAATGGATATTTTCCATTGATCTTGCAATTTAGTCCAGGATTAGGCTTAATCTGTGTCCAGGAAACCGCCCCATAGTGTATATGACGTGAAGACTTTGTTGCCTTTATGTTGGGCCCTTAAGTAATAATACTGGTAGTACAGGATTAGTTATATTTGCCTTTGTTATTTGCCTTCATACACAGTCCAGATTCCTCCCTCTCTCTCTCTCTCTCTCTCTCTCTCTCTCTCTCTCTCTCTCTCTCTCTCTCTCTCTCTCTCTCTCTCTCTCTCTCCCCTGCTCTCTCTGCAGGCGTCTCGTGAATTCGACGTGGTGTGCCCCTCCTCCCTCGGCACGCTGGTGCTGATAGAGCTGGACAAACAGCCCCTCCCACTCTTCCCCCAGGACGCCTGGTTCCCGTCCAAGGTTGTCGTGACGACGCCAGAGGAAGACACATGCCAGTTCCCCATCTACCGTTGGATTATGGACAAGGAGGTGCACCTGTTCAGAGAGGGCACAGGTCAGCACGGTGTGACGTTATAAAACGACATCACATGCAGACATGTTAGAATGAGTAATGCATGGAACAAAAGTGGATACGTGCAGCCATTGTGAGGGGCAGGCATTTTATTTGTGTGTGCACGCTGTCACTACGTTTTAAAAGCTACTTTGCCTCTTAGGGCCACCGTACATACAGTAATACATGCAACACTGGTTCTGAAGGATTAGTGCAATAATACATGTGATTAACATTTCCACTTTATTATTTTTTATATTTTTCAGCTAAAAGACTCTGTGATGAAACTAATCATCTTGCCAGGTACAGCAGGGAAAAGGAGATGAAGATGAGAACTGAGCTGTACTGGTAGGTGCTGTGGTCTTTTGTCTTAGCTGCCCAGTCTGTCCATTATATCTGACTAACCTCCATATATTTCCTGCTCCTCCTCCTACTCAGCTGGGATACCTACAAGGAGGGTTTCCCCGGCAGCATGAAGGCAGACAACCCTCTGGATCTTCCCAGCGAGGTCCAATTCTCTTTCACCAAGGCCACCCAGTTCCTCTTCACTGCCGCCACCGGGTGAGTTCCTCACCTAAGCCAAATTTATACCCGACTTGAGTACACAACATGAGAATGCAATGTGCTACTCATAATGGCTTCCCTATGTGGTTGTATGGTAAGTTACAGAATGAGGAATTGGCGTGCTCAACTTGAAAGTCTGTAGTAACAAAAAGTTGTTGGGTGCCGGGTTCAAAAGGCATACACTAGGGGTAAGAAAAATGGAAAACCCTCATTCACTACAATATTCTATACGTTTTAATGTATTTTTAGGCATAGAGGTTGTGAAAAATAGTAGAACAATGTATGTAAATAATGAATGTAAATTATGACTGTGAAAAAATATACTACAATGTGTTATCATTTATAAATGTGTGAATGCCCATTTTTCTCCAAACGCTGATGAAGGCTGTCGCCCAAACGTGTCCAATTGCTCTGACCTCTCCTGCTGATAATTACATAAAACGTAAGAATAATTCAGTGTGGATTTGAGCTTTTTTCCTTTGTCCAGTAAGTGGTGAGTTGAACATTGTGGGTTGTACACGCTTGCATATTTTTGCCACTATGCAGGACAGCCATTTCTGACTAGCTAACTGCGTTGCGTACCCCGGGCATAATTCATCCTCTAAGGACAGTTCAAATAGTTATATTGTTTGACATAATGCCTGAGTTTTACATTTGCTCTGTGAAACTCTATTGGCTCAGCTTGACATAATTCCTTGTCTCCCATTCTGTAGGATCACTGAGCTGAAACTGAAGGGGTATTCTGACAGCAAGAAGAACTGGAAAAACGTCGATGAAATCAGCAAAGTCTTCTGCTGCAATAGAACTGTCATCTCAGGTGAGTGCATTTCATAGGTGCATTTGCAGTATTAACTCCAGGGGCCTGTTTATTAGGTGGTAAACGTTGTGAAACAAAGTGAAAGGGGGAAGTAATACTACTTGAATATGTCCAATTAAAATATACATACAGTACCAGTCAAAAGTTTGGACACACCTACTGTTACGTTGGGATAACGGAGGATTCAATTGCGAGTGAAAGTTTAACATTTATTAAAGCAAAAGTGAGAGTAGTAGAACAGGGTCCGATGAGGAAGTAGTATAATGAAAAGTCTGAGCCTTGGCGGCGCAGGGACTGAATGGGCAACCCAGATCCTCCGTGACGGTGAGTGAAGCGAGAGGAAATCCAATCTCCGCAGAACCAGGAAGTACCCGGCGTCGAACCCTCCTCAGGACAGACAGCAGAGCGATCGTAAAATCCAAACCGAAATCACAGGAGGCACAAGACCCAGCCAGGAGAACGAACTAGTACACAGGAAGAAACCCAACGAACTGACAAACACAAGACGAATGACAATGAGTATAAATAGACACAGATGATGAGTGGCAGCTGGCGCTGATAATGAGCTGAATGGTGATCAGCGGCCACACCCACACGCACACCCACACGCACACACGGCAGGTAGCCTAGTGGTTAGAGCGTTGGACTTGTAACCGGAGGGTTGCAAGTTTGAATCCCCGAGCTGACGAGGAAAAAATCTGTCGTTCTGCCCCTGAACAAGGCAGTTAACCCACTGTTCCCCGGGCGCCGAAGACGTGGATGTCGATTAAGGCAGCCCCCCCGCACCTCTCTGATTCAGAGGGGTTGGGTTAAATGCGGAAGAAACATTTCGGTTGAAGGCATTCGGTTGTACAACTGACTAATAATGGTGACTTTGACATACACACAGAGCGAGCCGGTGAATTCATGAACCGTGACACCTACTCATTCAAGGGTTTTTCTTCATTTTCTACATTGTAGAATAATAGTGAAGACCTCAACACTATGAAATAACACATATGGAATCATGTAGTAACCAAAAAAGTGTTAAACAAATATTATATATTTGAGATTCTTCAAAGTAGCCACACCTTTGGCTTGATGACAGCTTTGCACACTCTTGGCATTCTCTCAACCAGCTTCAAACTTTTGACTTGTACTGTATATACTGAAAACGACCCTGGTTTACTAGGCATCATCTGGAAGAAAACAGACTGAAACAGGGAGGGAATACCAGTCCAATAAGAAACTCTTGATTTTGTTTTCTGTTGCAAAAGGTTTTGCTACGGTGTGCACTAATTAATACGACCCATAATTTCCTCCTTACAGACTACGCACAGGAGCACTGGAAGGAAGACGAGTTTTTCGGGTACCAGTATCTGAACGGCTCCAACCCCATGTTGATCCGTCGCTGCTCAGAATTGCCGGCAAACTTCCCCGTCACAGAAGACATGGTCAAGCCCTCTCTTCGTGGATCGTCCAGCCTCCTAAGGGAATTGCAGGTACTGTACAGTATGTCAAAATGGGAGTCTTTGGTAAAATAAATGAATTGTTAAAAGTTGCCTAAATTATTGCAGTACCAGTTATATTATGGGGGGCGCTGGACTAGGGGCAGTCCTCTTGGACCTAGGTGAATATCTTAGATATTCACAATTATCAATGGAAGTCAATAGAGATCCCTTTGTTGGATGTCTAGACTTCCACTTTCTTGGACCATCAGAGGCATGTACCAGATTCCTTTTTGGACCTATAGATTACTTTTGTGGAGGTCCATCCAGTATGTTTCTCAATAGCTAGGTTTCCATCCAATTGGCGACAGATTTTCATGCAAAAATCCTGAAATCCGCATAAAGACAATATGGACATTTCCCCACCATAGATGTTTCATTAAATTTGCTTGTTGCGGATATAAGGCTGTGTGATGACGTAGTTCACATAAAAATAACCTTTGTGGTTAAATTCCCATGTACCCAAACATAAAATGCAAATGGAATTTCCATCGTATTTTCAACTCTGATGGCTTTGTCACAATTTTTTTTCTGTTATCCTCTTTGCGCACGGATCCCGCTAGCGGGATCGTTTTCAGAGCAAACATAACGCGGCAAATTCAAAATAAAAATGTGTAATATTTAACATTATTCAATATACAAGTGTTGCATAGCCATCAAAAGCTCTGCTTCTTGGCAATATCACTGCGTTGTCAGATTTCAAAAAGGCTTTACGGCAAAAGCACTACATTTGATTGTTTGAGGCTAGCACCTCACATATTTTCCACATTAGCATAAATTCATATCCAGCTCGGTTCTCAAAATGTCCATATCACAGCTAATATAAATCGCTTACCTTTCAAAGAACTTCTGCTGAGGGCTTCCCAAGTGTCCAAACAAGAGAATCCATGGTTCTTTTGTTAGAAAAAGTTATTTATTATATCCATAAATCTCCGTTTGGTTGGCACGTTATGTTCTGCTACTCCACCAAGCATTCTCAGTCTACTCGCCCATTGTACAGTGAAGAGAACGCATTCACGTTATACCTCTCATCTTTTCACAAACAAATCAAATATCATTAATAATGCATCCTTATGTATCCTTTTATGAATAATAGCGATCATATTTTACATGGATGGTAACTGAAACTTTATAAGACGAAAAGAAAGCTGGGCGCGTTCACGTTCTCGTTCACGTTCAGACTATATATTAATGGTTTTAGAAACTTCAGGAGTGTTTCCTATCCAATTGTACTAATTATGTGCATATCCTAGTTTCTGGCCCTGAGTGGCAGGCATTTAACTTTGGGCATGTCAGACAGGCGAACATTCGGAAAATGGGACCCTACCCCTAAGAGGTTATATAGCGAATGTGCCCAATCTGGTCTTGGCACGTGCACTCTAGCCAACAGCTCGCAGATACAGTGCAGGTATAGCCTACATGATGAGATTATTATATGGACAAAAAATATTATTTTTATTTATCAATGGCAGTCAAGCATCGGTCATCATGTCACCAGAAAAAGACCCTAGATATTTATTGGAAAGGAGCATCATGGTCATCACTGTGCGCTTCCACCACCCTGTAAAGTTCATCATAATTTATTTCATCTGTAGCCTATTAAACTGCATGTTTTCCCGAGTCGTAGTGAGGGGACCACACAACATATCATCGTGTGACTCCAAGTTTACTTAGATATGGTTATTGTATCCGTTTTTGCACATAAAAGTGCCATTCCACCACCATTTGTCGCATAATGCATTTTACAGATGCAAAAATATCCCACCTTGTCTAGCATATTTTGTTTTGTTGACATGCTGAAAGTTTACAGACAAATGCTCTGTTTCCTTCAGGCCTGTTGTGACATTTTCTATCCGACATGTACTTCAAAAATGTTGGATGGAGACCTGGTTACTGAAAAAATAAAAAACATCCCAGTATTACTTTTTTTGATGTTTTTGTGGGGGGATGATAACTCTAAAATCCAAGAAAGTAATCGCAAAAATAACTTTATTGGATGTTTTTTGGGATAATCCTAGTAAAACACAGAGCTACAATATCTGTCCCATTCCAAAATACCAAGAAAGTGAACCGTAATCCTAACCGGTTGCATTTTTGCATTCTATCCTACAGTAACTTTTAGATTTTTTCTCCCATGTCATCTAATCCCAAACAGAGCGGCAACATATTCCTGCTTGACTACAAGAACCTGAATGGATTAAAGGCAAACATGATCAATATGAAAAAACAGTACATGGCGGCTCCTCTGGTCCTGCTCTACAGAACCCCTGATGACAAGCTGATGCCCATCGCCATCCAGGTAAGGTTGACCTAACTAACGTTGAAGTGAAGACTACAGTCACAGAGACCATTACAAGTGAGAGACTCTGTAAACCCATCATGTTTCAATCTCCTTTAGAGAGCCCACTTACCAGTGGAGGTAGAAATGGGGAGGACGGGCTCATTGCTACCGTTCCCTTATTTACGTTCCAGACATCCCGACGAGCCCGTCCTCCCCATGTTTGCCTCCACTGTATCTGAACGTGCCCAAAGAAAATATGTTTGATATTGTCTTCAAATGCTTTTAATTAATGCATTGCACACTTAGAAAATAGGGTTAATCAAGGGTTCTTTGGGAAACCTTTGAGTCCTTCAATGCTTTGTTGGAGTTCAGAAAAGGGTTCTTTCCAGCTCATATATATTTTGGGGGCTGTGGTTTGCTCAAAGCTCTTTTACATGTTAAATATGACTATGACCAGTGAAAGGGTCTTGTGAAACACTTAAAGGATAATCAACGGCTATGTGTTCTCTGGAAAATTATTAATAATGAGGTGGGTTCCACAACGCGCTAGCAGAGTGGAACTAACCTTCCACAGAGTTACATTATTTTCCAGAGTACGCATAGAGCCCCGTATATTATTCCTTTTATACCATGGCTATAATTTAGCACATTTACTGCTAGAAATGGGTTCATTTGCAGGGATAAATTAGTTCGACATCCAGTGAAATAGCTAGCAAGTTTACTAGATAGCGACACTAGTTGCCTGGGTAACCAAAAATACTTGCTAGTTTAGCTTACCAAACCATCAGTCCTAGCTTGCTATTATGAATTAGAATTCAACAATGCCAATAACATTTGCCCGTAGCCTACAGCCATGTGTGCACTGTTGAGCTTATAATATGATTTTTGTTTTTATTAAACAAATGTATCAACATTTTAAGCTAAACGGTCTGATCTGATGCATCAGCCTATTGCATTGTTACATTTTTGATGTGCAGAGTATTTTGAATCTGTCAGTCTTTTGAACCATAGACATATTTTTTATCATCCCAGGGATGATGGGAAGCTCTTAATTTTAAAGACATAACAAGTAGGCTATTTGGTTGTAATTGTAATGTTGCAACATTTTGTAGATATCCAAGTGTGTCCAACTCTCCTCCAGGAGAGCCTTAAAGGAGCAGTGTTGTATTTTGAGACTGGCTTGAATATGCAAAGAAGCCAATAGACAGTAGAGCCAATAGAGTGTAGCCTCCATTTTTGTCTGATTCTCTATGGTAAAAAAAAGAGAGAAATGCATTTCATTTTGTAAAGTGGTTCCTTGCATCATACAATGATGTACAAAGGTACAAATGTACAAATGGTGTAACAGACAATTTTTTTGTGTCTTGAGCTTTTGGACAAGTAAAGAATATTTCCTACTTGTCCAAAGGTGCCATACAGAACAATTATTTTATAGCTATTTATAGAACCTTAGGAAAGGGTTCTTTATAGCACCATAAACGTTCCATTTATAACCTTATGTTCATGATTATTTATAGAACCTTCAAAAAAGGGTTCTATGTAGCACCAAAAAAGGATTTGCTACTGTTATTATTTGTATTTTTCCATTAAACAGGGATTATGTTGCTGGAAGCCATCTATGGGGTCCCTAACGCTCGTTCTCTCCACAGCTGAAGCAGGTTCCTGGAGAAGACAACCCCATCTTCCTTCCTACTGACTCTGAGTATGACTGGCTCCTGGCCAAGATCTTTGTGAGGAGCGCTGACTTTCAAGAGCACCAGCTCAACGTCCACCTGCTGCGCACTCACCTCCTGGCTGAGGTGTTCGCCGTAGCACTGCTGCGCAACATACCCATGGTGCACCCCCTCTACAAGGTACATAACACAGCACAGCATAGCATAACCCCAGGAGGTTGGTGGCCTTAATTGGGGAGGACAGGCTCGTGGTAATGGCTGGAGCGGAAAGAGTGGAATGTTATCAAACACATGGTTTCCATGTGTTTGATGCCATTCACTCCATTCCAGCCATTATTATGAGCTGTCCTCCCCTCAGCAGCCTCCACTGAGCATAACATAGTATAATATACAGTGGGGAAAAAAAGTATTTAGTCAGCCACCAATTGTGCAAGTTCTCTCACTTAAAAAGATGAGAGAGGCCTGTAATTTTCATCATAGGTACACTTCAACTATGACAGACAAAATGAGGAAAAAAAATCCAGAAAATCACATTGTAGGATTTTTAATGAATTTATTTGCAAATTATGGTGGAAAATAAGTATTTGGTCA
>QNTS01000955.1:407030-417219 GCA_003317085.1 Hucho hucho | reverse complement strand
TGACCAAATACTTATTTTCCACCATAATTTGCAAATAAATTCATAAAAAATCCTACAATGTGATTTTCTGGATTTTTTTTCTTCATTTTGTCTGTCATAGTTGAAGTGTACCTATGATGAAAATTACAGGCCTCTCTCATCTTTTTAAGTGAGAGAACTTGCACAATTGGTGGCTGACTAAATACTTTTTTTCCCCACTGTAGCATAACATAGCATAACATAATATAATATAGCATAACAAAATATAGCATAACATAGCATAATATATCATAGCGTAACATAATATAACATAGCATAACATAATATAGGGTAGCATAACATAATATAGCATAGCAATACATAGCATAGAATAACAGAACATAATAAAGCATAGCATAAGATAAGATAACATAATATATCATAGCATAATATATTATATCATAGCATAACATAACAGAATATAGCATAACAGAATATAGCATAGCATAATATAGCATAATATAGCATAGCATGTCCAGTTAGTGCTCCGAGGATCAAATAAAATAAAATTGTATTTGTCACATGCACCGAAAACAACAAGTGTAGACCTTACCGTGAAATGCGTACTTACCAACAAAGTTAAGTAAATTGAGTAAAAAAAAAACAACTCAATAAACTATAGTAAAAAAGTAACAATAAAATAACAATAACAAGGCTAAATACAGGCGGCACCGGTACAGAGTCAGCGTGCGGGGATACAGGTTACTCTAGGTAATTTGTACATGTAGGTAGTGGTAAAGTGTGGGGTGAGGTCAATATAAATAGTCCGGGTGCCCATTTAATTGATCGTTCAGCAATCTTGTGGGTAGAAGCTGTTAATGAGCCTTTTGGACCTAGACTTGGCGCTCCGGTACCGCTTGCCGTGCGGTAGCAGAGAGAACAGTCTATGACTTGGGTGACTGGAGTCTTTGACAATGTTTGGGGCCTTCCTCTGACACAGCCTAATATGCTCGGATGCCGAGCAGTTGCCATACCATGCGGTGATGCAACCGGTCATGATGCTCTCGATCGTGGAGCTGTAGAACTTTTTGAGGATCTGAGGACCCATGGCAAATCTTTTCAGTCTCCTGAGGGGGAATAGGCATTGTCGTGCCCTCTTCCCGACTGTCTTGGTGTGTTTGGACCATGACAGAGGATAATGACACAATAAAGTATTATACACTTATTTCCAATGTGGTCCTCCGGACAGTCCTTACTAATTCCCGTTTCTCTCTTGGGATTGTTGACCATCCATCCTTCTCTCCACCCTGGTTTACTGCTTTAGCTTCTGATTCCACACACCCGCTACACCCTCCAGATCAACCTCTTGGCCCGGGCATTTCTAATAGCCGATGAGGGAGTTTTCACTAAGGTAGGCTACTGAGTGGACTGTTTCAATAGAAGTGTGTGGTGTCCATATTAGGAATCACACATCCATGGAAGTTGTGTCAGTGAGCATACATGCGGTTGTATTTGTTTTAGTGAACCTACTGTACCACCAAGTATGGTCATTTGGCCCTCCGGGTCAACATACTTGCTGGTAGGTTCACTATCTCTCATAGAACCAGTGTAATATTGCAGCTTAGTTAAAGTAAATTATAATGTTACAGAATTATGCAATCAAGTAACTCTAAGTGATGTTGTAGTTTGCTGCTTCGGGCGGAGAGGGGATGATTGACATCCTGAAGAGATCTGTGGCCTCATTGACCTACAGCTCCCTCTGTGTGCCGGAAGACATCACTGCACGAGGTCTGGAGTCAGTCCCCAACAACTACTACAGAGATGATGGACTCAAGCTGTGGGACATCATCCACAGGTAGGCTACGACAGAGCAGACCTACATAGTGGTAGTACAGTATCATTCGCTGGTAGAATATACAGTGAAAGCATAGCTCTACATAGATATGATATCTTCTTCTTCCTTCGTTCTTCCGTCGTCGTCTTCGGTATAGGTTTGTAGAGGGAGTGATTGGTTTCTATTACAAGAATGACTCAGAGGTCCGGGAAGACCAGGAACTGCATAACTGGATCAAGGATATCTTTGTCCATGGCTTCCTGGCCCAAGAATGCACAGGTGACGATGTACAGGGTAATGGGGGGGTAGTAATGGCGTATGGTGAAATGTCTTGTTTTTACCAATATGTTTTTTGTTTCTGGACCATAACTTCCCCGGCATAAATCACAATTTCCATGGACGTGACTGTCCTATAGTAATGGCGTATGGTGAAATGTCTTGTTTTTACCAATATGTTTTTTGTTTCTGGACCATAACTTCCCCGGCATAAATCACAATTTCCATGGACGTGACTGTCCTATAGTAATGGCGTATGGTGAAATGTCTTGTTTTACCAATATGTTTTTTGTTTCTGGACCATAACTTCCCCGGCATAAATCACAATTTCCATGGACGTGACTGTCCTATAGTAACAGTCCACCCAGCCCCCCTGGCAATAACTCCATTCATCACACACCTCTCTCGGTTCTTATTTTTCTGTCTAGGAATCCCTCAGTCTTTCTCCACTGTGCCAGAGGTCGTCAAGTTCGTCACCATGGTGATCTTCACCTGCTCAGGCCAACATTCTGCTGTTAACTCTGGACAGGTGGGTGTAGCGTAGCCCATACTTTTTTTCAGTGTATTATTAAGCTAAACCTAAGCACTACTGACATTATCTGCCTCCTCTACCATTTAGGAAGAGACATATTTGTAAAAATGTTGCAATGTTTTTCGCTGTAATTCCTTACCACTATCATATCATCATTTCAGAATACCACCATATTGGCTGTCAGTAATAATCAGTCATTCTTCATGTTACAGTATGACTATGGTGGCTGGATGCCCAACACCCCCATCTCCCTGCAACAGCCACCTCCCACCATTAAGGGGCAGTCTACTGAGAGCACCATGCTGAAGACCTTCCCCGATGTCGGCACAACAGCACAGGGCATGTCCACTATGTGGCTCCTTAGCAAGCAATCCAGTGACTTTGTGAGTCTGCCATCTTTCATGAACTATTATCAATATCATCTAGGCCCAAAATACTATATTTAGCTACAAAATATCCTATTTACCTGTGCTTTTTAATGTTAATGATATTGTAACTAGCAATATTTTGCTAACTTTGATTATTCTCCATTTGCAGGTGGCCCTTGGCCAGTACCCAGAGGAGCACTTCAATGAGCTACCACCCTGCAGGATGATTGAGAAGTTCCAGACAGAGCTGAAGGCCTTCAGTGAGACCGTCAATGCCAGGAACTCTGGGCTACCAGTACCATACACCTACATGGACCCTGCTGTGGTGGAGAACAGCGTGGCCATTTAGATAAGCCAAAGTCCTAGACCAGGGTCCAGTTAATTAGGGACTAATTGGAAGAAAGCTGAGGACCTACCTGGATTTTTCTAATAAGGTTTATTTTTGTTGTCCTTTGTGTCGTTTTTTAAAATGTTTTCCATTGAGTGCCCTGATGAAGATGACCCAATGATTCTGGAGGCATGCGCTAGTAAACATGCTTCAATCTATAAAATGTTTTATTGAGCATGATAATTTTTGGAGCTTCAATAAACTAATGTCCTAATTCAATCAGATAAAGGGAAATCGCACTGTGGGTTCAGTCAGAATGTCAACTGTGTTAACCCAACACACCTCCACATGGTGTCCCTCTCACGGACAAAGAAAACGTGCTGATGTTATTATTACCTTTGTACATGTTAATGGATGTTAAGAAATACAGGGGCTTTCTTAAGGACTAGTTTCTGGTGCCATATAACTACGGACTACAGGGACTGCTGGCGAAAATGAGCACTCCTGCTGATGTGCCACTGAAATGTTGATTAACAGTAAACAAGTGTCAGAATAATATGAGAGAACAATAGGTGTGAGTGACTTTAGTTTACAATTAAAAGCTAATCATTTTTTATCATCTCCAGTCTTCTTGTGATATTTGCCACATCTCATTTTGGTTGAAGCCCTGCCTACCTCCCTCATGTATTAAATAAAAAAGAAATGCATAAAATGATTAGGAAATGATTATTTATTTATACTCTCATTTTCTGCTTGTTTTAAGTCACCTTCATCATGCATACCCGAACTAAACTGGTTCGAGCAATGTAACCAGGCCATCTCAGTACAGCCTGGCTCGGTTTGGCCCAGTACACAGCAAAAGTGTTGGGTCCCTAACAACATGGGTGTTTCAAATTCTGACATAAGTTACCGCTTTATTAGTGCTGATGCTGTTACACTTACTCAGTGTTAGGGATTGACATGTAGTGTTACATTATTTTTGGGCGGTTTTGTTTTAACACTGTAGGGTTAAACCTCCCTGACCAAGGCCCTTTCCCCCGATTGCTTAGTTTGGCTTCACTGCCAGCTCTAGGAAGAGTCTAGGTGGTTCCAAACTTCTTCCATTTAAGAATGATGGAGGCCACTGTGTTCTTGGGGACCTTCAATGCTGCAGATATTTTTTGGTACCCTTCCCCAGATCTGTGCCTCGACACAATCCTGTCTCGGGGCTCTAGAGCTCTATATATTCCTGCACAGTCATGTTTGTGAAGCCAGTATGTCCCTCAACATCTTATCAAGGAAGTAATAGTTTGTTTGTAGGGTTGTAACAATATATTCCTCACAAGGAGCCATAGTCTGACCAATGTCATTTGTATTAACAAAGTCTAGTACATTCCATAAGGTAATTAGGAATGTGCAAAAAAGTATTAGGCTGTGAGTTATAGTTGACTAGCAACAATAACATTGTAAAATGAATCCCATTATACAACACAAAAGCACAAGTTTACATTAATTATAATTTCTGAGAGAGAGAGAGGGAGAGACTTGCATTTCATTTCAGATAGCGAGTTTTGCAATTTCATATCCATTTTCATTGAAACAATTGTTAACAGAAATAAGATTCAACCTCACACTCACACAATGTTACTACAGGTAACATTGGAAGCTGTTCTGAGAGGACAAATAATTTCACACACACAAAAAAAAAACGGATATCCGAACTACTCAAATTCACAGATTCTATTCTTGGAAAAAATCTTCAGCACTCTGTGAATCCCACTCCAGAATTATACAAGAAACGACTGAATCTACACACAAATTTGATCGGATGTACACCAAAAAAATCTGAACATATGCTTATGCAATCTAGTGATTCACACGTAGAAAAATATGCCTTTCTTACACCCACCTTTACTACGCACTTCTCAATAGTTGGTATTCAGACTTACCTTGTGCAGGTGCGTGAAGGTTTTTGCAGGCCTGGTTCCCTTGGGTGCTCTGAATAAAAAGTACATTTTAGTACATTTATTTTAAGCAATTCCTTTAAATACGGTGTACCTTTCAGTTCGAATTTTGTCTCGATAGACATATTGAGAGAACGGGTTCAGAATATTAGTGATCAATGAAAGAAAGCCATATCCGTTTCAGCACCAATTGGTAGATAAAAACATACTCTGATCTTGTAGATTATTTAGGGTTAGGAAAGTATTTATGAATCATAAAAAAAACAGGTTTGGAGAGCCTTTACGAAAAAAAGAAAGAAAACTCTGGTTTGATTAATTCGGAAAATTGCTACATTCAGTTCGTCAACCAATGGTAATGTTGGAAAATGTTTGTACATAGAATTATAATAGGGAGAACAGAGTACAATAATAGGCTATACCCCCGTCTGTTGCCTGCACTAACCATTGTTACTAATGACACTCACCAACAACAATAAGAGTCTTATCGGCTCTTGTTTGTTTCTTCACGTTGTTCCTAACTTGTTTTGTACATAATGTTGCTGCTACCGTCTCTTATGACCAAAAAGAGCTTCTGGACATCAGAACTGGAATGACTCACCTCAAATTGGATGAGGAGTTCTTCTTCAATAAGTCGGACACAAGGCATATACTACAGACACCCGACCAGGCCCAGATCCCTGTGATTCGCTGGAAAAGGAAACATAAGTTTCGCAGAAAGAGATCATGATGCCATGTGAGGATCAGGCGACCAGTGGCTAATCTGCCTTTGCCTTCCGTTCTGCTAGCTAACATTCAATAGCTGGAAAATAAATGGGACGAACTAAAAGCATGTACAGTTGAAGTCGGAAGTTTACATACACTTAGGTTGGAGTCATTAAAACTCGTTTTTCAACCACTCCACAAATTTCTTGTTAGTAAACTATAGTTTTGGCAAGTCGGATTGGACATCTACATTGTGCATGACAAGTAATTTTTCCAACAATTGTTTACAGACAGATTATATCACTTATAATTCACTGTATCACAATTCCAGTGGGTCAGAAGTTTACATACACTAAGTTGACTGTGCCTTTAAACAGCTTGGAAAATTCCAGAAAATGATGTCATGGCTTTAGAAGTTCTGATAGGCTAATTGACATTTTGAGTCAATTAGAGGTGTACCTGTGGATGTATTGTAGACCACCACAAGTCTGGTTCATCCTTGGGAGCAATTTCCAAACGCCTGAAGGTACCGCGTTCATCTATATAAACAATAGTACGCAAGTATAAACACCATGGGACCACGCAGTCATCTTACCGCTCAGAAAGGAGACGCGTTGTGTCTCCTAGAGATGAACGTACTTTGGTGCGAAAAGTGCAAATCAATCCCAGAAAAACAGCAAAGGACCTTGTGAAGATGCTGGAGTAAACAGATACAAAAGTACCTATATCCACAGTAAAACGAGTCCTATATGGACATAACCTGAAAGGCCGCTCAGCAAGGAAGAAGCCACTGCTCCAAAACCGCCATAATAAAGCCAGACTACATTTTGCAACTGCACATGGGGACAAAGAATGTCCTCTGGTCTGATGAAACAAAAATAGAACTGTTTGGCCATAATGACCGTCGTTATGTTTGGAGGAAAATGAGGGAGGCTTGCAAGCCGAAGAACACCATCCCAACCGTGAAGCACGGGGGTGGCAGCATCATGTTGTGGGGGTGCTTTGCTGCAGGAGGGAGTGGTGCACTTCACAAAATAGATGGCATCATGAGGATGGAAAATGATGTGGATATATTGAAGCAACATCTCAAGACATCAGTCAGGAAGTTAAAGCTTGGTCGCAAATGGGTCTTCCAAATGGACAATGACCCCAAGCATACTTCCAAAGTGGCAAAATGGCTTAAGGACAACAATGTCAAAATATTGGAGTGGCCATCACAAAGCCCTGACCTCAATCCTATAGAAAATTTGTAGGCAGAACTGAAAAAGTGTGTGCGAGCAAGGAGGCCTACAAACCTGACTCAGTTACACCAGCTCTTTCAGTAGGAATGGGCCAAAATTCACCCAACTTATTGTGGGAAGCTTGTAGAAGGCTACCCGAAACATTTGAGCCAAGTTAAACAATTTAAAGGCAATGCTACCAAGTACTAATTGAGTGTATGTAAACTTCTGACCCACTGGGAATGTGGTGAAAGAAATAAAAGCTGAAATAAATCATTCTCTCTACTATTATTCTGACTTTTCATATTCTTAAAATAAAGTGGTGATCCTAACTGACCTAAGACAGGGAAGTTTTACCGGGATTAAATGTCAGGAATTGTGAAAAACTGAGTTTAAACGTATTTGGCTAAGGTGTATGTAAACTTCCGACTTCAGCTGTATATCCTACCAACGGGACATTAAAAACAAATATCTTATGTTTCACAGAGTCGTGGCTGAACGACGACATTAAGAACATACAGATGGCGGGTTATACACTCTGTCGGCAGGACAGAACAGCAGCCTCTGGTAAGACACGGTGCATATTTATAAACAATAGCTGGTACACGATATTTAAAGTCTCAAGGTTTTGCTCGCCTGAGGTAGAATATCTCATGATAAGCTGTAGACCACACTATCTACATAGAGAGTTTTCATCTGTATTTTTTGTTGCTGTCTACATACCATCACAGACCGAGGCTGGCACTAAAACCGCGCTCTGAAAACGCTCATCCAGAGGTGGCGCTCCTAGTTGCCTGGGACTTTAATGCAGGGAAACTTAAATCAGTTTTACCTAATTTCTATCAGCATGTTAAATGTGCATCCAGAGGAAAAAAATTCTAGACCACCTTTACTCCATACACAGAGACATGTGCAAAGCTCTCCCTCGCCCTCCATTTGGCAAATCTGACGCTAACTGTCCTCCTGATTCCTGCTTACAAGCAAAAATTAAAGTAGGAAGCACCATTGATTCTGTCTATAAAAAAGTGGTCAGATGAAGCAGATGCTAAACTACAGGAATGTGTTGCTAGCACAGACTGGAATATGTTTCAAGATCTTTCCAATGGCATTGAGGAGTACACCACATCAGTCATTGTATCAATAGGTGCATCGAGGACGTCGTCCCCACAGTGACTCTACGTACATACCCCAACCAGAATCCATAGATTACAGGCAAGACTCGCACTGAGCTAAAGGGTAGAGCTGCCGCTTTCAAGGAGCGGGACTCTAACCCAGAAGCCTATAAGAAATTCCGCTATGCCTTGTGACGAACCATCAAACATTTTTGTTGGTGTCCGGCGTTTAATAATACCCAAACATATATCTGTAGAATCTACATATAGATTAGGTGATACTATGGCTATATTATGCTATTAAGCTAAATGGTGGCTCATAGAGAAACTGTGTACCCGGTCCAGCTATTCCCCCACGTCTGAATCACTGGCTGTCAGATGTAACGTGTGTCATTGTATTCCAATCAGTGTCTTTCATTGTATCCGCCTTCACCTCTGAAGAGCTGCCTCTTATCAGTGGTGTCAGAAAGGCTTTTCCCACAGGCCCCCCTCCACTCTCCCTGTTAAATGGACAACAGGAAAAGACGGGCCGAACAGGTTCCCATTAACATCGACGGGGCTGTAGTGGAGCGGGTCGAGACACCAAGTTCCTTGGTTCCTTGGTGTCCACATCACCAACAAACTATCATGGTCCAAACATATCAAGACAGTCGTGAAGAGGGCACGACAAAAGCTTTTCCCCCTCAGGATACTGAAAAGATTTGGCATGGGTCCACAGATCCTCAAAAGGTTCTACAGCTGCACCATCGAGAGCATCCTGACCGGTTGCATCACCGCCTGGTATGGCAACTGCTCAGCATCTGACCGTAAGGCACTACAGAGGGTAGTGCGAACAGCCCAGTATATCACTGGGGCCAAGCTTCCTGCCATCCAGGACCTATATAATCGGTGGTGTCAGAGGAAAGCCCATAAAATTGTCAGACTCCAGTCACCCAAGTTAAAGACTGTTTTCTCTGCTACTGCACGGCAAGCGGTACCGGAGCGCCAAGTCTAGGACCAAAAGGTTCCTCAATGTAACGCCCAGGCCTGAGTGCACAGGCTGGAGGGTTTAGTTTTGCTTTGGTGTAGGGGTTCTTGTGTTCTATGGTGTCTATTTCTATGTTGGGATAATGGTTCCCAATTAGAGGCAGCTGAGTCTCGTTACCTCTAATTGGGAACCATATATATGTTTGGGGTTTCGTGGTTATCGTGTTCAGTCAGGTTCTCGTCATTCTTGTATAGTTAGGTTCTGCCATTCGTGTTTAGTTAGGTTTTGCCAGTCGTGTTTAGGTTTAGATCTCAGTCTCCAGTTTAGGATTTAGCGTTAGGGTTCACGTCTTGTTCATTGTTTATTGTTTCGTTCCGTCTCGTCCCGTTTTCTCAATAAACATGTATTCTGGTTACGTCGCTGCGCTTTGGTCTGTCCCGAGGGAAGATAATCATGACAGAATAACCCACCACGAAAAGAAGACCAAGCAGCGAGAGACCCGGGAGTTCAGGCCTTGGGAGGAGGAGCTGTTCAATGGGGGAGATTGGGACCAGCCCGGAGAGTATCACCCTCCAAGAGAGGAACTGGAAGCAGCGGCGGCTGAGCGGCGCAGGTGTGAGGACCTGAATGGAGCATGGGACCCTGTAAGAGGCAAGTTCGTCAGACCTCGCCGGGCTAGGAAGCCCGAAGGGCAGCCCCAAAAAGCTTTTGGGGGGGGGCACACG
This sequence comes from Hucho hucho, assembly GCA_003317085.1. Lineage (NCBI taxonomy): Eukaryota > Metazoa > Chordata > Actinopteri > Salmoniformes > Salmonidae > Hucho > Hucho hucho. Next base: position 407,254 of record QNTS01000955.1, on the reverse strand, counting down.
AGGAGGTTGGCCGGTTCAGGAGGGACTCCTGAGCCAACTCCTCGTGCTTTGTGGAGAGAGCGTTGGGGAGAGCGTCGCACGGAAAGGACACCGTGTTATGCAGTTTTGCGCACGGTTTCTCCTGTGCGAATTCAGAGGCCGGTGCGAAAGATTCCAGCTCCAATCATCAGTCGGGCTAGACTGAGTGTGCAGCCAGGAAGAGTGGTGCCAGCTCTGCGCGCCAG
>QNTS01000955.1:363601-406139 GCA_003317085.1 Hucho hucho | reverse complement strand
CCAGTTCCTGCTCCACGCACCAGAGTTCCAGTGAGCATCACGAGTCCAGTACGACCAGTTCCAGCTCCACGCACCAGAGTCCCCGTGAGCATCGTGGGTCCGGTAAGGCCAGGTCCTGCTCCACGCACCAGAGTTCCGGTGAGCATCATGAGTCCAGTACGGCCAGTTCCAGCTCCACGCACCAGAGTTCCCGTGAGCATCATGAGTCCAGTACGCCCAGCTTCTGCTCCACGCACCAGAGTTCCAGGGAATGGTCCGGGGCCCCCACCTGGGACAAAGGGACTCACCCGAAGCTTCAACCCCTCAACAGCTTCAACCCCCAAACCATAAGACTGCTGAACAATTAATACAATTGTCACCAGACAATTTACATTGGCCCCCCCTCCCTTTTGTACACTGCTTCTACTCGTTGTTTGTTTGTTATCTATGACAAGTCACTTCGTCCCCACCTACATGTACAGATTACCTCAACTAACTCGGTACCGGTGCCCCCTGTATATAGCCTCGTTACTGTCATTCTTATTATGTTACTTTTTATTATTACCTTTTATTTTTGTCTACTTGGTAAATATTTTCTTAACTCTTCTTGAACTGCTCTGTTGGTTAAGGGCTTGTAAGTAAGCATTTCACAGTAAAGTCTACACTTGTTGTATCCGGCGCATGTGACAAAGTTTTATTTGAAATGCTTTTCTTTTAAGAACAGTGTTTTGTACCTCTAGTGGCAGGCCCTGCACTTCTGTCACAAGAATTTTGTTCTCAATTGTTGACAAACTATCAATCAGGCTTTGAATAATTCCCAGAGGTTGTAAAGCTCTAGTTAATGAAAAATTAGACAAAGTCTCCCATCTGCAATTTGGTCAGGTATGGTTTATTCATGAGAATTCTAGACTGCAAAAGTGAACACAGTCTTTTTATATTATATAAGCTTTAAGCTGAACACCAATGATACCAATGCTCAACCCTCTCTAGGAAATAGTACTTTCCCACAGTACACATTCATCGGCATATCACAATCTTGCTACATAAGTCAAACTGGACAGCTCCTAGCAGTCCCTTCCGTCCCAAGGACGGGAAGGCCTCTCTCCTGTAGTCTGGTAGAACAAATAATTATTTATTCTCACAGATACTCCTTTACCACCTTGTTCCACTCTCTATACAATATACATTTCTAGACACACACACATCAATTGGATTATCATTGTTTTATAACCCTATTGCATACATTTTCAGAATGGTATATTCTTAGTCATTACTTAAACATACAAACATCCCTATCAACTTCATCATTCATAAATCACTATGGGCATCAATGGACCTGCTTCTCCAGACCAACCAAAAGCTCTGTCATTCACCGCCACTGAAAACCTCGTAAATGAGAATGTTAATCTGAGCCATTCATTCAAAGAGACTAGGAGTGGTCGATCGGGCGAAAGCACTCTCCTCCAGAATTGTCCACTGGAGGGCATTAACCAAGACACCTGCACGTGGTTTGTTATTAAGGTTTTGGGGGATTAAATATTTCAGGGTTTCTGGTCTACAGCATGCTGAACAAATACAATCTGCTGTGTATCATGAAATCTCCAGATCTCTCAGGAGGATTGTCAAATGGGTTTTTTGTTTTCCACAAGCAGCGTATATAAGATGGTGGAAGTGAAACACATTTCCTCCTCTGTTTTTCCTTGTAAACATATGTTGCATATTGTTGGAAGGTGTCAGAATAATTCCGCGGAAGTATACAAGCACCTTGTCTGCCCTCCATACCATGAAGGGTGCATAGGATAAAGAGAGGAGAATAAACAAACTTTTCCTCTGTGTAGTGATTACTGTAGGTGCTAACTGTCAGTAACTGAAAAACTCCAAAACTGAGTTCTCTCACCAGAGTGGTGAAATCCTGCTGTGGGCCACTGGCAAGATAAGCAGCATCCCCCTCAAGTCTTCCCATTATTCAGTAAATAGATCTGGGCATGTCCTCAGTAAACACAGGACTGACTGCTCAGTTACCAAAAAAGTTGCGACCTCTTAACCCCAATGCTGACATTCTCAGATGGAGATCCTGGACCTCCATCAGGAGGAGCCGCTCACTCTGCCCCCCTCCTCCAATCTCACTGTGTTCTGGTGAAGCTATGCTGCTGAGATGGCTTTCACTCTCCACTGGATACAATGAGAAGGTATTGTCAGACCAGGTTGACTCTATTCGAATCGACAAGCCATTTTAATAACTTTGAATAAAACATTGTCTTTAATAGGGAGGTCTCAAACTGTCCAAAAAAGTTCTTAAGAGTGGGAGGGATTTGCAAAGGGCCCGTTGTTATGAGGGCGCAGCTTCCCTCTAAGAAAGCAAACTGAAGCTGTAGTCCAAACAAGGCCAGCGGTGAGAGAGCAGAGAAATACCAGGCAGCTCGGGTTAAGTGAAAGGCTCTGACCTGGCTAGCACAGTCCCTGCATAGCCCTCAGTCAGCCTCTCCAGGATAAACAACCAGCACTTACACAGGGACAACCAGGGTAGAGATGGTGCCACAATCACTGAGGAGGGAGCTCTATTGGATTTGCTTTCTAACACAATGTAATGAGTTCCAGACTGGCTGGACCAGGGCTGGTAAAAGGTACCGTGCTCTCCTGTTGGTCTGGCCAGAGTATAGCTCCAAACAGAAATCTCAAAAATGTGCGCAGTTTTCCCCATCATTATATAACTGTAAACTCCTGGATGTCAGAGATTGGGGATAATTTCTTTTGGATGCTTGTCGGCCATCACCAGGACTCTAACTAGCTGGATGGGAACAGTTATTTTACTTGAGGTTGGGGGGGAGTCAGGGAGATTAGAACTAAGACAAGACACAGATATACCAGGATCTGGAGCTGCTAGGGCTGCTCTATACTCTGGCCTCTAATAGTGAGGGTGTGGGAGGGAGAGAGCATGTCTGTGTGAGGGTGGGACATTGAGAGAGAGAGGCCTATTCCTATCAAGGCACAGGATGTATTGTCATGAACCCATGCTTACAGCATTCATTTCAATTTCAGACAGATTTGACATGACAGTTATACAGGGGATCTTCCTTCAAAAGTTACGCGCTTATGCTGCGACTGTTAGTGGTAGATGGTGGCATTCTGTCATTGTACCACACTATCACAAGGGGGAGGTAGAACACTGATCTATCGGTAGTCTAAACTGTGGCACAAATTGACTATATTTTCGTAAATTAACAGAGTTTTCAATCTGAGTCTCTTCTCTGGCATTAGTCCTGCAACAACAAACTGTCGGTGGTCATGGAGTTAAGAGAGAACTTGGTTAAATACAATGGGGGAATTACATTTGTGGAATGACGATTTTCGAAAAATGGGCACGGTGGACTTTTGGTTTCTCTCCCTCTAAATAGAGAAAAAATGTATTATAAATCACAAACTGGCTTTATTTACAAATTAGTAAGAATGTCTCACCCCATGTTCAAGAATGGCCTTTTCTCCCTTTATTCAGATTACAACCGCTCTCTTTCGGTTATTTGAAAACAAAATAATCTCCAAAATATTTGTAATTTTTAAACAAGACATAGAAAGTTGGTTGCAATTTCAGTTTAATCCACCAGAAAAGACAGAAATAATACAACAAATATTGTGGTTAAACTCAAATATACTAATTTATAAATGTAATGACATCAAATGTCACTGGTGAAATATTTAAAGCTTCCTCCAGCACTGAAACTCTGTGATAGCTGTTAGGCTTATACTGTATCTAACAAACTTTTTTTTTTTTTTTATAATTATTTCCCTTAAAACAAATCCTGAGAATCTGCATCAAACCCAGAGAAATTAGGGTAAACGGATGTCTTGCTTGACCACAGGAAAAAAGGACACATTTGGAATGACAGGTTTCCCAAACTACGTCGGATATGCCAGACCCATGGGAACGCTAGTTAATGTGTTGCTAGATGCCAGCTAGCTGTGTATGCTTTCCCTTCGTGCCATCTGGGAAAATGTTACAGCGAGGAAATGCCATCAATGGTTCACTCTAAATATTTTTCTTAAAGGTTGTGCTATGCTACTCTTTCTCTAGGAATTGTGACAGAGATGAAGATGTTTTAGTTGCCTACATTACAGTATATCACACAGTCAACTCTAATAATAAAAAAATAACTTTTAGGCAGAAGCAACCACAGCACAGGTGCCACTCACAATTTGCATGTGAAACAGACAGATGTAACATATTGACGCTTTGTAAATCTCACCCATATGTTCACTGAAAATTACTATATACTGGGTGACAATTGTATGCAGTACAGTACACATCAGTGATTTTGTTCATCCTGAAACTCCACAACTAGCCTTTCTGCAACCCCCTCTAGTCAATGGGAAGTAGTGTGGGTCTGGGAGGGTGAACTGATCTGCTCAAAGTTACGACATGGAGACAATGGGCCTAATGAGGAACATATGCTTTTGTGATTCAACAGACCTGCTCATTGTGCGATGGGAAAATGATACTCTACTCCCATTCACTCCTGTCACTGAAATCTGAGCCTTTTTTCAGAGCTGGTTGAGCTTACAATCTGCTTCTCTTTTTCCACTTAGCATTCATCTTGGCTATTGTACTTATGTTCCATGTTTTGTCCCACAGATTGAGGAACAATATAGTGTGAAACTCAACTCAATGAAGGCGGCGAGGCAGTACAAATCAAACTTAAAGGCAGCAGAAATAAGTGATATGTTTAGGTGACCTAAGCGCTTCCAAATATGGAGTTGCAGGTTTATCATATCTGTCATGTTTGCGCATATCTCTCCTATATGCAAATCTTTTTGGCAGTCATTTTACTTAACTTCTTAGGGAGCAGCTCCCGAGGTGACGGTTTTGGAGAGCCTGGCGTGCCCAAAGTAAAACGCCTCCCACTCAGGACCAGAAAATAGGATATGCACATAATTAGTACTATTGGATAGGAAACACTCTGAAGTTTCTAAGAGTGTTAAAATATTGTCTGTGAGTATAACAGAACGGATATGGCAGGCAGAAACCCGAGGAATTTCTGTCCTGGAAAAAGTGATTTTGACACATTGCCTCATAAGTCCTCCCTTATGAAAATACCCATATAAGGGAGTACGATTTCAGTACCTATTGCTTCCACTGGATGTCAACAGTCTCTAGACAGTGTTTTGATTCTGTTTAGTTGCTCTCGATGGTAATAGAAGAAGAATTAGGAAGTAAACAGAAGAAAATGCGCATTCACCGGCTTGCGCGTGCTGTGGTTTTTTCCTTTCCTATCGCCCAGTTTATATTCCGGTTGAAATATTATACTAAATATTCATAAAAGTGTTCCTAAGGATACATTATCAATGATGTTTGATTGTTGGACAAGTTTATAGGTATAGTTTGAACGAGTTCTCTTCATGGTTCAATGGGCAAGTGGATGCTGTATTTTCTCATCATATCGCACCAACCAAACGGAGATTTATGGATATAATACATGACTTTTTCTAACAAAAGAACCATGGATTGTCTTCGTTGGACACTTGGGAAGCCCTCAGCAGAAGTTCTTCAAAAGGTAATTGATTTGTTTTCGCTGTGAAATGTGTTTTATGTGAACCACGATGGTTTATGAATTTATGGTAATAAAAATATTAGAGGTGCTACCCTCAAACAATCAAATGTAGTGCTTTCACCGTGAAGCCTTTTTGAAATCTGACAATTCTGTGATATTGCCAAGAAGCAAAGCTTTTTATGACTATGCAACACTTGTATATTGATGAATGTTTAATAATTCAACTTTTGGATTTTGAATTTGGCGCCTTGCATTTCACCGGGTAGTGTCGGGAGTGGGGCACGCCCCACTGCTCCTTAACTTCTTAGGGAGCGGCAGCAGAGGTGACGGTTTTGGAGAGTCTGGCATGCCCAAAGTAAAATGCCTGCCACTCAGGCCCAGAAAATAGGATATGCACATAATTAGTACTATTGGATAGGAAACACTCTGAAGCTTCTAAAAGTGTTAAAATAATGTCGGTCTGACCTTTACTCTGTTTGATACTCTCCCTATTGATTTTAATGGTATCCAGCTCCGAGATTGCAGTACCTATGGCTTCCACTAGATGTCAACAGTCTTTATACAGAGTTTGGAAGCTCTAGCAGTGAGCAGAACGGATAGGAACAGGAAATAGTCAAGGGAGCTCAGATGTCAACAAGATTTCACGGGCGCGAGACCGTGTGTGCGCCCCACTTTATTTTCCTTTCATAACGTTTAGGTTACCATCCGAGTGAAATATTATTGCTAATATTCATAAAAGGATAGCTAAGGATGCATTATAAATGGTCTTTGATTTGTTTAGGAAAGGTTTATAGGTATATTTGAACGAGTTCTCTTCATGGTTCAATGGGGGATTCGACGTTGGATTTTCTGAACATAACGCACCAACCAAACTGAGATTTATGGACATAATAAATGAATTTGTCTAACAAAAGAACCATTGGATGTCTTCGTTGGACACTTGGGAAGCCCTCAGCAGAAGTTCTTCGAAAGGTAAGGGATTTATTTTAGCTCTGATATGGGTTTTGTGGATATGAATTTATGCTAATGTGGAAAATATGTGGGGTGCTATCCTCAAACAATCAAATGTTGTGCTCTCGCCGTAAAGCCTTTTTGAAATCTGACAACACTGTGATATTGCCAAGAATCAGAGCTTTTGTTGACTATGCAACACTTGTATATTGATGAATGTTTAATAATTCAACTTTTGGATTTTGAATTTGGCGCCTTACATTTCACCGGGTAGTGTCGGGAGCGCGCCGCTACTCCCTAAGTAGTTAAGGCCCTTGGAAATGACCTGCATATCTGCAGTTATACATTTTTTTATTGCTACGTATTTAAACAGATCATGATGCACACACAAAATACATGCTGTGTGTTTATAATACATTTGGCATGATATTGATCCCATACTAAAACGCTTGCTGATCAATACCCAGCTAGCACAGTGGATCTGGGCCGATTCCGGCTGAGTCGGGGCACTCAGCTGAGAGTGACTCGGCCGACGTCATGTGGCTCGAGTCTGGGCCGCCTTCAGCAGTATTACTTATGGCTAGGATGCGGGGACTGAGCTCGGGCCGATTCCAGTGTGTTATCTGGCCCAAATGTATTGCTTGGGATGATTGGGGCTACTCTCTGGCGGATGATTACATGGGCTACTTTATATAATTAACATTTTATTATTTATTTTTCCATATTTTCTCATTGTTTCTGTAATAAAAAAGTACAATTAACATTTAAGTTAAATTCTTTAAGAGTCCTGTGTAGTATTTTGATACTTTGTGCAAGGCAATTGAAAAGCATAAACTTTGCGGCAGGAGCCTCCCGAGTGGCGCAGCGGGCTAAGACACTGAATCACAGTGCAAACTGCGTTGCTACAAATGCTGGTTCGAGACCTGTGGCGGCCGTGACCGGGAGACCAATTGAGCGACGCACAATTGGCCCAGCGTTGTCCAAGTTAGGGAAGGGTTTGGCCTGCCGGGATGTCCTTGTTCCATCGCGCTGTGGCAGGCCAGGTGCATGCACACTGACACGGTCACTAGGTGTTTCCTCCGACACAAAATGTTTTTTTTTGTGGATGAGTATATTTTCTATGTATAATTTAAAAAGACTTAAATCGGGTAATTTTGTATACATTTATTTAAATTTGCATCGGGCCGCTACTGGGGGGATTCTGGTAAGATGCTGGCAAAGTCGGCTGAATTCCGGTAGACGGAAACGGCCTGATGTACTCCGATTCTGGGCAGTCATTCATTCTGATTTCGGGCTGAGTCCGACACCAGATTCCGGGCCGACTCAATCAGTTCCGGCCCCCCAGAAGAGGGACGCTTCTGGGCCGATTCCTCATTCCTCTGACTTGATTACGAACCTCTGCCTGCATCCCGTCCTGTACCTGGCTGAGTCTGACCTGATTATGAACCTCTGCCTGCATCCCGTCCTGTACCTGGCTGAGTCTGACCTGGTTACGAACCTCTGCCTGCATCCCGTCCTGTACCTGGCTGAGTCTGACTTGATTACGAACCTCTGCCTGCATCCCGTCCTGTACCTGGCTGAGTCTGACCTGATTACGAATCTCTGCCTGCATCCCGTCCTGTACCTGGCTGAGTCTGACCTGATTACGAACCTCTGCTGGCCCTGACGCTGAGCCTGTCTGTCGTCCTGTACCTGCCTGACTCTGACCTGATTACGAACCTCTGTCGGCCCTGACCCTGAGCCTGTCTGCCGTCCTGTACCTGCCTGTGTCTGACCTGATTACGAACCTCTGCCTGCCCTCGACCTACCCTTTGCCTGCCCCGTGTTTCTAATCATCTGAGAACTGTACTGTCCGCTTCCCGTGCCTGCATCTGGGTCATATCGTGGTAACTGCTGCTCTTTAATTATTTGTTACTTTTATTTTTTACTTAAAACTATTTTTTTTCTCAACTGCATTGTTGGTTAAGGGCTTGTAAGTATTTCACTGTAAGGTCAACACCTGTTTGGTGCATGTGACGGATACAATTTGATTTGAATGATGGAGGCCACTGTTCTTGGGGACCCTCAAAGCTGCAGAAATGTTTTGGTACCCTTCCTCAGACCTGTTCCTCGACACAATCCTGTCTCGGAGCTGTACGGACAATGCACTGCCACATGTGGGACCTTATATAGACGTGTGTGTGTGTGTGTGTGCCTTTCCAAATCATGTCCAATCAATTGAATTTACCACAGGTGGACTCCAATCAAGTTGTAGACATCTCAAGGATGTTCATTGGAAAAAGGATAAACCTGAGCTCAATTTCGAGTCTCATAGCAAAGGGTCTGATCACTTATGTAAGTAAGGTATTTCTGGGTTTTTATTTTTAATACTTGCAAAAATGTCTAAACCTGTTTTTGCTTTGTCATTATGGGGTATTGTGTGTAGATTGAGGATTTTTTATTTAAACAATTTTTGAATAAGGCTGTAACATAACAAAATGTGGAAAAAGATGAGGGGTCTGAATACTTTCCGAATGCACTGTCTTTGACTTTATTTTTATGGAACTGTAACCTTTAGTGTGAGTCAGGTTTAGAAAATGTTCTCCCCTAGGTCCATTCTAATTTCTACAGAACTGGTTGTGAGTCAGCTGTAGAAACTCCCATAGGCCCATGAATATATAGTTTAGAAGCCAGTGATGTTTATCCAGAGCACACTTTATCTGATACTACGCACCAAGATAAGGAAAGCTTGATACTTTGTCAATTGAATTCTGCTGCACTGTCTTTGGATTTGAATGTGATAGTTCCTTATGAACAGGGCACAGGAGGCTGCTTGACAGTACTTCTTTGAGTTCAACATTGGATGTACAATAATTACATTGTAATTTATGTTTTCATTTTAAACATGTCGTATGGTAGATACATGAAGCAACATTTTAATCTGGTAAAAGACTACAAATATTTGGGCCAACAAATGAAATTAATAAAAATGCAGCTAATTTTAATATTCTAAAGAGTACATGTTTAACTTAATAAAAACATTTAAATAACAAAATGACTATAGTTAAGTGTCTAAGTAACAGGGTTGACAATTTCATCTTAAATTAGCCATAATTCCCCTCGTGACAGAATGAATCGAAGCTTGTTTTGTGCAACAGAGCGGAGCAATTGAATGCAAGCTTCACGTGTTTTTTGTTGTTGTTTGTTTTTGTTTTTTGTCTAGCCTGTCTATGTGTTATGCTTGACCCGCTCAGTTTTCTACCACAAAACATCAGAAAAAGGCAAAAAGCTCACCTGCTTACGCACTATGATTTGACTATTAGATGTTCAGTGTTTTTTATTTTTATATTTAATAAGGAATAGTTCCACCATATTAAAATGAGAGTCCAGTTCACTTAACAGAGTTGACCTTAAAATGATATTTGATTTAGATGAATCACTAATCACATTAAATAAATAATCATCTTCAGAAATGTGTCAAAGTAACGTAATATGTAGAGCTTTACAACGATATTAGGCAATGAGCGGCTGGTGTTCAGAGAGGCCACTGGTCAGTATGTTGGTATACAGTATAGATCATTATGTAGGTTTAGTTTTGGGTAGAACTGATGTGCCTATGACACACAGCTATAGGTCAGCTAACTGAATGTCATTTGTAGTTTCAAATCTAATTTTATTTGTCAAGTGCCGAATACAACCGGTGTAGACCTTACTGTGTAATGCTTACTTACAAGCCCTTAACCAACAACGCCGATTCAAAGAAAATGAAGTAAATATTTTCTAAATCAACTAGACTTAGTAACACAATAACAATAACGAGGCTTTATACAAGAGATACCGGTACCGAGTCAATGTACAGGTTGGTCGAGGTAATTGAAGTACTATGTACATGAAGGGTAGGTGTAAAGTGCATAGATAATGACCAGAGAATGGCAGCAGTGTATGTGAATGTATTAATAAGAATAAAGAGGGGTTCATTGCAAATAGTCTGGGTAGTCATAGTTTATTTTTGAAATGTGTGTGAAAGGGGCTGTATTTATGGAATAATATAATTTTTTTTTTTTTTGTATATAAGGTAAGCTAATATTCAATGAGACCTGCCCAGAGGCCATAGAAGAGAGAGAGAAGGAGCTGCAGAGTCGCCATGAGGTGTACTGGTGAGCTTTATGGAAACATTACTAATTTGTAAAGATACAGTAACAACCTTAAACAACATCCAAATAAAAACATAACTCTTACACACAGATAAAATGATGTGCGATTGTTATATAAGCGGCTTAAGCTGTTAAGAGCGCTGAGCCAGTAACTGAAAGGTTGCTGGTTTGGATCCCTGAGCAGACTAGTTGAAAGATATGTTGATATGCACTTGAGCAAGGCACTTAACCCTAATTGCTCTGGATAAGTGTGTCTGCTTAACAACTTAATTTTTATATCAGCCCCCTCCCTTGAATGGTTTAGGCCTGGGTTCAAATACTATTGGAAATCTTTCAAATACTTTGAGCATTTAGTTTAGCCTGCCTGGAGTAGCAGGTGGGCTGGGTTTGCACTTAAAAAGAATCAACCCAGGTCTGGTATGGTAGTGTGTAATAGTGAATGACAGGCTGTGTATCCCATCTTGATTTACCATGTCTATTCCCTTCAGCTGGAGTATGTATGCAGAGGGTCTACCCCAAATAATGAAAGTTGCCAGTGCTTCTGATCTCCCTGCTGAGGTCCGCTTCTCTTTCACCAAGGACTTGGAGTTCAAGTTCAAAGCAGCCAAAGCGTAGGTTAGAGCACTGGTTCTCAACCTTTTTTGATTACTGTACCCCAATCACATTTAGCTCTGTGTGGAGTACACCTGAAGTACCCCCTTCGTGTGAATTTCACTTTTAGGCCTATTTTCTTATGGGTCTTCCCAAGTACAGGCAAAGATCCCCCAGGGGTACTGTCGTGGAAATTCTAATCAATAATGAGGAGAGACAAGGTCAATCACCAATCAGGATATTACTTTATTCAAAACGTATTAATACAGGATGCCATACCACACACAAGTGAACAATGTGAGTGCTCTGCAATAATGAGGCTGGTCAATGACTCACCCGTAGGTGATTCGTTGAGAGCCCAATGAGCAGAGGAATCATGGTTCTCATATCTGACACAAAAAATCATGAGCCACCTTGGGTTCATCTTGTGGTTATCCCCCAACCTGGCTTAGTCCTCCAGATGCAAGGATGGTTGGACACAATGAGGGTTTGGTTCCACTCCTCCAGGCTCTCTATCTCTGTTACACCCACCACATCTTGTCAATCAGGAACATAATTTTTTTTTTGATCCCAAGTTTCATTACTGCAAATAGGATAGTCATCACGCTGGCACCATGCACAATGGTAGGGGTCAGCATGATGGAAATAGCGATTTTCATCTTTATAGCAACATCTGTAGAAACGGAAATTAGCATATTTTGTTGGACAAATCCAGGTAGTGATTCCCGGTTTAAGTAAAATGTCTTCCTTTTGGTGCTTAATGAACATGACCCAGGAAAAGCATCATGATCCCACCATTTATAAGGTAACACCTATGGACTCTACAGTGAGGGAAAAAAGTATTTGATCCCCTGCTGATTTTGTACGTTTGCCCACTGACAAAGAAATTATCAGTCTATAATTTTAATGGTAGGTGTATTTGAACAGTGAGAGACAGAATAACAAAAAAATCCAGAAAAACGCATGTGAAAAATGTTATGAATTGATTTTCATTTTAATGAGGGAAATAAGTATTTGACCCCTCTGCAAAACATGACTTAGTACTTGGTGGCAAAACCCTTGTTGGCAATCCCAGATGTCAGACGTTTCTTGTAGTTGGCCACCAGGTTTGCACACATCTCAGGAGGGATTTTGTCTCACTCCTCTTTGCAGATCTTCTCCAAGTGATTAAGGTTTCGAGGCTGACGTTTGGCAACTCGAACCTTCAGCTCCCTCCACAGATTTTCTATGGGATTAAGGTCTGGAGACTGGCTAGGCCACTCCAGGACCTTAATGTGCTTCTTCTTGAGCCACTCCTTTGTTGCCTTGGCCGTGTGTTTTGGGTCATTGTCATGCTGGAATACCCATCCACGACCCATTTTCAATGCCCTGGCTGAGGGAAGGAGGTTCTCACCCAAGATTTGATGGTACATGGCCCTGTCCATTGTCCCTTTGATGCGGTGAAGTTGTCCTGTCCCCTTAGCAGAAANTTCATTGGCAAACTTCAGACGGGCATGTATATATGCTTTCTTGAGCAGGGTGACCTTGCGGGCGCTGCAGGATTTCAGTCCTTCACGGCGTAGTGTGTTACCAATTGTTTTCTTGGTGACTATGGTCCCAGCTGCCTTGAGATCATTGACAAGATCCTCCCGTGTAGTTCTGGGCTGATTCCTCACCGTTCTCATGATCATTGCAACTCCACGAGGTGAGATCTTGCATGGAGCCCCAGGCCGAGGGAGATTGATAGTTATTTTGTGTTTCTTCCATTTGCGAATAATCGCACCAACTGTTGTCACCTTCTCACCAAGCTGCTTGGCGATGATCTTGTAGCCCATTCCAGCCTTGTGTAGGTCTACAATCCTGTCCCTGACATCCTTGGAGAGCTCTTTGGTCTTGGCCATTGTGGAGAGTTTGGAATCTGATTGATTGATTGCTTCTGTGGACAGGTGTCTTTTATACAGGTAACAAGATGAGATTAGGAGCACTCCCTTTAAGAGTGTGCTCCTAATCTCAGCTCGTTACCTGTATAAAAGACACCTGGGAGCCAGAAATCTTTCTGATTGAGAGGGGGTCAAATACTTATTTCCCTCATTAAAATGCAAATCAATGTATAACATTTTTCACATGCGTTTTTCTGCATTTTTTTGTTGTTATTCTGTCTCTCACTGTTCAAATAAATCTACCATTAAAATTATAGACTCATCATTTCTTTGTCAGTGGGCAAACGTACAAAATCATCAGGGGATACTTTTTTTCCTCACTGTATATTTTTTTAGCTACTCAGATCATGTCTAAAATTGTATATCTAACAAGCCATTCAGCCATTTAGCAGAAATTGTATATATGTTATATACACTGAACAAAAATATAAACATGTAAAGTGTTGGTTTCATGAGCTGAAAAAAGATTCCAGAAATGTTCCATATGCACGAAAAGCTTATTTCTCTCAGATTTTGTTCACAAATTTGTTTAATCCATCCACCTGACAGGTGTGGCATATCAAGAAGCTGATTAAACAGCATGATCATTACACAGGTGCACCTTGTGCTGGGGACAATAAAAGGCCATTCTAAAATGTGCAGTTTTGTCACAAAACAGTTGAGGGAGCTTGCAATTTCCATGCTGACTGCAAGAATGTCCTCCAGAGCTTTTGCCAGAGAATTGAATGTTAATTTCTCTACCATAAGTAGCCTTCAACTTCCTTTTAGACAATTTGGCAGTATGTCAACCACGTAACCACGCCAGCTTCGTCACCTACAGGATCGTCTGAAAACAGCCACCAGGACAACTGATGAAACTATGGGTTTGCACAACCGAAGGATTTCTGCACATACTGTCAGAAACAGTCTCAGGGAAGCTCATCTGTCTGCTCGTCATTCTCACCAGGGTCTTGACCAGACAGCAATTTGGCGTCATAACCGACTTCAGTGGGCAAATGCTCACCTTCGATGGCCCCTAGCACGCTGGAGAAGTGTGCTCTTTGCTTTGTGCATGAATCCCGGTTTGGTGTCTTGTGGGCAAGCAGGTGGCTGATGTCAACATTGTGCCCCATTGTGGGGTTATGGTATGAACAGGCATAAGCTACGGATAACAAACACAATTGCATTTTATCGATTCCAATTTGAATGCACAGATACCGTGATGAGAGCCTGAGGCCCATTGTCGTGACATTTATCCGCTGCCATCATCTCGTGTTTCAGCATGATAATGCATGGCCCCATGTCGCAAGGATCTGTACACAGTTCCTGGAAGCTGAAAATGTCCCAGTTCTATGGCCTGCATACTCACCAGACATGTCACCCATTGAGCATATTCGGGATGCTCTCAATCGACGTACGACAGCGTGTTCCAGTTCCCGCAAATATCCAGCAACTTCGCACAGCCATTGAAGTGGAGTTCCACAGGCCACAATCAACAGCTTGATCAACTCTGTGCGAAGGAAATGTTGTGCTGCATGAGGCGGTGGTCACACCAGACACTGACTGGCTTTCTGATCCATGCCCCAACCTTTTTTAAGGTATCTGTGACCAACAGATGCATATCTGTATTCCCAGTCAAGTAAAATCCATACATTAGGGCCTAATTAATTTCCTTATGTGTACTGCAACTCAGTAAAATCTTTGAAATTGTTGCATTTATATTATTGTTCAGTGTATGTTATATTTTATGTATATGTGACTGACCGGCTCAAATCAGTCTTATGGGGCAATTTGAAATTGTGTTTTTTACATTGGATGAAAGTAGAGTCAGAGCTACAAAATGGTATATCATACACTACAGTTGAGGAACAATGGGAAAGTCATTTTGCTTTGAAAGTTGATAAACTTGTAAACTCACTTCTGTGAAAATGGCCTTTCAATGTTTTGGTACTACTATTGGGGAGCCCTTTGTCTACACCCATTCCACATCGTTCACACCCTCTTAAGCTTCAGCCCCACCCATCTCTTTAAGGGTTGATCTGAATGTACTAACAGCAGTCAAGCACCCGAGATAACTTTCTAGCTACTTCCAGACATCTAAGTGTGAGTGAACAGCTCACTGAACACAACAGCTTAACCAGCTCTTCTACGGCGAGTAATGTTATCCAGAGCGTTGGTGACTGCAACTTGGCTGACAGATTGTCCGTTCTTGAATTCAGAGCGTTTTGTGTTCAGAGCGCACACCAGACACTCTGGCCGATGAGTTTACTGACACCGGCCATATTCAACGGGTGTTGAGCATTCATAAATTCATCAGTTATTCTGCGCTCTATGGCAAACTCAGACGAGAATGCTCTGAAATCGGAGTAGATGGATTTACGAATGCACCCGAAATGGTTACTTGCATAGTGGAGTATTTTGTTTAGACATGTAAGTACAGTTGAAGTCGGAAGTTTACATACACTTAGATTGGAGTCTTTAAAACTCGTTTTTCAAACACTCCACAAATTTCTTGCTAACAAACTAGAGCTTTGGCAAGTCGGTTAGGACATCTACTTTGTGCATGACACAAGTAATTTTTCCAACAATTGTTTATAGACAGATTATTTCACTTATAACTCACTGTATTAAAATTTCAGTTGGTCAGAATTTTATATACACTAAGTTGACTGTGCCTTTAAACAGCTTGGAAAATTCCAGAAAATGATGGCTGTCATGTCTTTAGAAGCTTATGATAGGCTTTTTGACATCATTTGAGTCAATCGGAGGTGTACCTGTGGATGTATTTCAAGGCCTACCTTCAAACTCAGCGCCTCTTGCTTGACATCATGGGAAAATCAAAAGAAATCAGCCAAGACCTCAGAAAAAAAATTGTAGACCTCCACAAGTCTGGTTCATCCTTGGCAGCAATTTCCAAATGCCTGAAGGTACCATATTCATCTGTACAAACAATAGTACGCAAGTATAAACACCATGGGACCACGCAGCCGTCATACCGCTCAGGAAGGAGACGCGTTCTGTCTCCTAGAGATTAACGTACTTTGGTGCGAAAAGTGCAAATCAATCCCAGAACAACAACAAAGGACATTGTGAAGATGCTGGAGGAAATAGGTACAAAAGTATCTATATCCACAGTAAAACGAGTCCATATAGACATAACCTGAAAGGCCGCTCAGCAAGGAAGAAGCCACTGCTCCAAAACCGCCATAAAAAAGCCAAACTATGGTTTGCAACTGCACATGGGGACAAAGATCGTTGAAGAATTGTCCTCTGGTCTGATGAAA
This sequence comes from Hucho hucho, assembly GCA_003317085.1. NCBI lineage: Eukaryota > Metazoa > Chordata > Actinopteri > Salmoniformes > Salmonidae > Hucho > Hucho hucho. The sequence continues at coordinate 389,760 of QNTS01000955.1, read as the reverse complement.
CAAAAATAGAACTGTTTGGCCATATTGACCATCGTCTTGTTTGGAGGAAAAAGGGGGAGGCTTGCAAGCTGAAGAAACACCATCCCAACCGTGAAGCATGGGGGTGGCAGCATTATGTTGTGGGGGTGCTTTGCTGCAGGAGGGACTGGTGCACTTCCCAAAATAGATGGCTTCATGAGGAGGAAAATGATGTGGATATATTGAAGCAACATCTCAAGACATCAGTCAGGAAGTTAAAGCCATTCTCTGTACTATTATTCTGACATTTCACATTCTTAAAATAAACGGGACACTGGGGAACACTCTGGTGTTAAAACCATTGTCTAACCAAATGCACCATCCAACGAAGTCTTTCGCATGTTGAAGTTAATTTCCTTCTCTGTCCTGGCAGATTATGTCGAAAAGAACTGGAAGGAGGACGAGTTTTTCGGGTACCAGCTTCTGAACGACCTCAACCCCATGATGATCCATCGCTGCTCCAAGCTTCCAGAGTACTTCCCCATCACAGAAGACATGGTGAAGGCTTCCCTTTTTGAAAAAGCCTTGAAGCAGAAATTCAGGTTTGTCCAAATAGTCTGTCTGTTGTCACTCATTGTTCTGTTACTGCTCTAGTGGTTTCTTCCTCAGTAAGTATATCACATTGTGTCAGTAGCCTACACATTTCTTCAGTATGATGTTGACGTAGAAGTCATCTGCCTTCCTAACTCATTCATTTCCTAACCTAAACAGAAAGGCAACGTCTTCCAGGTTGACTACAAGCGCCTGCATGGAGTGACTGCAAACGTGATCAACGGGAAATAGCACTTCTTGGCTGCTCCTCTCTGCTTGCTCTACATGACTCCAGAAGATAAGCTCATGCCCATCGCAATCCAGGTACATCTCACATGAGAGCGAAATGTAGAGTTCCGAACTCCACATTGAAGAAGCTTAACAGAACATTTGCCACTGGGAGTGCTCTTGAGCCAAAAGGGGTCCCCTAAATGAAAATAAATATTGCCCAAAAATTACCTAATTGACCACAAAGCAAGAACCATGAGCAAAAGCATATACTTGTTAGCCTAAGGATTTTGTGGTATCATGAGTTAAGAATTGTATTAATGTTATATCATATGACCTTATGTACCATACAGATAACACTCAAGCCAAAGGTAAGCAAACGATTAAACTTAGTACCAGTTAAAAGTTTGGACATACCAACTCATTCAAGGGTATTTTCTATATTTATGTTTCATTTTTCATTTTATTTCAACCAGGTAGGCCAATTGAGAACAAGTTCTCATTTACAACTGTGACCTGGCCAAAATAAAGCAAAGCAGTGCGACAAAAAACAACACAGAGTTGTTAAAAAGCAAACGTATAGTCAATAACGCAATAGGAAGATCTATGTACTGTGTGCGCAAATGTAGAAGAGTAGGGAGGTAAGGCAATAAATAGGCCATTGGGGAGAAATAGTTACAATTTAGCATTAACACTGGAGTGATAGATGTGCAGATGATGATGTGCAAGTAGAGATCTTGGGGTGCAAAAGAGCAAGAGGATAAGATATATATAACAATATGGGGATGAGGTAGTTGGGTGTGCTATTTACAGATTGGCTGTGTACATGTACAGTGATCGGTAAGCTGCTCTGACAGCTGATGCTTAAAGTTAGAGAGGGAGATATAAGACTCCAGCTTCAGTGATTTTTGCAATTCATTCCAGTCATTGGCAGCAGAGCTGGAAGGAAAGGCGGCCAAAGGAAGTGTTGGCTTTGGGGATGACCAGTGAAATATACCTGCTGGAGTGCATGCTATGGGTGGGTGTTGCTATGGTGACCAGTGAGCTGAGATAAGGTGGGGCTTTACCTAGCATAGACTTATAGATGACCTGGAGCCAGTGGGTTTGGCGACGGATATGAAGCGAGGGCCAGCCAACAAGAGCATACAGGTCTCAGTGGTGGGTAGTATATGGGGCTTTGGTGCCAAAACGGATGGCACTGTGATAGACTGCATCCAATTTACTGAGTAGAGTATTGGAGGCTATTTTGTAAATGACATCGCCGAAGACAAGGATCGGTAGGATAGTCAGTTTTACGAGGGTATGTTTGGCAGCATGAGTGAAGGAGGCTTTGTTGCGAAATAGGAAGCAGATTCTAGATTTAATTTTTGATTCGAGACACTTAATGTGAGTCTGGAAGGAGAGTTTACAGTCTAACCAGACACCTAGGCATTTGTAGATGTCCACATATTCTAGGTCAGAACCATCCAGAATAGTGATGCTGGTCGGGCGGGAGGGTGGGGCAGCAATTGGTTGAAGAGCATGCACTTAGTTTTACTAGCATTTAAAAGCAGTTGGAGGCCACGGAAGGAGTGTTGTATGGCATTGAAGTTCGTTTGGAGGTTTGTCAGCAGTGTTCAAAGAAGGGCCAGATGTATACAGAATGGCATCGTCTGCGTAGAGGTGGATCAGAGAATCACAAGCAGCAAGAGCGACATCATTGATATATACAGAGAAAAGAGTCGGCCCGAGAATTGAACCCTGTGGCACCCCCATAGAGACTGCTAGAGGTCCGGACAATAGGCCCTCCGATTTTACACACTGAACTCTATCTGAGAAGTAGTTGGTGAACCAGGCGAGGCAGTCATTTGAGAAGCCAAGGCTATTGAGTCTGCCGATAAGAATGCGGTGATTGACAGAGTCGAAAGCCTTGGCCAGGCTGATGAAGACTACTGAACAGTACTTTTATCGATGGTGGTTATATCGTTTAGGACCTTGAGCGTGGCTGAGGTGCGCCCATGACCAGCACGGAAACCAGATTGCATAGCGGAGAAGGTACAGTGTGATTCAAAATGGTCTGTGATCTGTTTGTTAACTTGGCTTTCGGAGATTTTAGAAAGGCAGGGCAGGATGGATATAGGTCTATAACAGTTTGGGTCTAGAGTGTCTCCCCCTTTGAAGAGGGGGATGACCACACCAGTTGGCCGGGGTAGGGGTAGCCAGGTGGAAAGCATGGCCAGCCGTAGAAAAATGCTTATTGAAATGATAGATTATCGTAGATTTATCGATGGTGACAGTGTTTCCTATCCTCAGTGCAGTGGGCAGCTGGGAGGAGGTGCTCTTGTTCTCCATGGACTTAACAGTGTCGCAAAACCTTTTGGAATTAGTGCTACAGGATGCACATTTCTGTTTGAAAAAGTTAGCCTTAGCTTGCCTAACTGACAGAGTATGTTGGTTCCTGACTTCCATGAAAAGTTGTATATCGCGGGGGATATTCGATGCTAATGCAGAATGCCACAGGATGTTTTTGTGCTGGTCAAGGGCAGTCAAGTCTGGGGTGAACCAAGGGCTGTATCTGTTCTTAGTAAAAAAAAAATTGAATGGGGCATGCTTATTTAAAATGGTGAGGAAAGCACATTTTAAAGAGTAACCAGGCAATTTGGTCAGGACGATATCTAAGAGGGTGTACCTGGTAGGTTCCTTGATAATTTGTGTGAGATTGAGGGCATCTAGCTTAGATTGTAGGACGACCGGGGTGTTAAGCATGTCCCAGTTTAGGTTACCTAACAGTACAAACTCTGAAGATAGCGCCGCCTCCCCATCTATCAATTCACACATGGTGTCCAGGGCACAGCTAGGGGCTGAAGGGGGTCTATAACAAGCGACAATGGTGAGAGACTTGTTTCTGGAAATGTGGATTTTTAAAAGTAGAATTGTTTGGTACAGACCTGGATAGTATGACAGAGCTCTGCAGGCTCTCTCTGCAGTAGATTGCAACTCCGCCCCCTTTGGCAGATCTATCTTGTTGGAAAATGTTGTTGTTAGGGATGGAAATTTCAGGATTTTTGGTGGCCTTCCTAAGCCAGGATTCAGACACGGCTAGGACATCCGGGTTGGCGGAGTGTGCTAAAGCAGTGAATAAAACAAAATTAGGGAGGAGGCTTCTAATGTTAACATGCCTGAAACCAAGGCTTTTATGGTTACAGAAGTCAACAAATGAGAGCCCCTGGGGAATGGGAGTGGTGCAGGGCCTGGGTTAACCTCTACATCACCAGAGGAACAGAGGAGGAGTAGGATAAGGGTACGGCTAAAGGCTATAAAAACTGGTCGTCTAGTGCGTTCAGAACAGAGAGTAAAAGGAGCAGATTTCTGGGCGTGGAAGAATAGATTCAAGGCATAATGTACAGACAAGGGTGTGGTAGGATGTGAGTACAGTGGAGGTAAACCTATGCATTGAGTGATGATGAGAGAGGTTTTGTCTCTAGAGGCACCATTTAAAGCAGGTGAGGTCAACGCATATGTGGGGTTGGAACAAAAGGGCTAGCTAAGGCATTTTGAGCAGGGCTGGAGGCTCTACAGTGAAATAAGACAATAATCACGATCCAAAACAGCAATAGACAAGGCATATTGACATTAGGGAGAGGCATGTGTAGCCGAGTGATCATAGGGTCCAGTGAGTAGCTAGGTGAGCTGGAGACACGCCCATTCAGACAGGTACCGGGCCGGGGCTAGCAGGCAGGCCTCCGGGGGACGCCGCAACGGAAGAGCCTGTTGAAACCCTCTCGGACGATTACGTCGGCAGACCAGTCATGATGCATCGGCGGGCCAATTGGCAAAATAGCTATTGTAGCCCAAGAATTGGCTGATGGACCTCTTCGGCTAGCCAGGAGATGGGCCTAGCTTGAGGCTAGCTCCAGGCTAACTGATGCTTGCTTCGGGACAGAGACGTTAGCCAGGAGTAGCCACTCGGATAGCAGCTAGCTAGCGTCACCTGGAGGGGGTGGAGACAAATGGTTGACAGTTCCCCTCCCCCTAGTGGCGCCACCTGGCATCCTACCTGGGCGCATACCTAGCTGACTGGGGTGTCGGCGGTGAAAATCGGCGAAGAGGGCCGGGTCCAGGATGTCTTTAGCAGGGACCCAGCACCTCTCCTCCGGGCCATAACCTTCCCAATCAACCAGGTACTGGAAACCCCTGCCCAGTGGTCGAACCCTCAGGAGGCGCCTCACCGTAAATGCTGTCTGGCCATTGATGACATGGGGGGGGTGGGCCTGGAAAGAGAAGACAAAGGACTGAGACACGAGCTTAATCCTGGAAGGTAGGGTGAATACGGAGGGTACGGGGTAACACAAGACTGACAGCAGTGGAACTCAGGAGGACTCTGGAGATGGGAAAAGGACCAATGAAATGGGGAGACAGCTTGCGGGACTCTACCCGAAGGGGGAGATCCCGAGTGGAAAGCCATACCCTCTGCCCAATGCGGTAGCGGAGAGCTGGGGTCCGGCGACGGTCGACAATACCTGGAGTTGGTCTTGAGAATAGCCACCCTGGCTCTTCTCCAGGAACGTCGACAGCGACTGACAAACATCTGGGCCGAGGGTACGCTGACCTCCTGCTCTTGTTCAGGGAAGAGTGGAGGCTGATACCCCATGGAGCACTCGAAAGGGGAGAGTCCCGTGACCGGACTGAGTTGGGGACAAACAGTCGGTTAGCCAGGCCCCTTTCAGGTCCAGGCTGGGAGCATTGTGCATTGTGAACCAGGGTCTCAATACCCCAATCCACAGTGGCTGCTAGGCATGAGGTAGGGAGAATGGATTCGGTGACAGAGGGTGTGGCAGAGGAACTGTATAGGCGAGAGAGCGTCAGGCTTCACATTTTTGGACCCTGGGTGGTAGGAAATGGTCAAGTTTAATCTGGTAAACAACAGAGCCCACCGGGCCTGCCTGGAGTTAAGGCGCTTGGCTGTACGGAGACCATTTGAACAGTACTTTGGGAGAAGTGAGTGTTGAGAAGGGGGCCGCCAGGGTGCTGTAACCCCGAATTAAACTGCGGTAGACGTTTGCAAATCCTAGGAAACGTTGCAACTGCACCCTGGATGTAGGTTGAGGCTAACCCACCACTGCTTTCACCTTTCCAGGATCCATCTGGACATTACCCTCAGCAATGACAAATCCCAGAAAAGCGAATGTAGTGGTGGAACTTACAGTTCTCTGCTTTCACGAACAGTTGGTTCTCCAGTAGGCGCTGAAGGACCTGCCTGACGTGAAGGACCTGCCTGATGTTCTTGGGCAGACCTGAAAAAAACAGGATGTTGTCAAGGTAAACAAACACTAAACGGTTGAGCATGTCCCAGAGCACATCGTTTACCAAAGCCTGAAAGACAGCGCCTAATATACGCTATCTTCGATCGGTCCGAAGGGAACGAAGATGGTGAGTCCAAACGGCATGACCTGATACTCATAATGTCCGCTGGCTGTGTTGAAGGCTGTCTTCCCCTTATCCGAACCAGGTGGTAGGCAATCCGAAGGTCCAACTTGGAAAAAATGTTGGCCCCCAGGAGAGGAGTGGTAGGGGGTAACGATTTTTGACAGTAACGTCATTCAGTCCCCGGTAGTCAATGCACAGATGCAGGGTCTTGTCCTTCTTCTCCACAAAGAAAAACCATGCGCCGGCAGGAGATGCAGACGGATGGACGGACGGCCCCAGTAGCCAGAGACCCCTCTATGTACTCCTCCATAGCCTTGGTCTCTGGTCCGGATAGAGAATATAGCCGACCCCGAGGTGGTGTGGTGCCTGGGAGAAGATCAATGGCACAGTCATAAGGACGGTGAGGGGGTAGGGAAGTTGCTCGTTGCTTACTGAAAACTTCCAGGAGGTCATGGTACTCAGTGGGAATGACAGAAACATCCAAAGCCTTGCTGACGTCCTGAGGAAAAAGTCTGGGGGAAGGCTGTGCTGCTTGAAGACAGTGGGAATGGCAAATGGGCTCCAACCCATGATGGAGCTTGTGGTCCAGTCAATAACAGGGTCATTTTTTTGGAGCCAGGAAAACCCCAAGACAACAGGAACATGGGGAGATGCAATGAGGAGGAACTGTATGGTCTCATTGTGGTTTACAGAAATCCGTATTTGAATAGGCACAGTACAATGGGTGACACCACCTATTGAGTGGCCGTCCAGTGCCCTAGCATCCATGGGAACCGAGAGAGGTTGAATGGGAGTATTATGTAATGTCCTGCCCCTCCACAGTACATACAACAGCCTGCGTTCACGTATTCAGCCTACGTGAGCGTTCCCCAACCAATAACCTAGCTCTTTCCAATTGCATAGGCTCAGGAGAATCCAACTCACCCGTCGTTGATAATTCACAAGGGAGCTTGGGTGGCTTCGGATCCTCTCTGGAAAACTGCCTTCGGGAACTTGAGTGAGTCATAGCGGGTGAACGAGTGTGCCCGAGGCCAGACCTCTCACTCCTGCGTTCCCTTAAGCGTCCATCAATTTTAATGGTTAGGGCGTTGAGGGAGTTGAGAGCCACCGGCAATTCCCGAGCAGCTAGCTCATTTTTTACCACCTCGGATAATCCGTGAAGAAAGGTATCGATGAGAGACTCCGGATTCCAGGCACTCTTCCGGCCAACGTGCGAAAATCAACTGCGTAGTCTGCCACACTACGGGTGTTTTGACGTAAATCAAGAAGTTTACTGGCCGCCTCTCTCCCAGATACCAGAGACTCGAATACCTTCCTCGCCTCCGCCATGAAATCCTCCAGATGACAACAAAGGGTGGATTGTTGCTCCCAAACAGCCGTGGCCCAGGAGAGCGCCCTTCCCGACATTAGCGTAATAATATACGCTATCTTCGATCGGTCCGAAGGGAACGAAGATGGCTGTAGCTCAAAAATAAGCGAGCACTGAGAAAGAAAGCCCCGACAGGTACCAGGATTTCCAGAATATCGCTCAGGAGGAGGTAAGCGGGGTTCTCAGGGAACTGGGGTAGGCTGTGCCAACACACCACCAAAAAGGAAAAAATGTACTAGGAGGTTGGGGTCTCTCAGGGATGGCAGACAGCCAACTCCTTAATTAGCTCCATAGTAGCCTTAAACCCTTGGTTGTGGCTTTCTGTCAGAGAATGAAGCCCTTCCAGGAGGTCCTGTAACAGCTTCTCATGTCTCCCAATGGTGGCTCCCTGCAGGGAGACAGCGTGGCGAAGCTGGTCCAAAACTGCTGGGTCTGTCATGGCCAGTTTGTACTATCATGACACAAGGCGAGACCCAGATGCAGACACAGGAGGCAGATGGTTGGAGTTTAACTTCTTAGGGATCGGTGGACCGCTAGTCCACCTTGCGACAACATCCGGAAAAATTGCAGAGCGCCAAATTCAAAATAGACTTTTTTAATATTAAACATTCATGGAAATACAAGTATGTTACAGCATTCAAAAGCTTAGAATCTTGGTAATCTAACTGCATTGTAAGATTTACAATAGGCTTTACGGCAAAAGCAGAACATTTGATTATCTGAGGACAGCGCCCCACAACAACATAATTATTCAAACCAGCACAGGCGTTACAAAATCAAATATAGCAATAATATAAATCACTTACCTTTGAAGATCTTCCTCTGTTTGCAATCCCAAGGGTCCAAGGAACACAAAGAATGGTTGTTTTGTTCGATACATTCCTTCTTAATATCCCAAAAAGTCAGTTTAGTTGGCACCATGGAGTTCTGTAATCCAGTCGTTCAACATGCAGACAAAGAAATCCCCAAAATACTGGTAAAGTTCATCCAAACAAGTCAAACGATGTTTCTAATTAATCCTCAGGGTGTCAAATATCTAAATAAACAATAATATTTCAGACAAAAAATAGTCTGTTCAATAGGAAAGAAAAATAAACGAGGAGCGCGCACCCATTCACGCACGCAAAACAGTAGTGTCTGTTTCAACAGCCACTTGGAAGAACTTCAATTTCTTGTTCGTTTTTCAAAACAAGCCTGAAACCATGTCTAAAGACTTTTGACATCTAGTGGAAGTGATAGAAACTGCAATCTGGAAGCGAATTCCCTCTGTAGTCAATAGCAAGTCAATGGAAAAACTGTGACATAAAAAAAAACACATTTTACGGATGGATTTTCCTCGGGTTTTCGCCTGCCATATCAGTTCTGTTATACTCACAGAATTTTTTTTCCAGAGTCAAAATACATTTCTATGTAATCCTTGGGTACCCTAAAATGTAATTAAACTGTAATATTTCATACGGAAAGAAGTATATTCAATAGGAAAACAATATTAGCAGGTGCGCGTCCTCTTTGTCGCGCGTGCATTGACTGATTTCCAAGTCTGTATCCCAGTACTAAAACTCATAATTCTTGAAACCTTGAACAAAGACTACTGGCATCCAGTGGAAGCCATAGGAATTGCATACATGGAGCTGGATTTCCCTTTACGTTCTAATGAAAGAGGATGGGCTATCTAAAAAAAAAACATCTGGTTGGTTTTTCTTTGGATTTTCTCCTACCATATCTATCGTGTTATAGTCTCCTACATTATTTCAGAGTGTTTTCTTTCCAATGGTACCAATTATATGCATATCCTGGCTTCAGGGCCTGAGCAACAGGCAGATTACTTTGGGCACATCAGTCAGGAGGAAAGTTTTCGATTGACGCAACAATAAGCATTTGAGCTGGCCACACATTTTAAGTTTTTAAATATTTTTTTTCATAAACATTTTGCACAAACACAGTCCTTATAAAGTTATGTCCAGAATGTGACCAGTTTATTTTTCAAAGCAATGTTCAGACATTCACAGAAGTAGCTACAGCATAGCACAATCATTCAAACCGGAAAATGTAGGCTACATTTGTCCTAGCGCTAATTGATGAAAGATTGACATAACACAAGCGGTCAAATTTCTACAACTCTTGGCTGACAAAATGAAATGAATTAGCTACTAGCGATTACTATTTATAATTAATCACATCACAGGCGAGCTCACCATTGATCAAAATAATTGAGTAAAACACTTTCTTGAAATCGAAAGTAGTCCAAAGATGGGTAGTTTGTGCGCGCCGGGAATGTATATCTTTTTTTGCATCAACCAAAGATTAGAGGAGACAAGATGAGTTGGGTCTGTTTATAGCATGCATGTTGAAGGGGGTGTGTCGTCTACAATCATCCACTTCCCTTCATTCACTTCCGGAATTTTACCCGAAAGATGAGTGAACCATTCCTTCACCTCATTATAACATCTTTGGTCTGACAGATTACGTGACACCCAGAATGCATTGTATAATGTCAACAAACATGGCGCCACACATAGCTGGCAAATAGCTTAGCTCATTATCATCAGTACAACCTTCAAAAAAGTATTTCACACACATCATAGGTGTCTATTACAATAGATGCAATAATCGGAATGCATTATTTGTCACAAGTACCTAAACATGTGAATAAAACTGTAAATACATTACGCTCCATACATACATACTGTATGTGCCTACAGTAGAAACACTATATACAGAAAATAAGGAACCTACTTTGATATGAACGCACTCATGTCCAAAGTTATTATTTGTTAGGAAAACATCAAGGAAGGCAAAGCAAGTGTTGGTCAATTTCTTCAACAGATGATCAGGTCTATATAATTATCAAAGACATATTAGTAATGGAAAGGAAACACAGACTCTTTGTTTAAGTCTTAAAATGCTCATTTAGTAATGCAATTGTAGGCAGAAGTTGGTACAGAGTACAGTAGATGATAGCTCTCCCCAGGTTCTGCAAAGTGTCTAAGACATCCTGTAACTCATATAGCCTCCCCAGTCCCCCTTGCGCGACTTTCCCTGGCAACAACATTTTAATAAATCTAACCTCCCCCTGACAGCAGAAACCATCTTGTCAGCAATTAAAAGCTCAGAATTGGGTTTGACCGAAACTTGACCTTTCATCACAAGTATAGAGTCATAACAAGGTGAACGAGTCTAAGCATCTTCTGACAGGTGGCTGTTTTCATCAGGCCTGCGGCAGCCTTGTGTTCTCAGAAAACCAGTCATATTCTCAGAACCTCAGATAGCCGCAGTGGGGCCCAGACAGGAGGAGTATGAGGGTAGGCGGTTTCCGCCTTCTGATAGTGTCTGAAGGGCACAACACTCAAAACAGTTGTTAACACACACAGTGGTCTCCTAAGAGGAGACCTTACAGTTTACCATAGCACAATTTATTAACCCTTTAAAAGGTATGAAGCCTTGGTTTAACCTCTTCACGAGCACCAGAAAGAAAATGCTCAAATTCTTGCAAGACTGCGCAAATATATGCATACTTGATCTGCGCAAACATGAGTGAAGTGTGGTTGGCACTCAAAGAGAGAAGTTTATCTTGCTCAGTAAAGCCTCAAACATAAATTGTCTGCAACACTGAAATCGGCTACTTCTATGTAAATTAATGAGGAGGAGGACGAACACACCTCAATTCAAACTGTTAGAAAATACAACTTGTCAGAAAACAATTTGAAATTGACAATGTGAAACAGCCTATAGATAATTAGCAGGCAGCACGTGTTAACTTTCCTGTTGCGTAATAATCACATTTTGGAACAGTGAGTGCATTCTGACATCACGTGCATAAAACAACTCACACTGGGGCAACCGTTAAGATATATTTGTAACTCACATGTGAAAAGGTTAACAAGGCACACCAGTTAATTGAAATGCATTCCAGGTGACTACCTCATGAAGCTGGTTGAAAGAATGCCAAGAGTGTGCTAAGCTGTCAAGGCAAAGGGTGGCTACTTTGAAGAATCTCAAATATAAAATGTATTTTGATTTGTTGAACACTTTTTTTGGTTACTACATGATTCCATATCTGTTATTTCATAGTTTTGATGTCTTCACTACTACTCTACAATGTAAAAAAAAGTAAAAATAAAGAAAAACACTTGAATGAGTAGGTGTGTCAACATTGACTGGTACTGTATGTCTTAATGTAATTATAGTAATAATATACACATTCTCAATTAATGAAGCAAGCTATGATTTGTGCTTTGCATTTCCTTTCACAGCTGAAGCAGGAGCCTGGCGATGACAACCCTATCTTCCTTCCTACTGACTCTGAGTATGCCTGGCTCCTGGCCAAGATGTTTGTGAGGAGCGCTGACTTCGCTGAACATGAGCTGAACTTTCACTTGCTGAGGACTTACCTGCTGGCTGAGGTGTTGGCCGTGTCGACACTGCACAACCTACCAATGGTGCATCCCCTCTACAAGGTACCTACCTGGTGCTCTGTTTGCAGACAGTTTGTTTTCAACTGTTATTAAAATATATCTGTTGTTATCCAATCAACTGAATGTGTTTAACATGATAATTCAAGAGAAACCTGAATTTGAAAAAATTCAATAGAAAATGCATGTATTTTTTTAGAATTGAAAGTTGCAGTAGGTGGTAGTACATAGCTTCTTTAGTTGTGAATTTCATGTATGATCGTTCCATCTTTCTCCGTAGCTCCTGATCTCTCACTTCCGCTACACTCTGCAGATCAACACACTGGCTAGACAGACCCTCATGTCAGAGAATGGGGTGATCACAAAGGTACAGCCTATTCCATTCTCATAGTGTTATGTTATATAATACGCTAATACTTACGGAATGGCACAATGCTAGTGGAATCTGACTGTATAAGTTAGCACAGGGGTCTCCAACAGGTCGATCGCGAGATACCAGTAGCTCGCAGACCACATGAGTCGCTCGCCAAACAATTCTGTCATTTTTTATGTTTTCCACCGGAAACTGTCAAACAATCTCACAAGTATTAGACACCATCTAATCAATGCAGCATTATCCCACCCCTGGTTTGCAACTATTGGCTTAAAAAGCTAAACCTAACACAATATCTGCCAATTAATTTCCAGCAATATTGCTCCCGTCTGTTTGTGTGATGCGTGCGTTTGTCTATCACTCCGTCCGTGTGGAGCCAGTTGATGTGATAACCGTATTGTGGGTTGACAGAAATACTTTCCCGAAAATTTTCTTCCGAATTTTAGGACCGCTTTAGGTTAAATAAAATGTTGAATTTAGCCTTTACTATAGCCCATAGAAACACATTGATACTGTAAATCATAATGAATAAGATTTTGAAGTGTCTGTCCTATGTCTAGGATCTATAAGAAAATTCAAAATATACACTACCATTCAAAAGTTTGGGGTCACTTAGAAATGTCCTTGTTTTGAAAGACAAGCTATTTTTTTTGTTCTTTAAAATAACATCAAATTGATCAGAAATACATTGTTAATGTTGTAAATGACTATTGTAGCTGGAAACGGCAGATTTTTTATGGAATATCTACAGTTGAAGACGGAAGTTTACATACCCCTTAGCCAAATAAATTTTAACTCCGTTTTTCACAATTCCTGACATTTAGTCCTAGTAAAATGTCTTAGGTCAGTTAGGATACCCACTTTATTTTAACAATGTGAAATAGTAGAGAGAATGATAGTAGAGAGAATTATTTATTTCAGCTTTTATTTCTTTCATCACATTCCCAGTGGGTCAGAAGATAACATACACTCAATTAGTATTTGGTAGCATTGCCTTTAAATTGTTTAAGAGCCGATAAGACGGCAGCCCTCCCTTCCGGTGCCATCTGTCCAAAATGTCACAACGTTCCACTTGTCAATGGCAAATCTGTTTCTCTCCCTCTCTGTGTCTTTGTGTGTGTGTGTGTGTGTGTGTGTGTGTGTGTGTGTGTGTGTGTGTGTGTGTGTGTGTGTGTGTGTGTGTGTGTGTGTGTATGTTGAAAGCAGGAATCAAAACTCTATGGTCTGAATAAAAAGGACAATGAGGTACTGTCAAGTAAACCTCCCACCACTGCAGTAAGTCAGAAGTTATCGCGTTACTGGATTAACTGAAGTTCAGTATTCGTGTCTAGACAGACATCTTTTATGAATGTTAAACAACTCCAAAATAAATAATCCAGAGAATATGAATTTTCTATTTGCATATGGAGGAAAGCAAGCAGTTTAAACATTACAACAAATCAAACCAGTATAATAGAATAAAGCTCTTAAAATATTCAACAATTAAGTAAAAAAAATAAGAAAGAAATAGAACATTCTGTCTATACCAACCGGAAATGTTCTTGATGATATCAGGTCCTTCTCTGGAACTCATTTGCTACTGGGTGCTTTGTTTGTGAAGGCAGTTGGATGTGTCAAGAACCACACCACCGATCAAAAATACATGCTTGCTCCCTTGCGTACACGACATGGCTTTGTCATTCTGTCTTTCATAATTCACGGAACTGTTGTCTGTATGCCACTGAGAACTACTCATAAGCCCAAAGGATAGCACTAGCGCTAGTGCCCCACTCCCGACACTACCCGGTGAAATGTAAGGCGCCAGATTCAAAATCCAAAAGTTTAATTATTAAACATTCATCAATATACAAGTGTTGCATAGTCATCAAAAGCTCTGCTTCTTGGTAATATCACAGCATTGTCAGATTTCAAAAAGGCTTCACGGTGAAAGCACTACATTTCATTGTTTGAGGGTAGCACCTCCAATATTTTTCCCATTACCATAAATTCATAAGCAATCACGGTTCACACAAAACACATTTCACAGCGAAAACAAATCAATTACCTTTTGAAGAACTTCTGCTGAGGGCTTCCCAAGTGTCTAATGAAGACAATCCATGGTTCTTTTGTTAGAAAAAGTAATTTATTATATTCATTAATCTCCGTTTGGTTGGCGCGTTATGATACTGAATATACATTAAAGTGTTCCTAAGGATACATTATCAATTATGTTTGATTGTTCTTGGACAAGTTTATAGGTATAGGTTGAACGAGTTCTCTTCACGTTTCAATGGGCGAGTGGACGCTGTATTTTCTTATCATAATACAGCGTCCACTCGCCCATTGAAACGTGAAGAGAACTCGTTCAACCTATACCTATAAACTTGTCCAAGAACAATCAAACATAATTGATAATGTATCATTAGGAACACTTTAATGTATATTCAGTATAATATTTTAACCGGAATATAAACTGGGCGATAGGAAAGGAAAAAAACACAGTGCGCACAAGCCGGGAATGAGCATTCTCTTCTGTTGACTTCTGTGTGGCCACTTCCTAATTCTTCTTCTTCTAAAGCAACTTAACATAATCAAAACAGTGTCTCGAGACGGTTGACATCCAGAGGAAGCAATAGGTACTGCATTCATACTCCCTTATATGGTCATTTTCCTAAGGGAGGTGTTCAAAATGAGGCAATGTGTCAAAATCACTTTTTCCAGGACAGAAATTCCTCGGGTTTTTGCCTGCCATATCCGTTCTGTTATACTCACAGACAACATTTTAACACTCTTGGAAACTTCAGAGTGTTTCCTATCCAATGGTACTAAATATGTGCATATCCTATTCTCTGGGCCTGAGTGGGAGGCATTTTACTTTGGGCACGCCAGGCTCTCCAAAACCGTCACCTCGGGAGCTGCTCCCTAAGAAGTTAAAGCAGTTCTGCATGGAAGAGTGGGCTATAATTCCTCCAAAGCAACAAGAAAGACTGATCGACAACTACAGGAAGTGTTTGGTTGGAGTGATTGTAGCTAAAAGGTGGCACAACCAGTTAGAGTATAAGGGGGCAATTACTTTTTCACACAGGGGCATTGGGTGTTGCATAAAATAAGTATGCAATTGTTGTGTTATTTGTTCACTCAGGTTCTCTTTATCTAATATTAGGTTTTGGTTGAAGAAGGGAAAAATAAATTTTTCACGGCACTAGAATGTTCCCAGGACTAATGGAAAACTGGACACTCAAACATCAGGGCAACATTACAAAAATGTTCTCTACCCCTGTACTTGTTAGCTGGGTAAGCCACCATTTACACCTTGCATGAACATGCAACATGTGATAGGAACATGTGGTGCATGGATCATGGCCACGTTTGACCAAATTCGGGGACGTATTCATTAGCAAAATTTTCACGGGAAACAAAAACATGCATTTCTTATTGGACAAATTCCGCTTGGTTTGTATAGGACCCTTGTGTTTTCTAGAAACATAAAGGACGCATTATGATCTGAAGAGACATATTTTAATACCAAATGTAGACACTTAAATGTGAACAGGAGTGGATAAGGAAAGAAGGGGAGATCTGGTTCTCAATATGACTAAAAGAGAGGGACGGGCAACTGACTATTTCTCATTTCAGTTGTGTCAAACTTCCACTAAACCAATCAGATTACAACAACCTTCAAGTGATGCGCTAGCTTAAAAATGAAACAGTTGTTTAAAACCCAAGAGCCTTGATTGGGTTGGCATGTCATCATTTTACATTTTAATGCCACTGAGTTGGTTCCAGGCATCCTTTGTGTCAAAAATATCCCCATGTCAATTTGTGTAAAATCTTTGTATCCATTCCTAGAACTTATATGAAAGCATTTCTATGTTGAAATGGACATTATGTTCATGAGTGTTCGAGTTCAGGTCTGTGCTCTATCTGCATAGATTGCTTTCAAGGTAAGGCTTTGCTTTACCCAGAAAATGCATAAAAATAGGTAAGACTGAGTGTATCTCCCGAGTCGTTTTAGATGGCTGTTCTCTACAGTCTCATAGGTCAAATAGGTGTAGGGCTTCATTACAGACAGAAATACTCCTCAGTTTCATCAGCTGTTCAGGTGGCTGGTCTCAGATGATCCCGGATGTGAAGAAGCAAGATGTTGAGGTCCTTGGCTGGCAGGGTTATACACGGTCTGCGGTTGTGAGGCCAGTTGGACGTACTGCCAAATTCTCTAAAACAACATTGGAGGCGGCTTATGGTAGAGAAACAAACATTCAATTCTCTAGCAACAGCTCTGGTTGACATTCCTGCAGTCAGTGTGCCAATTGTACGCTCCCTCAACTTGAGACATGTGGCATTGTGTTGTTTGACAAAAGTGCACATTTTAGAGTGGCCTTTTATTGTCCCCAGCACAAGGTGCACCCGTGTAATGATCATGCTGTTTAATCAGCTTCTTGATATGCCACACCTGTCAGGTGGATGGATCATCTTGGCCAAAGAGAAATGCTCATTGACAGGGATGTAAACAAATTTGTTCCCAAAATTGGAGTGAAATAAGCTTTGTGTGCATATGGAACATTTCTGGGATCTTTTATTTCAGCTCATGAAACATGGGACCAACACTTTACAGGTTGCGTTCATATTTTTGTTCTGTATACAGTACATTGCAAGATACCATAATTATGGCCATCATAATTCGTTTTTGGGAAAACTGTGCAAGGGGTGTGTAGATTTACACTAGGCACTGTAGTTCAGGGGTTTCCATTTCTATGAAAATATGAAAACGTGCTCGAGAGATCTCTGATTCAGTGGAATGAAAAATACTTTAATGAGGGGAGGAATGAGGAAAGCATTTTTTTAAGTCTAGGCCAGACCTCATATACACAGGTATGTTGACATCATACATGTTCAACAAAATCACATACCTGATTTAACTAAATTCAAATCTTCGTAGTGTTTGTGAATGAAGACTGCTCAGACAACTAAGTTGACAGGACCACTTTGAAAATGAGAGCATGGAGTTATTGGCCTAGTAGATACAATGTCTAGTTCTAAAGACTCAAGTTCTGTATCTCTTTTGAAGGTTCAGAAAAGAACAGGCCCACTAGGCACAGATCTCAGTTCAACATCTAGTTTTGATTTAGGTTGGGTAAATATTTTTTTTTATTCTGTTACGTTGAAGACTTTTTGCAAATCCAATCACTTTTCCACATTGAATCAACGTAATAACACTGTTTTTTTTTGGGGGGGGGGTGAAATTACATGGAAAGAACATTGAATTAACCTCTTAAGGAGCAGCAAGGTGCGTTGGGGCGCTAGCGCCCCACTCCCGACACTACCAGGTGAAATGATCCTTGTTTGGGGTCTGAGCAGATTATTTGTTGCCATTGTAAACGTAATAAAATGGTGGTCCGATAGTCCAGGATTATGAGGAAAAACATTAAGATCCACAACATTTATGTAATGGGACAAAACTATGTCCAGAGTATGACTGTGGCAGTGAGTAGGTCCGGAGACATGTTGGACAAAACCCACTGAGTCGATGATGGCTCCGAAAGCCTTTTGGAGTGGGTCTGTGGACTTTTCCATGTGAATATTAAAGTCACCAAAAATGTGAATATTATCTGCCATGACTACAAGGTCCGATAGGAATCCAGGGAACTCAGTAAGGAATGCTGTGTATGGCCCAGGAGGCCTGTAAACAGTAGCTATAAAAAGTGATTGAGTAGGCTGCATAGATTTCATGACTAGAAGTTCAAAAGTTTTTTTTGTAAATTGAAATTTGCTATCATAAATGTTAGCCTCCGCCTCCGCCATAAACCTCCGCCTTTGCGGGATGCGCGGGGGATTTGGTCACTAGTGTAACCAGGAGGTGAGGCCTCATTTAACACACTAAATTCATCAGGCTTAAGCCATGTTTCAGTCAGGTCAATCACATCAAGATTATGATCAGTGATTAGTTCATTGACTATAACTGCCTTGGAAGTGAGGGATCTCACATTAAGCAGCCCTATTTTGAGATGTGAGGTATCACCATCTCTTTCAATAATGGCAAGAATCGAGGAGGTCTTTATTCCAGTGAGATTGCTAAGGCGAACACCGCCATGTTTAGTTTTGCCCAACCTAGGTCGAGGCACAGACACGGTCTCAATGGGGATAGCTGAGCTGACTACACTGACTGTGCTAGTGGCAGACTCCACTGCACCCTATCTCATTGTGGAGCTAGGGGAGTTAGAGCCCTGTCTATGTTCGTAGATAAGATGAGAGCACCCCTCCAGCTAGGATGGAGTCCGTCACTCCTCAACAGGCCAGGCTTGGTCCTGTTTGTGGGAAATGCCGACACATCTTTCTAGCTGATTTACACGCTGATGCGATGTTGCGCTTGGCGACCTCTGACTGTTTCATCCTAACATTGTTGGTGCCGACGTGAATAACAATATCCCTATACGCTCTACACTCGCCAGTTTTAGCTTTAGCCAGCACCATCTTCAGATTAGCCTTAACGTCGGTAGCCCTGCCCCCTGGTAAACAGTGTATGATCGCTGGATGATTCATTTTAAGTCTAATACTGCGGGTAATGGAGTCGCCAATGACTAGGGTTTTCAATTTGTCAGAGGTAATGGTGGGAGGCTTCGGCATCTCAGACACCGTAACGGGAGGAGTAGAGACCAGAGAAGACTCGGCCTCTGACTCGCTGCTTAATGGGGAGAACCGGTTGAAAGTTTGTCGGCTGAATGAGCGACACCGATTGAGCATTCCTACAGCATTTCCTTCCAGAAGCCATGAGAAAGTTGTCCGGCTGCGGGGACTGTGCGAGGGGATTTATACTACTATCTGTACTTACTGGTGGCACAGACGCTGTTTCATCCTTTCCTACACTTAAATTACCCTTGCCTAACGATTGCGTCTGAAGCTGGGTTTGCAGCACAGCTATCCTTGCCGTAAGGTGATCATTCTCCTGTATGTTATGAGTACAGCGACTGCAATTAGAAGGCATCATGTTAATGTTACTACTTAGCTTCAGCTGGTGGAGGTCCTGACGAAGCGAAGTCCAGATAGTGTCCGGAGTGAAAAAGATGAATGAAAAAAGTTGAGCGAGGGAAAAACTAAAAATATAAATGGTAAAGTTGGCAGGTAGCAAAGTAAGGTTAGCAACAAATTGCACAGCAGCACGTAAACAAGTCTACAAGTTGTGACGGGAAATGACGTTGCTCATCAGCTTCATATGACCACTTTTTATAAACTGAGTCACTGGTGCTTCCTGCTTTAATTTCTGCTTGTAAGCAGGAATCAGGAGGATAGAGTTATGGTCCGATTTGCCAAATGGAGGGCGAGGGAGAGCTTTGTACACGTTGGAGTAAAGGTGGTCTATCATTTTCTGGTTGCACATTTAACATGCTGATAGAAATTAGGTAAAACTGGATTTAAGATTCCCTGCATTAATGTCCCCGGCTACCAGGAGTGCCACCTCTGGATGAGCGTTTTCCTGTTTGCTTATGGCGGAATACAGCTCATTAAATGCGGTTTTAGTGCCAGCCTCGGTCTGTGGTGGTATCGAGTGTCTGTGTTTTTTGTAGCTAACTCTCTAGGTAGATCGTGTGGTCTACAGCTTATCACGATAATTGAGAATTTCAATAAGCATTTCTCTACGGCTGGCCTTGCTTTCCTCCTGGCTACCCCAACCCCAGCGAACAGTCCCCCCCCCCCCCCGCAGCTACTTGCCCAAGCCTCCCCAGCTTCTCCTTCACCCAAATCCAGATAGCAGATGTTCTGAAAGAGCTGCAAAACCTGGACCCGTACAAATCAGCTGGGATAGACAATCTGGACCCTCTCTTTCTAAAATTATCCGCCGCCACTGTTGCAATCCCTATTACCAGTCTGTTCAACATCTTTCGTATCATCCGAGATCCCTAAAGATTGGAAAGCTGGCGTGGTCATCCCCTCTCTTCAAAGGGGGTGACACCCTATACCAAAACTGTTATAGACCTATATCCATCCTGCCCTGCCTTTCTAAAGTCTTCGAAAGCCAAGTTAATAAACAGATCACTGACCAATTCGAATCCCACCGTACCTTCTCTGCTGTGCAATCCGGTTTCCGAGCTGGACTGTAAACTTTCCTTCCAGACTCATATTAAAGATCTCCAATCAAAAATGTAATCTAGAATCGGCTTTCTATTTCGCAACAAAGCCTCCTTCCCTCACGGCGCCAAACATACCCTAGTAAAATTGACTATCCTACCAATCCTCGATTTCGGCGATGTCATTTACAAAATAGCCTCCAACACTCTACTCAGCAAACTGGATGCAGTCTATCACAAGGCCATCCGTTTTGTCACCAAAGCCTCATGTACCACCCACCACTGCGACCTGTATGCCCTAATCGGCCGGCCCTCACTACATATTCGTCGCCAGACCTACTGGCTCCAGGTCATCTATAAGTCTTTGCCAGGTAAAGCTCCACCTTATCTTAGCTCACTGGTCACCCACCCGTAGCACGCGCTCCAGCAGGTATATCTCACTGGTCTTACCAAAGGCTGCTATTCTGTCCTGCCAATAGAGTGTATAACCCGCCAGCTGTATATTCTTAATGCAGCTGTATATTATTAATGTCGTCGTTCAGCAACGACTCGGTGAGACAGTTTTTAACTTCTTACGGAGTAGCGGCGCACTAGCGCCCCACTCCCGACACTACCCGGTGAAATGTAAAGCGCCAAATTCAAAATCCAAAAGTTGAATTATTAAACATTCATCAATATACGTGTTGCATAGTCATCAAAAGCTCTGCTTCTTGGAAATATCACACCGTTGTCAGATTTCAAAAAGGCTTTACGGCAAAAGCACAACATTTGATTGTTTGAGGGTAGCACCTCCAATATTTATCCATTAGTGTAAATTCATAAACCAGTGCGGTTCACACAATGTCCATATCACAGCGAAAACAAATCCCTTACCTTTCGAAGAACTTCTGCTGAGGGCTTCCTAAGTGTCCAACGAAGACATCCAATGGTTCTTTTGTTAGAAAAAGTCATTTATTATATCCATAAATCTCTGTTTGGTTGGCGCATTATGTTCAGAAAATCCAACGTCGAATCGCCCATTGAAACGAGAAGAGAACTCGTTCAAATATACCTATAAACTTTTCCTAAACAAATCAAATACCAGTATAAATGCATCCTTAGCTATCCTTTTATGAATATTAGCGATAATATTTCACTCGGATGGTTACCTAAACGTTATATAAGTAAAATAAAGTGGGGTGCGCAGCCAGACTCGCGCCCGAGAATACTTGTTGACATTTCAGGTCCCTTGACCATTTCCTGTTCCTATTCATTCTGCTTACTCCAATCGATCCAAGTCTTTGTATATAGACTGTTGACATCTTGTGGAAGCCATAGGTACTGCAATCCAGGAGCTGGTTACCATTGAATTCAATGGGGGGATTGTCAAACACAGCAAAGGTCACCAAAAACTACATTTACGGATGGATTTTTCTCGGGTTTCGCCTGCTATATCAGTTCTGTTATACTCACAGAGTTTCCTATCTAATAGTACTATTTATGTGCATATCCTATTTTCTGAGCCTGAGTGGCAGGCATTTTACTTTGGGCACGCCAGACTCTCCAAAACCGTCACCTCAGCTGCCGCTCCCTAAGAAGTTAATGTCCCGTTGGTAGGATATACGTGCTTTCAGTTCGTCCCATTTATTTTCAAGCGAATTAACCTTAGCTAGCAGAACGGAAGGCAAGGGCAGATTAGCCACTCGTCGCCTGATCCTCACAAGGCATCCTGATCTCTTATCCTGAAACCTACGTTTACTAATCCAGCGAATCACAGGGATCTGGACCTGGTCGGGTGTCTGTAGTATATCCCTCATGTCCGACTCATTGAAGAAGAACTCCTCATCCAATTCTTAGGTGAGTAATCTCAGTTCTGATGTCAAAAGCTCTTTTTGGTCATTAGAGACGGTAGCAGCAACATTATGTACAAAACAAGTTACGAACAACGCGAAAAAACTAACAAAATAGCATGGTTGGTTATTAATTAGGGATCGGTGGCACACTAGCGTCCCACCTGCGACAACATCCGGTAAAATGCAGAGCGCCAAATTCAAATGACAAAAATAGTAATATGAAACATGCATGAAAATACAAGTGTTGCATACCATTCAAAAGCTTAGAATCTTGGTAATCTCACAGCGTTGTCAGATTTCAAAAAGGCATAGCATTTGAAAGCATAGCATTTGATTGTCTGAGGACAGCGCCCCGCATACATATTAGCTAATATCATAACCAGCAGAGGTGTCACAAAAGTCAAAAATAGCGATAAAATAAATTGCTTACCTTTGAAGATCTTCCTCTGATGGCAATCCAAAGGGTCCCAGCTACACAATAAATGGTCCTTTTGTTCGATAAAGTCCCTCCTTATATCCCAAAAGTTCTGTTTGGTTGGCGCGTTTTGTTCAGTAATCCACCGTTCCACTCCAGTCAACATACATACAAACAGAACCGAAAAAAGATACCTATAAACTTTGTCCAAACAACTCAAACAACATTTCTAATCAATCCTCGGGTACCCTATTATGTATATACACGATAATATTTCAGAAAAGGAAAAGGAAAAAAACGACAAAACGTGCACAAAACAGTACAGGTCACCGTTTGATCCACCAGGAAGAACAGCTATTACTCATTGGTTTTTCAAAAAACAAGCCTGAAACCTTGTCTAAAGACTGTTGACTTCTCGTGGAAGCCATAGGAACTGCAATCTGGGAGCTAAATCACCCTGCTTTGAATAGCATGTCAAAGGAAAAAGTGTGATATCACAAAATCAAATTTTCCGGATGGATTTTCCTCTGGTTTTCCCCTGCCAAATCAGTTCTGTTACACTCACAGATAATATTTTAACAGTTTTAGAAACTAGTGTTTTCTATCCAATACTACTAATTATGTGCATATCCTAGTTTCTGGGCCTGAGTAACAGGCATTTTACTTTGGGCACGCCAGACTCTTCGAACCTCCGAACACTGCCCTGGATCGCTAAGAGGTTAAGCCATTTTGCCAGAACTTTGGAAGTATGCTTGTGGTAATTGTCGATTTGGAAGACCCATTTGTGACCAAGCTTTAACTTCCTGACTGATGTCTTGAGATGTTGCTTCTACATATCCACCTAATTTTTCTCCTCATGATGCCATCTATTTTGTGAAGTGCACCTGTCCCTCATGCAGCAAAGCACCCCCACAACATGATGCTGCCACCCCAATGTTTCACGGTTGGGATGGTGTTCTTCGGCTTGCAAGCCTCCCCCTTTTTCCTCTAAACATAAGGATGGTCCTTACGGCCAAACAGTTCTATTTTTGTTTCATCAGACCAGAGGACATTTCTCAAAAAGTACGAGCTTTGTCCCCATTTGCAGTTGCAAACCATAGTCTGGCTTTTTTATGGCAGTTTTGGAGCAGTGGCTTCTTCCTTGCTGAGTGGCCTTTCAGGTTATGTCAATATAGGACACGTTTTACTGTGGATATAGATACTTTTGTACCGGTTTCCTCCAGCATCTTCACAAGATCCTTTGTTGTTTTTCTGGGATTGATTTGCACTTTTCGCACCAAAGTACGTTCATGTCTAGGAGACAGAACGCGTCACCATCCTGAGGGGTATGACGGCTGCGTGGTCCCATGGTGTTTATACTTGCGTACTATTGTTTGTACAGATGAACGTGGTACCTTCAGGCGTTTGAGGTCTTGGCTGATTTCTTTTGATTTTCCCATGATGTCAAGCCAAGAGGCACTGAGTTTGAAGAGAGGCCTTGAAATACATTCACAGGTACACCTCCAATTGACTCAAATTATGTCAATTAGCCTATCAGAAGCTTCTAAAGCAATAACATCATTTTCTGGAATTTTCCAAGCTGTTTAACTTGTTACCCATTGCTTCCTCTGGATGTCAACAGTCTCGAGACACTGTTTTGATTCTGTTTAGTTGCTTTAGATGGCAGAAGAAGAAGAATTAGGAAGTGGCCACACAGAAGTCAACAGAAGAGAATGCGCGTTCCCGGCTGTCATGATTATCTTCTCTCGGGACAGACCAAAGCGCAGCGACGTAACCAGAATACATGTTTATTGAGAAAACGGGACGAGACGGAACAAAACAATAAACAAAGGACAAGACGTGAACCCTAACGCTAAATCCTAAACTGGACACTGAGATCTAAACCTAAACACGACTGGCAAACCTAACTAAACACGACTGGCAGAACCTAACTAAACACGAATGGCAGAACCTAACTGTACAAGAATGACGAGAACCTGACTGAACACGATAACCATAACATAAACAATAACCCACAAAACTAAAGTGCAAACCCCAAACATATATACAGTGGGGCAAAAAAGTATTTAGTCAGCCACCAATTGTGCAAGTTCTCCAACTTAAAAAGATGAGAGAGGCCTGTAATTTTCATCATAGGTACACTTCAACTATGACAGACGAAATGAGAAAAAGAAATCCAGAAAATCACATTGTAGGATTTTTAATTTATTTATTTCCAAATTATGGTGGAAAATAAGTATTTGGTCAATAACAAAAGTTTATCTCAATACTTTGTTATATACCCTTTGTTGGCAATGACAGAGGTCAAACGTTTTCTGTAAGTCTTCACAAGGTTTTCACACACTGTTGCTGGTATTTTGGCCCATTCCTCCATGCAAATCTCCTCTAGAGCAGTGATGTTTTGGGGCTGTCGCTGGGCAACACGGACTTTCAACTCCCTCCAAAGATTTTCTATGGGGTTGAGATCTGGAGACTGGCTAGGCCACTCCAGGACCTTGAAATGCTTCTTACGAAGCCACTCCTTCGTTGCCCGGGCGGTGTGTTTGGGATTATTGTCATGCTGAAAGACCCAGCCACGTTTCATCTTCAATGCCCTTGCTGATGGAAGGAGGTTTTCACTCAAAATCTCACGATACATGGCCCCATTCATTCTTTCCCTTACACGGATCAGTCGTCCTGGTCCCTTTGCAGAAAAACAGCCCCAAAGCATGATGTTTCCACCCCCATGCTTCACAGTAGGTATGGTGTTCTTTGGATGCAACTCAGCATTCTTTGTCCTCCAAACACGACGAGTTGAGTTTTTACCAAAAAGTTCTATTTTGGTTTCATCTGACCATATGACATTCTCCCAATCCTCATCTGGATCATCCAAATGCTCTCTAGCAAACTTCAGACGGGCCTGAACATGTACTGGCTTAAGCAGGGGGACACGTCTGGCACTGCAGGATTTGAGTCCCTGGCGGCGTAGTGTGTTACTGATGGTAGGCTTTGTTACTTTGGTCCCAGCTCTCTGCAGGTCATTCACTAGGTCCCCCCGTGTGGTTCTGGGATTTTTGCTCACCGTTCTTGTGATCATTTTGACCCCACGGGGTGAGATCTTGCGTGGAGCCCCAGATCGAGGAAGATTATCAGTGGTCTTGTATGTCTTCCATTTCCTAATAATTGCTCCCACAGTTGATTTCTTCAAACCAAGCTGCTTACCTATTGCAGATTCAGTCTTCCCAACCTGGTGCAGGTCTACAATTTTGTTTCTGGTGTCCTTTGACAGCTCTTTGGTCTTGGCCATAGTGGAGTTTGGAGTGTGACTGTTTGAGGTTGTGGACAGGTGTCTTTTATACTGATAACAAGTTCAAACAGGTGCCATTAATACAGGTAACGAGTGGAGGACAGAGGAGCCTCTTAAAGAAGAAGTTACAGGTCTGTGAGAGCCAGAAATCTTGCTTGTTTGTATGTGACCAAATACTTATTTTCCACCATAATTTGCAAATAAATTCATAAAAAATCCTACAATGTGATTTTCTGGATTTTTTTTC
>QNTS01000955.1:249208-352618 GCA_003317085.1 Hucho hucho | reverse complement strand
TGACCAAATACTTATTTTCCACCATAATTTGCAAATAAATTCATAAAAAATCCTACAAAGTGATTTTCTGGATATTTTTTCCTCATTTTGTCTGTCATAGTTGAAGTGTACCTATGATGAAAATTACAGGCCTCTCTCATCTTTTTAAGTGAGAGAACTTGCACAATTGGTGGCTGACTAAATACTTTTTTTCCCCACGGTACATTACTTTTTCTAACAAAAGAACCATGGATTGTCTTCGTTGGACACTTGGGAAGCCCTCAGCAGAAGTTCTTCAAAAGGTAATTGATTTGTTTTCGCTGTGAAATGTGTTTTCCTGTGAACCGTGGAGGCTTATGAAATTATGGTAATGGCAAAAATATGTTAGGCGCTACCCTCAAACAATCAAATGTGGTGCTTTCGCCGTAAAGCCTTATTTGAAATCTGACAACGCTGTGATATTGCCAAGAAGCAGAGCTTTTGATGACTATGAAACACTTGTATATTGGTGCATGTTTAATAATTCAACTTTTGGATTTTGAATTTGGCGCCTTGCATTTCACCTGGTAGTGTCAGGAGTGCCCCACCGCTAGCGCCCCACCGCTCCCTAAGAAGTTAATCCAGTAACGCAATAACTTCTGACTTACTGCAGTGGTGTGAGGTTTACCTTACAGTACCTCATTGTCCTTTTTATTCAGAGCACAGAGTTTTGATTCCTGCTTTCAACACACACACACACAAACAGATTTAGGGGTTAAGGTTACAATAGCAGGAGATGGCATCTAGAGATGCCACTGACAAGTGGAACGTTGTGACATTTTGGACAGGTTTTGTTAGTTTTTTCGCGTTGTTCGTAACTTGTTTTGTACATAATGTTGCTGCTACCGTCTCTAATGACCAAAAAGAGCTTTTGGACATCAGAACTGAGATTAATCACCTACGAATTGGATGAGGAGTTCATCTTCAATGAGTCGGACATGAGGGATATACTACAGACACCCGACCAGGTCCAGATCCCCGTGATTCACTGGATAATCATGGTCCAAGCGCACCACGACAGTCGTGAAAAGGGCACGACAAAACCTATTCCCCCTCAGGAGACTGAAAAGATTTGGCATGGGTCCTCAGATCCTCAAAAGGTTCTCCAGCTGCGCCATCGAGAGCATCCTGACTGGTTGCATCACTGCTTGGTATGGCAACTGCTCGCCCTCTGACCGCAAGGCACTACAGAGGGTAGTGCGTACGGCCCAGTACATCACCGGGGCCAAGCTTCCTGCCATCTAGGACCTCGATACCAGGCGGTGTCAGAGGAAGGCCCTAAAAATTGTCAGACTCCAGCCACCCTAGTCATAGACTGTTCTCTCTGCTACCACAAGGCAAGCAGTACTGGAGAGCTAAGTCTAGGTCCACAAGGCTTCTAAACAGAGCCTACCCTCATGCCATAAGACTTCTGAACAGCTACTCAAATGGCTACCCAGACTATTATATTTTCCTTTTTTTTTCTTAAAACTGCATTGTTGGTTAAGGGCTTGTAAGTACGCATTTCACTGTAAGGTCTACGCCTGTTGTATTTGGCACATGTGACAAATACAATTTTGTTAGATTTAAATTGGAGCTGGGGTTTTGTATAAGTTAAGTATTTCAGAGAGAGCTTGCTCTCTTTCTGCAATTTAATACAAATTTGAACTTGACGTGTAAGATGTAATTAGCATGATGATTTATGATGGCCACTCATACAAAAATATACTGTTATGACTACTTTCAGCCCAGAAGTGTTGGGGAATTTACTCTGAAAATATAGTTTACCTAGCTACCATTTTACTTGACACTGGAATAAGTTGAGCTACAGTAAAGCTACCATTAAGATAAATATAGTTGGCTTAACTTGCTACTTTGAAAATGTTGTTCACTACATCAAAACTACCTGGTGATTAATAAGAGACACCACACTGGGCTAAAACTGGTTAATTCAATGTTCTTTCCATGTAATTTCACCCCCCCCCCCAAAAAAACAGTGTTATAACATTGATTCAATGTGTAAAAGTGATTGGATTTGCAAAAAGTCTTCAACGTAACAGAATTTAAAAAATAATTTACCCAACCTTTAACATAAATCCAATGTTGATTTCATGTTGAGTTCACGGTTAGCGTAAATCAAAACTAGATGTTGAACTGAGATTTGTGCCTAGTGGGCCTGTTCTTTTCTGAACCTCTTTTCTGAACCTACAGAACTTGAGTCTTTATAACTAGACATTGTATCTACTAGGCCAATAACTCCATGCTCTCATTTTCAAAGTGGTCCTGTCAACTTAGTTGTCTGAGCAGTCTTCATTCACATGAATTATCTTCTTTACTTAAATTTTTTGCCAAAAGTAAATAACTACCGAAAACAATATGAAGATTTAAATTGAACTACAAACACTACGAAGATTTGAATTTAGTTAAACCAGGTATGTGATTTTGTTGAACATGTATGATGTCAACATACCTGTGTATATGAGGTCTGGCCTAGACTTAAAAAAAATGCTTTCCTCATTTCTCCCCTCATTAAAGTATTTTTCATTCCACTGAATCAGAGATCTCTCGAGCACGTTTTTATCTTTTCATAGAAATGGAAACCCCTGAACTACAGTGCCTAGTGTAAATCTACACACCCCTTGCACAGTTTTCCCAAAATAATTATGGTATCTTGCACTGTACTGTATACTGAACAAAAATATGAACGCAACCTGTAAAGTGTTGGTCCCATGTTTCATGAGCTGAAATAAAAGATCCCAGAAATGTTCCATATGCACACAAAGCTTATTTCACTTCAATTTTGGGAACAAATTTGTTTACATCCCTGTCAATGAGCATTTCTCTTTGGCCAAGATGATCCATCCACCTGACAGGTGTGGCATATCAAGAAGCTGATTAAACAGCATGATCATTACACGGGTGCACCTTGTGCTAGGGACAATAAAAGGCCACTCTAAAATGTGCACTTTTGTCAAACAACACAATGCCACGTCTCAAGTTTTGAGGGAGCGTACAATTGGCACGCTGACTGCAGGAATGTCAACCAGAGCTGTTGCTAGAGAATAGAATTTTTGTTTCTCTACCATAAGCCGCCTCCAATGTTGTTTTAGAGAATATGGCAGTACGTCCAACTGGCCTCACAACCGCAAACCGTGTTTAACCCTGCCAGCCAAGGACCTCCCCATCTTGCTTCTTCACATCTGGGATCATCTGAGACCAGCCACCTGAACAGCTGATGAAACTGAGGAGTATTTCTGTCTGTAATGAATCGCTACACCTATTTGACCTATGAGACTGTCGAGAACAGCCATCTAAAACGACTCGGGAGATACACTCAGTCTTACCTATTTTGATGCATTTTCTGGGTAAAGCAAAGCCTTACCTTGAAAGCAATCTATGCAGATAGAGCACAGACCTGAACTCATACACTCATGAAAATAATGTCCATTTCAACATAGAAATGCTTTCATATAAGTTCTAGGAATGGATACAAAGATTTTACACAAATTGACATGGAGATATTTTTGACACAAAGGATGCCTGGAACCAACTCCGTGGCATTAAAATGTAAAATGATGACATGCCAACCCAATCAAGGGTCTTTGGTTTTAAACAATTGTTTCATTTTTAAGCTAGCGCATCACTTGAAGGTTGTTGTGATCTGATTGGTTTAGTGGAAATTTGACAACTGAAATGAGAAATAGTCAGTTGCCCATCACTCTCTTTTAGTCATATTGAGAACCAGATCTCCCCTTCTTTCCTTATCCACTCCTGTACCTTTTTTTAAATTTTAATTTCACCTGTTTTCTGGGACCCATCTAACTTGTGCCAACATGCCTCCCAGATGATTTCAACACAACGTATCACCTATCATGTCCTGTTGTAGTGTAAAAAAACCTGTTGACCCAGTTTACAAGAAACATGCTACTATATTAACAACTGTTATCAGATAAAGACAGTAGAATCACTATTAGATCACATTTAAGTGTCTACATTTGGTATTAAAATGTCTCTTCAGATCATAATGCGTCCTTTATGTTTCTAGACAACACCAGGGTCGTATACGAACCAAGCGGAAAATGTTGCTAATGAATACGTCCCCGAATTTGGTCAAACGTGGCCATGATCCATGCACCACATGTTCCTATCACATGTTGCATGTTCATGCAAGGTGTAAATTGGGGCTAACCCAGCTAACATGTACAGGGAGAGAGAACATTTTTGTAATGTTCCCCTGATTTTTGAGTGTCCAGTTTTCCATTAGTCCTGGGAACATTCTAGTGCCGTGAAAAATTTATTTTTCCCTTCAACCAAAACCTAATATTAGATAAAGTGAACCTGAGTGAACAAATAACACAACAATTGCATACTTATTTTATGCAACACCCAATGCCCCTGTGTGAAAAAGTAATTGCCCCTTTATACTCTAACTGGTTGTGCCACCTTTTAGCTACAATCACTCCAACCGAACACTTCCTGTAGTTGTCGATCAGTCTTTCTTGTTGTTTTGGAGGAATTATAGCCCACTCTTCCATGCAGAACTGCTTTAACTCAGCAACCATTTGTGGGTTTTCAAGCATGAACTGCTCGTTTCAAGTCTTGCCACAACATCTCAATTGGACTTTGACTAGGCCATTCCAAAACTTCAAATGTGTTGCTTTTTAGTTATTTCATGTAGACTTGATTGTGTTTTGGATCATTGTCTTGCTGCATTACCCAGCTGCTCTTCAGCTTTAGCTCACAGACGGATGGCCTGACATTCTCCTGTAGAATTCTCTGATATAGAGCAAAATTCATGGTTCCTTCTATTATGCAGGTCGTCCAAGTCCTGAGGCAGCAAAGCATCCCCAAACCATCACTCTACCACCACCATGCTTGACCCTTTGTATGCAGTAATTTGTTTTCGTCAGGCATAATAGGACCCATGTCGTCCAAAAAGTTAAACTTTTGACTCATCTGTCCATAGAACATTCTTCCAAGAGTCTTGATGTTCATCCAAAGTCTTCCCGTGTTTTTTGGCAAACTTGAGTCAACTTTTTGGATGACATGTGTCCCATTTAAGTAGTATGAAAAACCTTCCTATCAGCAATGCTTGTGTAAGCAGAAAGCACAAGCATTTCAAAATGACCCATCTCCGCACTCTCACCTAGAGTACATAGAGCATCTCTTTGAGATCTTGCCTATCCAAAGCAAGATGCGTTTCCAGTAAATCTTTCCCTTGAGGCCAGGGGGAGCCAGACAAAAGAGAGGCATTAGGTAAACACCAACTCCGAAAAACATTTGTATTGAATCCAATGCATAGTATTAGATTGATGTAGTCGAGTGGAAAATAACCTCAACAAGACCCATAATCTGACTATGTAATTTTCTTATACAAAGTCTAGAATAATAAGAGATCAATAAGTGTGACTCGTGTGCAATTAAAAGCAAATATTTTTTCATCTCCGGTCTTGTGATATATGCCTGTACCTCATCTGATTTAGGTTGAAGAGCTGTCTACCTCCCTCATGTTTTAAATAAAAAAATACATATATAAAACGATTAGGAAATGATGAAATTATAACACAACTCTCATTTACGTTTTTTTTAGTCACCTTTATCATACTGTTAGGTTCTTATTTTTCAGAGTAAATAACTAACGGACACTAGAGAAGCTTTAACCAAGTTTAATTATTTCCAAAAGTTCTGTACAGCTGTAATCAGACAACCCAACATTTGTCCCATCCAGATATTTATATCCCACTTAAGACCCTCACTCTCTCCAATCCTTACATGTTTATGGTCCTACAGGAAATGAGTAAAAAGGGTAACAGAAAACCAAACCTTTATTACTCCCTTAATGGGAACTGACCTCACCTCCTGCTCTACTCCCTTCCAACAACACATTCCAAAGCTATCTGTCTTCCCACAGAGAACCATTAACTTCTGGCATAAAACCCAGTCTTTTTCAATGTTCAAAATGTTGAACCCAACAATACCAAACCAAACTCTTTCCAGCAACGTAACCAGGCCATCTCAGTACAGCCTGGTTTGGCCCAGTACACAGCAAATGAGATTAGAATTTGAACACCCACAGTGTTAAATATGTTACATAAATATATTTGACCCACTGAAATGGTGTTCAACTAACACTTTTCAATATCTTGTTAAACTAACACCCCCAGAGTTGTGGGTCCCTAAAACCATGGGTGTTTCAAATTCCAACTTAACACTTTAATAGAGCTGATGCTGTTGGAATTACACATGTAGTGTTACAGAATTTTTCGGGGGGTGTTGTTTTAACACTGTAGGGTGTATTTCCCAGGTTGCTTTTCGAGTGAATTGTTCATTTAATCAATTTTTTATATATATATATATATATATATATATATATAAAAAGAAATGCCCCTTTTTCAGGACCCTTTCTTTCAAAGATAATTCGTAAAAATCCAAATAACTTCACAGATCTTCATTGTAAAGGGTTTCAACACTGTTTCCCATGATTTTTCAAAAAACCATAAACAATTAATGAACATGCACCTGTGGAAGGGTCGTTAAGGCACTAACAGCTTACAGACGGTAGGCAATTAAGGTCACTGTTATGAAAACTTAGGACACTAAAGAGGCATTTCTACTGACTCTGAAAAACACCAAAAGAAAGATGCCCAGGGTCCCTGCTTATCTGCGTGAATGTGCCTTAGGCATGCTGCAAGGAAGCATGAGGACTGCAGATGTAGCCAGGGCAATAAATTGCAATGTTCATACTTTGAGATGCCTAAGACAGCGCTACAGGGAGACAGGACGGACAGCTGATCGTCCTCGCAGTGGCAGACCATGTGTAACAACACCTGCACAGGATCGATACATTCGAACATCACACCTGCGAGACAGGTACAGGATGGCTACAACTGCCCGAGTTAAACCAGGAACGCACAATCACTCCATCAGTGCTCAGACTGTCCGCAATAGGCTGAGAGAGGCTGGACTGAGGGTTTGTAGGCCTGTTGTAAGACAGGTCCTCACCAGACATCACCGGCAACAACGTTGCCGATGGGCACAAACCCACCGTCGCTGGACCAGACAGGACTGGCAAAAAGTGCTCTTCACTGACGAGTCGTGGTTTGGTCTCACCAGGGGTGATGGTCGGATTCACGTTTATCGTCAAAGGAATGAGCGTTACACCGAGGCCTGTACTCTGGAGCGGGATCGATTTGGAGGTGAAGGCTCCATCATGGTCTGGGGCGGTGTGTCACAGCATCATCGGACTGAGCTTGTTGTCATTGCAGGCAATCTCAGCACTGTGCGTTACAGGAAAGACATCCTCTTCCCTCATGAGGTACCCTTCCTGCAGGCTCATCCTGGCATGACCCTCCACTATGACAATGCCACCAGCCATACTGCTCGTTCTGTGAGTAATTTCCTGCAAGACAAGAATGTCAGTATTCTGCCATGGCCAGCAAAGAGCCCGGATCTCAAGCCCATTGAGCACGTCTGGGACCTGTTGGATCGGAGGGTGAGGGCTAGGGCTATTCCCCCCAGAAATGTCCGGGAACTTGCAGGTGCCTTGGTGGAAGAGTGGGGTAACATCTCACAGCAAAAACTGGCAAATCTGGTGCAGTCCAGATTTACCAGTACTTAATGCAGCTGGTGCCCCCCCCCACACACACACATTATTCCATTTGTTGGTCACATGTCTGTGGAACTTGTTCAGTTTATGTCTCAGTTGTTGAATCTTGAAATGTTCATGAAAATATTTACACATGTTAAGTTAGCTGAAAATAAAAGCAGTTGACAGTGAGGACGTTTCTTTTTTTGCTGGGTGTGTATGTGTGTGTATATATGTGTGTGTGTGTATATACACAAATTATTTTAATCGTATTGTTTTACCATAATAAAACAAGAGTTCAGTTCACGTTACAGGGATGACCTTAAAATGAGGAACAATGATGTTGAAAATTTGGAGAAATCTTGTCTTTATTCACAAAAAAAAGAATCTGATGCATAGAAATGTCCATGTGGTCTATATTAAAAGGACACTTCATTTAATATAACGAGCTTTTAAAATTGATTGCACAATATCTTCTTAACATTTCAAAGGCTACGCTAAGTCTACTCTATTCCTGGGAAGGCCATCCTAAGACCTATGCTTGTGTTAGCAGAAAGCACAAGCATTTCAAAATGACCCGACTCCACACTCTCACCTACAGTATGTATAGCATTCCAGTTTGCAGTAAGATTTAAAAGATTTTCCAAAGAAAGAGAGGCATTACGTGAACACCAGCTCCAAAAATCAGGTGCTTAGAATTTGATTGATGAGAAAATAAATGTATTCCTGCACAGTCATGTTTGTGAAGCCAGCATGTCCCTCAACATCTTATCAAGGAAGTAATAGTTTGTTTGTAGGGTTGTAACAATATATTCCATATGTTAATTAGCAATGCGCAATAAAGTGTTACGCTATGAGTTATAGTTGACTATAAAATATTGGTCTGAAAGTTAAATCAAAGGTATTTAATAACATTGTAAAAAGAACTAATTCCATTGTACAACTCAAAAGCATACGTTCAAATTAATGATCATTTAGAGAGAGAACCTCAGGACAACATCAAAAAGAGATCTGAGAACCTTTAAAAACCATTTGTTCTGTTGGTATTCAAACTATGAGTTGTTGATCAAAAAAATCTGTAAAAGTTAACTTCCAATCAGATCACAACACTTCTACTCCACAGAGGTGGGAACAATGGCAGAATTCCCCAGAAAGACATGTTTGTGCAATGATTGTATTCCTCAGAAAAGTTTCATGCCTAGACCTGACACTCCCAAACCTACAGTACCAGTCAATAGTTTGGACACAGCTATTCATTGCAGTTTTTCTTTAGATTTACTATTTTCTATATTGTAGAATA
The DNA here is from genome assembly GCA_003317085.1 of Hucho hucho. Lineage (NCBI taxonomy): Eukaryota > Metazoa > Chordata > Actinopteri > Salmoniformes > Salmonidae > Hucho > Hucho hucho. Next base: position 343,736 of record QNTS01000955.1, on the reverse strand, counting down.
ATAGTGAAGATATCAAAACGATGAAAAAAACACATATGGAATCATGTAGAAACCAAAAAAGTGTTAAGGAAATCAAAATATATTTCAGATTCTTCAAAGTAGCCACCATTTGCCTCGATGACAGCTTTGCACACTCTTGGTATTCTCTCAACCAGCTTCATGAGGTAGTCACCTGGAATGCATTTCAATTAACCTCTTAGGCAGAAGCAAGGTGATTTGGGGTGCTAGCGCCCCACTCCCGACACTACCAGGTGAAATGCAAGGCAAAATCCAAAAGTTGAATTATTAAACATGCACCAATATACAAGTGTTTCATACTCATCAAAAGCTCTACTTCTTGGCAATATCACAGCGTTGTCAGATTTCAAAAAGGCTTTACGGCGAAAGCACTACATTTGATTGTTTGAGGGTAGCACCTTCAATGTTTTCCATAACCATGAAATCTTTAGCCAGCGCGGTCCATAGAAAATGCATTTCACAGGGTAAACCTGTGCCTTACCTTTTGTAGAACTTCTGCAGAGGGCTTCCTAAGTGTCCAACGAAGACAATCCATGGGTATTTGGTTATAAAAAGTCATTAATTATATCCATAAATCTCAGTTTGGTTGGCGCCTTGTGTTCAGAAAATCCAATGTGAAGAGAACGCGTTCAACTAAACCTATAAACTTTCCCTCAACAAAACAAAAAACAATTAAAATGCATCCTTAGCTTATCTTTTATGAATAAAAGTGATAATCTTTCACTTGGATGGTCACCTAAACGTTATATAAGTCAAATAAAGTGGACCGCTCAGCCAAACGTGCGCCCAAAAACGTGCAACTGAAAAAGAGCTCCCGTCACCAAAACCTCTACCTATTGAACACATTAGTTCCGATTGCCATGAAACTTTACGTATACACTGCTGACATCCAGTGGAAGCAATAGGTACTACATTCAGTGTCCTGTTATAAAGACTTTTCTAAAGGCACTGTCTCAAAGTGAGCCATAAGCCACCAGAATGACATTTCCGGATGGAATTTTCTCTGGTTTTTGCCTGCCAAATGAGTTCTGTTACACTCACAGACAAAATGTTAACACTTTTGGAAACCTCAGTGTTTTCTATCCAATAGTACTAATTATGTGCATATCCTATTTTCTGAGCCTGAGTGGCAAGCATTTTACTTTGGGCACGCCAGACGCTCCAAAACCGTCACCCCAGCTGCCGCTGCTTGAGAGGTTAACGGATGTGCTTTGTTAATTTGTGGAATGTCTTTCCTTCTTAATGCGTTTGAGTTATGTTGTGACAAGGTAGGGGTGGTATACAGAAGATAGCCCTATTTGGTAAAAGTCCATATTATGTCCATTACTTTCAGACATGAATGTCAGTCAATCCGGAAAATGTCAAGAACTTTGAAAGTTTCTTCAAGTGCAGTCGCAAAAACCATCAAGCGCTAGTATGAATCTGGCTCTCATGAGTACCGCCACAGGAAAGGAAGACCCAGAGTTGCGTCTGCCGCAGAGCATAAGTTGATTAGAGTTAACTGCACCTCAGATTGGAGCCCAAATAAATGTTAAACAGAGTTCAAGTAACAGGCACATCTCAACATCAACTGTTCAGAGGAGACTGCATGAATCAGGCATGCATGGTCGAATTGCTGCAAAGAAACCACTACTAAAGGACACCGATAATAAGAGACTTACTTGGGCCAATAAACACGAGCAATGGACATTAGACCGGTGGTTCCAACCGTTACAGTGAGGGGAAAAAAGTATTTGATCCCCTGCTGATTTTGTACGTTTCCCCACTGACAAAGAAATGATCAGTCTATAATTTTAATGGTAGGTTTATTTGAACAGTGAAAGACAGAATAACAACAAAAAAAATTAAGAAAAATGCATGTGAAAAATTTTATGAATGGAATTGCATTTTAATGAGGGAAATAAGTATTTGACCCCTCTGCAAAACATGACTTAGTACTTGGTGGCAAAACCCTTGTTGGCAATCACAGATGTCAGACGTTTCTTGCAGTTGGCCACCAGGTTAGCACACATCTCAGGAGGGATTTTGTCCCACTCTTTGCAGAGTCATTAAGGTTTCGAGGCTGACGTTTGGCAACTTGAACCTTCAGCTCCCTCCACAGATTTTCTATGGGATTAAGGTCTGGAGACTGGCTAGGCCACTCCAGGACCTTAATATGCTTCTTCTTGAGCCACTCCTTTGTTGCCTTGGCTGTGTGTTTTGGGTCATTGTCATGCTGGAATACCCATCCACGACCCCCCTGGCTGAGGGAAGGAGGTTCTCACCCAAGATTTGATGGTACGTGGCCCTGTCCATCGTCCCTTATGCGGTGAAGTTGTCCTGTCCCCTTAGCAGAAAAACATCCCCATAGCATATTGTTTCTACCNATAAGGGCATTTTAATGCAGTACCGATCGCTTCCTCTGGATGTCAACAGTCTCGAGAAAGTGTTCTGTTTTGTTTTAGATGAATTAGAGCAGAGAAGAGGAAATCAGGAAGTGTCTCTTTGGAAGTCTATAGGAGTGGACGCGCGCTCTCGCCAAGCGCGCACTGTGTTTTTTTCCGTCTTTAGAGCTCAGTTTATATTCCGGTTGATTTATTATAGTAAATATACGTAAAAGTGTTCCTAAGGATACATTTAAAACTATGTTTGATTGTTCTTGGACAAGTTTATAGGTATAAGATGAACGAGTTCTCGTCACGTTTCAATGGAGTAGTGGACGCTGTAGTTTCTCATTATAACGCGCGAACCAAATGGAGATTTATGGATATAATAAATGACTTTTTCTAACAAAAGAACCATGGATTGTCTTCGTTGGACACTTAGGAAGACCTCAGCAGAAGTTCTTCAACAGGTAATTGATTTGTTTTCGCTGTGAAATGTGTTTTCTGTGAACCGTGGAGGCTTATGAAATTATGGTAATGGCAAAAATGTTGTGCTTTCGCCGTAAAGCCTTTTTGAAATCTGACAACGCTGTGATATTGCCAATAAACAGAGCTTTGATGAGTATGGAACACTTGTATATTGGTGGATGTTTAATAATTCAACTTGGATTTTGAATTTGGCGCCACACATTTCACCGGGTAGTGTCGGGAGTGGGGCGCTAGCGCCCCAGCAATCCCCAAGAGGCTACGAGTGTGCTCCTAATCTCAGCTCGTTACCTGTATAAAAGACACATGGGAGCCAGAAATCTTTCTGATTGAGAGGGGGTCAAATACTTATTTCCGTCATTAAAATGCAAATCAATTTTTATAACATTTTTCACATGCGTTTTTCTGGATTTTTTTGTTGTTCTGTCTCTCACTGTTCAAATAAACCTACCATTAAAATTATAGACTGATAATTTCTTTGTCAGTGGGCAAACGTACAAAATCAGCAGGGGATCAAATACTTTTTTCCCTCACTGTATGTCTCTGTGAGATGGTTTTTTGTTTCCAACCGTTGTGTCTCTGTGAGATGCAGAGTCGGTTAACGGATGATCTCCGCAGGTGGAGGAGGTGTGATGGTGTGGGGGTCCTTTGCTGGTGACACTGTCTGTGTTTTATTTAGAATTCAAGGCACACTTAACCAGCATGGCTACCACAGCCTTCTGCAGCGATACCCCATTCCACCTAGTTTGTGCTTAGTGGGACTATCATTTGTTTTTGAACAGGACAATCACCAAACACACCTTCAAGCTGTGTAAGGGCTATTTGACCAAGAAAGAGAGTAATGGAGTCCTGCATTAGATGACCTGGCCTCCACAATCTCCCGACCTCAACTCAATTGAGAAGGTTTGGGATGAGTTGGACCGCAGAGTGAAGGAAAAGTGCTCAGCATATGTGGGAACTCCTTCAAGCATTCCAGGTGAAGCTGGTTGCGAGAATGCCAAGAGTGTGCAAAGCTGCCATCAAGGCAAAGGGTGGCTACTTTGAAGAATCTCAAATATAACATATTGTTTTGGTTACTACATGATTCCATATGTGTCATAGTTTTGATGTCTTCACTATTAGTAAAAATAAAGAAAAACCCTGGAATGAGAAGGTGTGTCAACTTTTGACTGGTACTGTATTTTAAAGAATAAGCGATTGTTAACTTGCTTCTCTTATCTGTTAGCGAGTTTTGCAATGTTATATCCACTTCCATTGAAACAATTGTTAACAGAAATAAGATTCAACTCACACTCTTTTCTACAGGAAACATTGGAAGTTGTTTTGAGAGGACAAATAATTACATATAAAAAAACATTTAAAAGAAATTCGGAACTACTCAAATTAACAGATTTTTTTATTGGAATAGATCATCAATAATCTGTGAATCCCACTCCAGCATTTTACAAGAAACGACTGAATCTACACACCAAATTTGATTGGATGTCCACCAAAAATAGCTGAACGTATGCTTATGCAATCTAGTGGTGTGCTATGCCCCCGATTCCCACATAGAAAATATGCCTTTCTTACGCACACCTTTCCTACGCAGTTCTCAGAAGTTGGTATTCACACCTACCTTGTGCATTTGCGTAAAGGGCTTTGCAGGCGTGGTTCGCTTGCACGCTCTGAATTAATGTAATTTAACTGCTGAAAACATCCCACTTGCTGGCCAACAGATTTTCTCATGGAGTTTTCATTCAATGAGGTTTTCAGTACATTTATCTTAAGCAATCCCTTTAAATATGGCATACCTTTTAGTGTGAATTTTGTCGACAGACTCGATAGAAAATAGCGAGAGAACGGGTTTAAAATATTAGGGATCAATGAAAGAACCATCTATGCATATTCTGTTTCAGCACCAATTGGTAGATCAAAAAATACTCTGATCTTGTAGATTACTTAGGGTTAGGAAAGTATTTATGAATCATAAAAAACAGGTTTGGAGAGCCTTTACGAAAGAAAGAAAATGCTAGTTAGATTCATTCTGAAAACTGCCATATTCAGTTCTTCATCCCATGGTAATGTTGCAAAATGATTGTACATAGAATTATAATAGGGAGAATAGTGTACAATAGTAGGCTATACCCTTGTCTGTTGCCTGCACTAAGCATTGTTACTAGTGATACTCATCAACAACCACATGGTTGTGACTGCGTTTACAGAGGAAGCGAATGAAGGTTAAATGGATTGGTAACGTAGGCTATACCACCTGAAGGTAACTAACAGTAAATAGGCAGTTGAATATTTGTGGTTATTAGTCCTACTGTCACGTGTGCTCCTTCCAGGCTGCTCGTTCTGGCGCACACCTGTCATCACCTTCACAGAATTCCCACACCACGATCCCAATCTGGTGAAATTTATATCAGAACAAAAACACAACATGAAATTTGTAATACATATATCACAGTCCATGTGAAGTTACTGTCATCCCTTATTAACATATATGTACCTTCCTATATGCAGCCTGAACACAGTACCACTGTATATGTACCCAAAAAAACAACCATGACCTCAGTGAACTGATAATTTCCCCCTTTCAAACATGTGATAAAAAAAAACATGTTAAATCAATAAAATAAACATCCTAGAATTACAACTCTTTAAGTCTCTACGGATATAATAATAATTTCCTAAAGTAATGGTACAATTTGGATAGAGAATGATGTTTCTCATGAATTTTATAATGAAACGCCCCCGTCTATTTAATTCCTAATGAAGTTGATCAGTCTTCAGTCGGAATTATTTTAATATTCAGGGCTTTCAACACCACTACAATGTTTCCTCTCCCTTTCTTTCCTGCCCTTCAGAAACCACTTAAATACTTTTATAAACATTTCTATACAAATTAAATCCCACACTTCTGTGAGACCTCCGCAATCGCACAGACCGTCCGTGTGTGCTGGTGTGCATGTGTTAAACCATATGTTAAAATCAAACAGAAATGGTCAGGCCTTTCCATGCTTAAGTTAGACATTCCTACATCCATTCACAGTATATTAAACATACTTATGAACAATAAACACATTTAATAGCTGTTTTACTGTAGATTATTTCTGTTAACCATTTCTAAATATAATACCTTTTCCTGTCGCAAATGTAGTAAATGTTTCAGATGAAGAACTTCAGTGATTTTTGAGCTAACTCAAATACCTCACATTCAGTATTTAGTTCGTTCTCTTCTCCTGTCTGTCCCGAACCTAGTCAGGACTCATCTTCCTCCTCTTCCCCAGAGTCTAGCAGTAGGCGCTTACCCTTCTCTCCATTCTGGGCTGAGTTTGTCATTCTTTCCCTTTCCTTTCTTTTTGCAATCGTGATGATTGTGTCCCTTTCTCCCACAATGATAGCAGGTGGCTGTGCCATATCTTCTGACAATTAAAACACTCTTTTCTTTCTCACCTACACTGGTGGAACCTTTGTTCACGGAATTCTATCCCTTTCTTTTCTCTGTCGGGGGTGCGGAGGGAACTGGCAATCCGACCTGTACTGTCCATGTCTGACTTGGCTCTACGTTCTTATCGACTTCCTTTTTATCTTTTCGTCCACTTGACTTTTTATTTTCTATTCCTTCCACTCTTTTTTGGGCTTCAGAGAGCCATACCCTAGCTGTATCGAGCACATCCACTTGCTGTCCTCCTATTCTATCTCCACATACATTGTGGATCTGTTTTATCATGGTCTCTAATTTGTCTACGTCTAAACGCCCCTCAATTCCATACTTTTTTCTCCACCTTGGGCCGTAATATACATTTATTTTATCCTTAGGCTCCATATATCTCTCATCTCCCATAAGTTCGGGAACCTCTTGAGGATTTACCTCCCATGTTGATATCACAAATATATCTCAACACACTTGGATTTAAATCCCGTGGTGGCTTATATCTGTATGTTTAATACAATTATAAGTATGTTTTAATATAATTCAAATAGTTTTGGAAACGTAGAACAACCATCCTTTCTCACGACACCTATTTTATTAAATCCCTCCTTAATAATCAACCTGTTACGTCTAAAGGTCTCTGAATTGTTAAGCTAGTTTAGTTGTGGCGTGCACAGTACCTTAGGTCTTTGCGGACCTGTCCTTCCTTCCTACCGGTTTTACTTGAGGTTTTAGTGCCGTCTCTCGTATGTATAGACTACTCATTATCTAATACTACAAGAGGTTCCTTACACTGCAGGGTAGAGCAGGTAGCTACCCTGCACAGTGGGGTCATGTAATCTGTGTCACTTATTTCTACCTGCTAGGCTGTCACAGGAGAAGGGTGTGTGTATGTGCTCCCATGGGACCACACCTCAAGGCTCCTCTTCCTGTCCCCCATGACAGAACCAGGAAGTCACGTCTCTGTGTGTTTGTGCAAGCTGTGGTCGATGTGTTCTAACAAGGCAAAAGACACAAGTGCTATAGTCTCTCAGTCTTTGAGCGTTTGTAAATTCATCAGTTAGAGCTTTGGCACACTCAGACGAGAGTGCTCTGAAGTCGGAGTAGATAGCCAGAGCAAATTTACCAGCTACGTCTATCAACAGTTGTCGCAATGACATCATGAACATTCCATTGAAATGGTTACTTGCATAGTGGAGTATTTTGTTAAGACATGCTAGCTAAACAATTAACCATACTCCCAACTCATTCCGTTACTACCCTGCATGAATCTGCAGGTAGCTAAACAACCATGTTCAATATTAGCTAGCTGACATTAGGCTATAACTAGCAAAGCAAATGGCTCTGAGATATGAATAATATTACTACACAGATCATACACGCAACGTTAGCTAGCAAGCCAGCCAGCCAGCTAACAGTACGTGAACTGAAAACAACTTTCTGACATCATTAGAAACGTGTAATATCAGAATGTAGTTAGTCTAGCTATCTTCTCCCTCTCTGTAACGGATGCCATGGTTGCCCTTAGTTTGAAGATGTAATCTGGAGACAGGTGTTTTCTCCATCTCCTTAGCTCTCATACTCTAATTCCACTGATTTTAAAAACTCGATCTGTGGGCATGGCTAGCGGAAAGGTTTCTGACTTTTTCAGTGGCTAGACCAACTAGGTTCGGAATTTAAATGTTTTATTCATAATTACAGATGGCATACAAGTTTGTTAGTAAGTCAAATGAAAGTTCATATGTTCCAGAAGGCATTTCTGACAAAAAAATGCATTTTGATTAAAGAAAGTTAACTTCTTACGGAGTAGCGTCGCGCTAGCGCCCCACTCCCGACACTACCCGGTGAAATGCAAGGCGCCAAATTCAAAATCCAAAAGTTGAATTATTAAACATTCATCAATATACAAGTTTTGCATAGTCATAAAAAGCTCTGCTTCTTGGCAATATCACAGCGTTGTCAGATTTCAAAAAGGCTTTACGGCGAAAGCACAACATTTGATTGTTTGAGGGTAGCACCTCCAATATTTTCTATTAGCATAAATTCATAAACCATTGCGGTTCACACAAAACACATTTCACAGCAAAAACAAATCCCTTACCTTTTGAAGAACTTCTGCTGAGGGCTTCCCAAGTGTCCAACGAAGACATCCAATGGTCCTTTTGTTAGAAAAAGTCATTTATTATATCCATAAATCTCTGTTTGTTTGGCGCGTTATGTTCCGAAAATCCTTTTATGAATATTAGCGATAATATTTCATTCTGATGGTCACCTAAATGTTATATAAGTAAAATAAAGTGGGGCGCGCAGCCAGACCTGTGCCCGAGAAATCAACCACCCGAGCCATGGCCTGTTCACCCCGTTATCATCCAGAAGGCAAGGACAGTACAGGTGCATCAAAGCTGGGACCGAGAGACAGAAGCTGTTTTTCAATCTCAAGGCCATCAGACTGTTAAACAACCATCATTAGCCGTCTACCACCCGGTTACTTACCTCTGCACCTTAGAGGTTGTTTCCCTATGTACATAGACATGGAAGTACTGGTCACTTTAATAATGTAACAGAAGTCGGAGCTAGGAACACAAGCATTTTTCTACACCTGCAATAACATCCGCTAAATATGTGTATGTGACGAATAAAATGTTCTGATTTCTAAGCTTGAGTAAATGCAATTCACAGTAAGGGGCTTGGTTGACAAGATACATACAAAGTTGTTTCTCGGGGGGGTTGGGTTGGGTTGTGAGCACATCTTGTCTTACTACTCTGAATACATTGCAGAAGCAGGATGTTTTTTTTTCTGTCTTGGTTCCAGAGAATGCCTATTTGTCATAAGCAAAGAAACATTTTCCTCTTTCCATGGAACCAGAAAGGTGTGTCAGGGACAATGAAATGGTTCATTAAGAGACAACAGTATAAAAGAGCCATGATCCCTGAGGTACTGGACACATTGGAACTGAGATTTCTCATCACTGCATCTTATCGGGGTAAGAAAGCTTATATGAACCTATATTTTCATAACGTTATTTATTATTTGGCATGTAATAGATGGATTCCATAACCTTTTCTCATTTGACTTTGCTGTTGAATATAAAGTTTCACATTGTCAAAAGGAACCTGCAAGTAAGCATTTCGTTGGACATGTATACCATGCGTATCCCTTACATACGACTCTAAAACTTAGAACTTTATATTGCAATAAGTGTTGACTCGAATTTCGAACTTGTACCTAATATTTGTGGATCTTTGTATAAAGTATACTGTACTGATTGTCATCCATATGGTTTTAGAAAACAACAAATACTAAGATAACAATCCTTTTAGATCATTGTGTGCCATTTTTCTGTCATAATAGCTAAACAAAATGATAGGTCATCAGTCTCTCAATTAAATATACCATTTATTTCATACAACGTGTGGGTCTAATCCTGGATGCTCATTTGTTGAAACCGAATTCCAACTGGTGTCTATTCCACAAGTCACCGGCTAAATCTGATGTTGAAATGCCTATTTACTCTGTTCCATCTGACTGCGCAATCCACTGTCTCATCAGCTCAACCAGGCAATGTATATACTAGAGCTACACTGTAAAAAGCATCTAAACATTATCTCCCATTTCTTTTAGACTAACATTTTGGTTTTCAACAGTGGAGATTTGTAATAACCTTGCTGTCTGTCTCTGAATTTCATTGTTGCAAATATCGATCTCCAGCTGTCCTATGGTAATGAATGTGTTGGGACAAGACAGACAGGCTGGCAGCTTTTCTCAGCCAGTTGAAATCATGAATCAGCATGATTTTATGCATATATATATATATATACACAAAGAAATCAATAGAAAAACACGAAATGCAGCTAGTTTGCTGTCATTCCAGCCTCAGTTTGAAGTGATTGTGTTAGCTGTGTAGTCGGCGATCTCTTAAGAACAGTGGCCTGGCGAAAGAGCACATCATTAGCTGATTGTTACGGATGTATAAAAAAAATCACTAGAAAACAGCTTGAACAAATGCATATGAAGCTACTTTTTTGTTATTCTGGCTGCACTGTTTGATGTGACTGTGTAAGCCAAAGTTGGCTAGCTAGCAAGCAAGGGATAAGAACGTTGCCAGAAAGCAATTTACCTGTCTAACATCAGTGCTCAGATGGGAGGGGTGGAAATATTTGATGTGTGTCCTTAAAAATATGATTCAAAGTGCTAATTTCAGGCAGCGCTGGTAGGGATATTTAAGACCAACCAAAAGCTGGTTTTAGTGGTAACGGCATGAATTTTGACAGCGGAAACGCAGGTTATCCAGCCGTGATGCACATTGTCCATATGTGTATGGAACGTGATGTGCTTTTGGTGCCTGTATACTTAAAATTTAGAAACAGCAAAGACTAATGTTTTCTCCCCATTTTATTTAATTAAAAACCAAACATTGCCTCCCCTCTTCTCAATGAAGGTTGTTTTCTTTTTGTCCTGCCCAATGTAATCAAATAGGCAAGTCAAGTGAAAATATGGAGAGTAATGTGTTGTCTTGGATTTGCCCCAAACATAACACTTGTATTCAGGCGAAAAAGTGAATGGCTTTGCCACATTTTTTACAGTATTACCTTAGTGCCTTGTTGCAAACAGGATGCATGTTTTGGAATATAAGTGTTCTCTACAGGCTTCCTTCTTTTCACTCTGTCAATTAGGTTAATATTGTGGAGTAACTACAATGTTGTTGATCCATCTTCAGTTTTCTCCTATCACATCCTTTGATGAACTGTAACTGTTTTAAAGTCACCATTGTCCTCATGGTGAAATCCCTGAGAGGTTTCCTTCCTCTCCGGCAACTAAGTTAGGAAGGACGCCTGCATCTTGGTACACTGAAAAAAATATGGTGCTTTGAATTTACTTAATTCAAATATGTACATCGTTTCTACATGAATGAAGCATGTTATACACTAACAACAAAAAATTGTGAAACAAATATAATAATTAGCATAAATGCATTGTAATGGAATAGAATCAATTTAACATAATTTGGTAAAGCAAATTTTATTTGAATTAAATGTGTAGATTCAAATGGATTTGATCATGTTCCCTAAACCTAATCACTACTTAATAATTAACATACTTTTATTGATGACATTACTCTGCATTATGGACAAGGTTCTACAGTTGAAGTTGGAAGTTTACATACACTTAGGTTGGAGTCATTAAAAGTTGTTTTTCAACCACTCCACAAATTTCTTGTTAAGAAACTATAGTTTTGGCAAGTCAGTTAGGACATCTACTTTGTGCATGACACAAGTCATTTGTCCAACAATTTCTTACAGACAGATTATTTCACTTATAATTCACTATCACAATTCCAGTGGGTCAGAAGTACACACACTGAGTTGACTGTGCCTTTAAACAGCTTGGAAAATTCCAGAAAATTTTGTAATGGCTTTAGAAGCTTCTGATAGACTAATTGTGTCACGACTTCCGACGAAGTTGGTTCCTCTCCTTGTTCGGGCGGCGCTCGGTGGTTTGCGTCGCCTGTCTTCTAGCCATCATCAATCTATTTTTTATTTTTCCATTTGTTTTGTCTTGTCTTCCCACACACTTGGTTTAAATTCCATCATTACATGTGTATTTTACCCTCTGTTTCCCCCATGTCCTTGTCCAGAATTGTTATGTGTAATTGCTAGTGCACGTTCATTTGGTGTGTACAGGTTTTTTTCCCAAATTGATTGATTGTTCTGTGTCCGGTTGGTTTTCAATAATAAACCGCACCATTGTGTAACACAGTTTTGCTCTCCTGCGCCTGACTTCTCATCTGCCAGTATGCACACATTACAAATTGACATAATTTGAGTCAATTGCAGGTGTACCTGTGGATTTATTTCAAGGCCAACCTTCAAACTCAGTGCCTCTTTGCTTGATCATGGGAAAAATCAAAAGACCTCAGAATGAAATTGTAGACCTCCAAGTCTGGTTAATGCTTGGGAGCAATTTCCAAATGCCTGAAGGTACCACGTTCATCTGTACAAACAATAGTACGCAAGTATAAACACCATGGGACCACCTAGCCATCATATCCTTCAGGAAGGAGACGTGTTCTGTCTCCTACAGATGAATGTACTTTGGTGCAAAAACTGAAAATCAATCCCAGAACAACAGCAAAGGAACTTGTAAAGATGCTGGAGGAAACACGTACAAAAGTACCTATATCCACAGTAAAATGAGTCCTATATCGACATAACCTGAAAGGTTGCTCAGCAAGGAAGAAGCCTGCTCCAAAACCGCCATAAAAAAGCCATACTATGGTTTGCAACTGCACATGGGGACGAAGATCGTAATTTTTGGAGAAATGTCCTCTGGTCAAAAATAGAACTCTTTGGCCATAATGACCATCGTTATGTTTGGAGCCGAAGAACACCATCCCAACTGTGAAGCACAGGGGTGGCAGCATCATGTTGTGGGGGTGCTTTGCTGCAGGAGGGACTGGTTCACCTCACAAAATAGATGGCATCATGAGGAAGGAAAATGATGTGGATATATTGAAGCAACATCTCAAGACATCAGTCAGGAAGTTAAAGCTTGGTCGAAAATGGGTCTTCCAAATGGACAATGACCCAAGCATACTTCCAAAATCGTGGCAAAATGGCTTAAGGACAACAAAGTCAAGGTATTGGAGTGGCCATCACAAAGCTCTGACCTCAATCCTATAGAAAATTTGTGGGCAGAACTGAAAAGGCGTGTGCGAGCAAGGAGGCCTAGAAACCTGACTTACACCAGCTCTGTCAGGAGGAACGGGACAATATTCACCCAACTTATTGTGGGAAGCTTGTGGAAGGCTTCCCGAAACATTTGACCCAAGTTAAACAATTTAAAGGCAATGCTACCAAATACTAATTGAGTGTATGTAAACTTCTGACCCACTGGGAATGTGATGAAAGAAAGAAAAGCTGAAATAAATCTCTGTACTATTATTCTGACATTTTCACATTCTTAAAATTAAGTGGTGATCCTAACTGAGCTAAAACAGGGAATTGTTACTGGGATTAAATGTCAGGAATTGTGAAAAACTGAGTTTAAATGTATTTGGCTAAGGTGTATGTAAACTTCTGACTTCAACTGTACATAATTATTAAATGCTGCCATTTTCTACCTTAGTGTTTGTATTCATCCAAATTCATAGGGAAATATAAAGTACATGCTAAAGATGTGTAACCAAGGAGCAAGAGAACATTTGCATCAGCGACAAAGGCAAAAGGCATGGGTTTCAAAAATTATGCTGTATTTTTTGTAACGGTTCAGCTATTTGGAATGACAAATGTAAATTCACTGACATTCAGTGTTCAATGAATTGCACAGGTCTAAATCACAGCGCTGTAGGCTATATAAAAAAGTTGTCCTAACAATGACTGGGCACTCTCTCTAATGTATTTTGTTACAAAATGAGGTAGTTATTTTTCACAAGAAGTAACAGACAAATTAGGTATGTGTACACATTTGTGCATGTTAATTATGTTGACTAAAAGTCATTACAAAGTGAAGCTGAACTTTTTCCATAAGCAGCAAACTAAGGGCATCTACACAAAATATCTAACAAAATCACAATAGCTCCATCTTTGGACATGCACATTCTGTTTTCAGTGTTTGAACAAGTTCAACATAAGTCAAACAGAGTGTGAAACACAACATACAGTGTGAAACACACAACAAAATCAGCTCACTGAAACAGCTTGGTTTTAAATTCAACAGCTTTGTTAGAAAGTTTATTTCTATTCAGTTCTATTAAAAACCTTCTGAAAGACTTCAAAGGTGTAGCGGAGCTCACTAGGGTAACTGAGGTTCATGGCACACATCAGACCCAACAGCATTGCAACAGAAAATGCTACATTGCCCAGATCCTGCAGCACCTTCAATCCTTCAAGGACAATCCCAGTGTCCTCTGGTTCCTCACTTGCAGCATGGTCTTCGATAATGTAGATCCCCACAGTAGTGTCCTCAATGGCTGCCTTGGTGGACTCTTCATCCATGCCCTGAACAAGACACAAAGGCAAAACTTGTCAATCATACAAAATGAATCATTCATCAATTAAGTGTTTATAGTTAGAAACTCTAGATTGCAAAAAGTATAGCTCATGAAGCACAAGAGCATGATACATACAGAAATGAATCAAGAAATGGAGGAACTTATCCTCTTTGCGCGCGGATCCCGCTAGCGGGATCATTTTCAGAGCAAACAACGCGGCAAATTCAAAATAAAAATTCGTAATATTTAACATTCTTCGATATACAAGTGTTGCATAGCCATCAAAAGCTCTGCTTCTTGGCAATATCACTGCGTTGTCAGATTTCAAAAAGGCTTTACGGTGAAAGCACTACATTTGATTGTTTGAGGCTAGCACCTCACATATTTTCCACATTAGCATAAATTCATATCCAGCTCAGTTATCAATGTCCATATCACAGCTAATATAAATCGCTTACCTTTCAAATAACTTCTGCTGAGGGCATCCCAAGTGTCCAAACAAGAGAATCCATGGTTCTTTTGTTAGCAAAAGTAATTCATTATATCCATAAATCTCCGTTTGGTTGGCACGTTATGTTCAGCTACTCCACCAAGCATTGTCAGTCTACTCGCCCGTTGTACAGTGAAGAGAACGCGTTCACGTTATACCTCTCATCTTTCACAAACAAATCAAATCTCATTAATAATGCATCCTTATGTATCCTTTTATGAATAATAGCGATCATATTTTACACGGATGGTAACTGAAACATTATAAGAGGAAAAGAAAGCTGGGCGCGTGAACGTGCACGGTTGTTTACCTTTTTCCCTTCCTGTAGTCTGTCTTCTTCTATAAGGATCTCCTCAGGGCTATTTCCTCCAGACACTTTCCAGAGACTGTTGATATCCAGTGGAAGCCATAGGTACTGCAACCTGTGTCCTATTCCCCATTGACTTTTACCAGGCCTTCAAAGTGAGTGGAGGGCAAAAGGAAAAGGATTTCCGGACAGAAATTTCTCAGGTTTTTGCCTGCTATATCTTTTTCTGTTATACCCACAGACTATCTTAATGGTTTTAGAAACTTCAGGAGTGTTTCCTATCCAATAGTACTAATTATGTGCATATCCTAGTTTCTGGCCCTGAGTGGCAGGCATTTAACTTTGGGCACGTCAGACAGGCGAAAATTCGGAAATACAGGAAAGGTCCAGTGTAATATATTATAAAAATAAAGCGAACTGGATGGAATATGGCGAAAAATGTACCAAATTCTTTCTCAATCTTCAATATAGAAATGCTACCAAAAAAAAAATATTGAAACTTGTTACAAATGATGGAGTCACGCATGATTCACCGAATGATATTTTGAAAGAGGAAGAAAAGTACTTTAGGAATATGTTTTCGTTTCAGTCTCCTCCATCTCCATTAACTGAAACTAATTGTATGGATTTTTTTCCTAATAATCATAATAATAATAATAATAATAATAATGCAAAATTAACATCTGTACAGAAAGAGTCATGTGAAGGCCAAATTACAGAGGAGGAACTTCTTGATGCAATTAAAACCTTTAAAGCAGGAAAAACCCCAGGGCTGGATGGCATACCAGTGGAAGTATACAAAACCTTTTGTGATGTACTCAGAGGACCATTATTAGCATGTTTCAACCACTCCAATATAAATGGTAGATTATCAGACACGCAACAAGAAGGTCTGATATCATTATTACTGAAACAGGACCCAAGTGGTATGTATAAAGATCCAGTCCATTTAAAAAATTGGAGACCGCTTACACTTCAGTGTTGTGATGCAAAAATCAGAGCAAAATGCTTGGCGCATAGAATTAAAAAAGTATTTTCAGATATTATTCATCCTAACCAGACAGGTTTTTTACATGGACGATACATTGGAGATAATATAAGACAACGATAGAATACTATGAAATATCGGGGACACCAGGCCTGGTTTTCATAGCTGATTTCGAAAAGGCTTTTGATAAAGTACGACTGGAGTTATATAAATGCCTAGAATATTTACATTTTTGGGAATCTCTTATAAAATGGGTTAAAGTTATGTATAGTAACCCTAGGTGTAAAATAGTAAATAATGGCTACATCTCAAAGTTTTAAACTATCTAGAGGAGTAAAACAAGGTTGTCCAGGATCGTCATATCTATTTATTATTGCCATCGAAATGTTAGCTGTTAAAATTAGATTAAATAATAATATTAAGGGATTAGAAATCCGTGGCTTAAAAACTAAGGTGTCATTGTATGCTGATGATTCATGTTTTCTTTTAAGAGCACAATTAGAATCTCTCCACGGCCTCATAGAGGATCTAAATTCTTTTGCTATCCTCTCTGGATTAAAACCAAATTATGATAAGTGTACTATATTACGTATTGGATCACTAAAAAATTCTAATTTTACATTACCATGTAGTTTACCAATTAAATGGTCTGACGAAGATGTGGACATACTTGGTATACAAATCCCAAAAGAAAGAAATGATCTCACTCCAGTAAATTTTTATAGAAAGTTAGCAAAAACAGATAAGATCTTGCTACCGTGGAAAAATCACCCTAATTAACTCTTTAGTCATATCACAATTTACCTATTTGCTTATGGTTTTGCCTACACCTAGTGACCTGCTCTTTAAATTACATGAACAAAACATATTTTATTTTATTTGGAATGGCAAGCCAGACAAAATTAAAAGGGCCTATTTATATAATGAATATGAATTCGGAGGGCAGAAATGATTAAATATTAAAGCATTAGACCTCTCACTAAAGGCATCAGTCATACAAAAGTTATACTTAAATCCAAACTGGTTCTCTAGTAAATTGGTAAGAATGTCTCATCCTATGTTCAAGAATGGCTTTTTCCCCTTTATTCAGATTACATCTGCTCATTTTTGGTTGTTTGAAAAGGAAATGATCTTTAAAAATATTGCTATTTTTTAAACAAGCCTTAGAAAGTTGGTTACAATTCCAGTTTAATCCACCTGAAAAGACAGAACAAATAACAACAAATATTGTGGTTAAACTCAAATATACTAATTGATAAAGAAACCGTATTTTTCAAAGAAATGTTTAAAAAAGGTATAATTTTTGTGAATGATATCATAAATATGACTGGTGGAGTTATGTCACACATGCAGCTAACACAGACATATGGAAGTGTTTGCTCTACCCAAAATTACAACCAACTAATTGCAGCATTACCACAAAAATGGAAGAGGCAAGTAGAAGGGGAAAAAAGTAAGGAACTTGTATGTCGGCCCTGCAATAAAGAACATAAATGGTTAAAGAAAAGTGTGATAAATAAAAACATATACCAATTTCATTTAAGGACCAAAAAACGAATAGCTGTGCCATATAAATTGCAAAATAGTTGGGAAGAGATTTTTGATGTACCCATTCCATGGCACATGGTTTATGAATTGATACGCAAAACAACGCCGGATTCAAAACTTTGAATTTTTCAATTTAAATTACTATATAGAATTATTGCAACCAATAGAATGTTATATATAATTTATGGGGGATACAATCTTCCAAGCTCGGCAGATTTTGCTGTGAGGAGACAGTCATTAGATCATTTATTTTGGTACTGTCCATATGTAGCTCGTTTTTGGTCACAGGTCCAGGAATGGATGAAGAATTGTAACATTTGCCTAGAACTAACGCTGCAGATAGCAATACTGAGTGATTTGAAAAGCCATAGTCAATCAATCAATAATATAATAATTATTTTAGCAAAAACATTTTTAATTTACAATCTGTAGAAACTATGAGAATGGAAAGGTTCAGTACGTTTGTGAAGCATCACAGCACAGTTGAAAAATATATGGCAAACAGAAATCCAAAATGGATGGTATTGAAAGATAGATGGGAGGGGTTGGATGGAGCTGAAGGGTGGGACTAATAAGATAACTAATGTAAAATATACGGGATCTGTAAAATGTATATAGGTTCAAAAATTTTGTGAAATAGCACAGTTACAAATAGCAATCAAACTGAATGGACATCAGAAATAGAGGAAGGACAAATAAACAAAATATGGCAATTGTAAAATAGATTGTGTCTGTAAAAAGTGTATAAGATGTATAAACTGAAGGTAGAAGCCTAAGTGTTATTGTTTATTAGTTTACTCCAATTGGGGGAAGGGTGGTAGGGTTTGTGGGGAATAATAAAGGTAGATTCTAAAAAAGTGTGTATGTATGTAAATATATATATACGTGTGTGTGTATGTGTATATATTTACAAAAAAATATATATATGGGGGATTGGAAATGATGCAGACAATTTCATTGATGGAAGCAACAATCTTTCCGCAATATTAAGCTGATCCACACCACTAAAGGAAAAAAAAACTAGAGTCCTTTTAAGTGTCCACTAAATAAAGAACTTCTGGTAATATTTGAACACCGCCTATTACAAGGCTAAAATTAAAAGTGGTTCTAACCAAGATTTCCATTCTATTCAGATTACATTTGAGACATAGCCAATTTGATCACTGTATTCAGCATTCATGCAAACAAAAAAAGACAGTCTAATCTGAATAATACAATTCTGAATTAAGAAAATAGTGCATCTAATAAAATAAGAAGAAGACAGAGGAGATGACAGAGTAATAGAATAGCTAGTGATAGAATATTATGGTGGCATGGAACAGGAAAGGAAGAGAAAGAAAAAGGAAGGAAGAAGGAAACACTTCAAGCTATTAACATACCACATATTCCTGAACAAGGTTTTCTGGGTCTTCACCCATATACACTCACACTCCCTTTATGATGCACTCTCGTCCCACATCTATGTTGCTATTCTAAGAAAAGAGAAGTTTTTTTTTATGTCTAATTTTTAAATCAACCTTTGGTGTAGAATGAATGTGTATTTTGAAGCATAAGGAATTCTTACATCAGCCATAGGTGCCATGATTGATATGAGTCTTCTGCCCAGCTGTCCTCCTCCTTCTATGGAACAACTTCAGCAGGTTATCTGATTGTGTATTACGTTGAGAAGACATTTGGACTGGAGTGGGGTTGTGGTGATTCTCTTAAACTCAGCATTGACCTGAAAATAGTAGTTCAACAAATTAGATTTAAAAAAGCAGAAAGGGAAATAGACGATATGATCACACAAGCAGCAAACTAGAGGGTTCTCTATAGGGAGAGAAACAACTAGGCAGTCAGCACAAATGGTTATAACTCTAATTAAGGCTCACTTATGTGGCAAGCTGAAGGAAAATAATCTTCTACCTTCACCAACAAATCCCAGATAGCCATACGTGTCTATTGTTGGTTATGTTAACTTACCACAATGACTTCAAAGAGAGCAAGCCATCTTGCCATGAAGTCACGGGCAACTTCATGTCTCCTGTATGCAAATGTGTTCTCCATTTTGAACTTCACTGTCTCTCTGTTGTTCCTTTTCTTCACATCGGACAGCAGAGCTTTACGCATGTTTCTCCTGAGGAATATGTGTGGCAAAAGTTCACTTCTGCTCTCTTTGGCTTTTTAACACCATAGGCTGCACTTAAATTCCCTGCAGGTTTGTAATTCAAGGAGTTTATCGTCTTCTCAGGCGAGTGAGGTAGTTTGCCAGATTGTATTTCAAACTGGTTTTCCATCCTCCACATATAGTGAAGAAACTTCTCAGTCAGATTTTTAGTAACCTCTGTTGAGTGGACATTACTTTGGTGCACAATTAAGGGATTCCAAGTCTTAAATGCGCATGGACAGTCAATGTATGTACATGGGTAACGGGCAGTACGACCGTAATGTGGGTGCTTTAACTTGTAATGAACACCCCTTACATGTCCACATTCACACAACATTGGAAAAAAAAGAACAGAAATACCATAATACCTAAAGACTGAAATTCGGAGCAACTGAGCAAACAACCTCTGATAAGAGTACTCACAAACACTGTATAGCCTTTGAATGGGTAGACAAAGCAGTAGTTTGCAAACATCATGGACCTGTAAATATAAATTTTGTTCATGAAATTATTTATTTTTTCATTATGAAATGTTTTATCTATTGATTTATGCATGCATCCACTCATATGCACATATGTTGAATGTATTGATAAATGGACACCCATAATATAAAGTAACAGTGTGCTAAAATGAACTCCACATCCCATTTCAATCAGTCTGTATGTCACCTTTGCGCCACATTTTACAACATGGAGGCAGCCATGGGAAAACTGTTAAACTGCATGAAAGCACTAATCTCATTGGATTAGGTCAGTGCTTCTCAAATAGTGGGGCGCGACCCCCTGGGGGGGCTCGGAGCAATGCCGGGGGGGCGCGCGAGACCCCGGGGAACATGCTTTTTCAGGAAGTGTTTTTTTTTGCACCGAACAAGCGCACACAGCACATAGCAGGAGATATGAAGTGCAGATAACAAACCCTTAAGAGACACCATGGAACAATATTTAACAGGGATGAAAAGAAAGGCGGAGAGACACGGAGATAATGAGACAAACGTAAGTCTCCCGAAAGCTAAGACGAGGAAATATGACGAAGCGTATGTTGCGCTTGGCTTTACTGTGACTACGAAGGGAGACGAAGAAAGACCTGTATGTTTACTGTGTCTAAAAATGTTGGCAGCGGACAGCATGAAGCCAAATAAATTAAGGCGTCACTTAAAGACATTACACCCCAATCACGCTGATAAGCCGCTTGAGTTTTTTCAGCGAAAACGTGCCGAATATTGCCAACAATCGTCTCGCTTTGTGAATGCTACTTCAGTAAACCAGCGAGCACTGTTAGCATCATATAAGGTGGTGTACCAAATTGGTCAGTGCAAAAAACCCCACTCCATAGCAGAGGAGCTGATACTGCCTGCAGCATTAGACATGGTCTCTGTCATGCTGGATGACGCAAGTGCTGCAAAAATAAAAACTATCCCTCTGTCCAATGACACTGTCGCCAGACGTATAAATGACATTGCTAACGATCTTAAAGAACACCTGGTAGATAAACTCAAAGACAAACGTTTTGCCTTACAGTTCGATGAAGCATCTGACAGCAACAAAGACTGTTTGTTTATCGCTTATGTGCGTTTTGACATGACAAACTCCCTGTGTGAGGATCTACTTTTTTGTAAATATGTCAGAGACAGAGCCACAGCTGAAGAGCTATACAAAATGCTGGACTGCTTCCTGACTGAGAATGGGCTAAAGTGGGAGAACTGCATTGGTGTTTGCAGTGATGGTGCACAGACCATGGCAGGGATGAGAAAAGGACTTCGGGCACTCATCAAGAAGGCCTCACCTAATGCTGAGTGGACACACTGCGTTATACACAGAGAAGCACTGGCATCAAGGCACCTTTCCTCTGAATTAAGTGAGGTTATGACTGACATTGTAGGTGTAGTCAATTTTATAAAGACCAGACCACTAAAAACAAGAGTCTTCTCTGCTATCTGTGAGGAGATGGGAGCNGAGTGAATTCTGGCTGAGTGTAGAGAGGCAGTATCCACTCTTAGGGCAGAGGGCCATGGGCATTCTTCTTCCTTTTGCAACATCTTATCTTTGTGAGACTGGCTTCTCTGCTGTTGCTGCACTGAAGACCAAGTACAGGTCCCAGCTAAACATTGAGCAGGAGCTGAGAGTTGCAGTATCATGCTTCAAACCCCGCTTCGAAAAGCTGTGCACTGCAAAACGTGCTCATTGTAGCCATTAATCCTGACTTCCTCATTTTGATAAAAAAAATCAGCACAAATTGTTTTATTCATTTTTGTTTTATAGGTCAAAGTGTTTTATATATTGTGCTCCTGAGTTAATGTTGCTGATCAATTTGAATTTATTATTATTTATTGATTATATTTAATTTTATTTTTCAGTATCAAATGTTCAAAAAAAAATTACACTTTAAATAAGGATTTAATTTTATTTATTTTTTTCAGGCAAATTGATGCACTTTAAGTCTTTTCTGTTACAGACTAAAAAACAATGTTAATAAAAAGTTATTCTTTGTTGTAAGTTGATCTATATTGATTTCTTTTTTCTTTTTTTTTTTTATGTTAATAAGGATACAATGTTATGCAGAGGTGTACTTATAACAATTTTATAGACAAATTATACTATTTACAGTCGCGGCGGAGAGTTGGGGGGCGCGAAATGTTTACTTCTTCCTAGGGGGGGCGTAACAGAAAATAATTGAGAAGCACTGGATTAGGTGTATATTCATTAGATCTTAAATATGTAATGAAAATGTTTTTAAATGTCTGTTTTGATGCAAGTACATCAACTTTTAAAATGTTTAACTTTTACCTCACAAAAAAATATTTGGTGCACTAAAGGCTGCTGCAAAGTGATTGCAGACAATGTCGTGCACACGCACCAAAGCTAAGGTAACTGAGCTAAATGACTATCGCCCCGTAGCACTCACTTCCGTCATCATGAAGTGCTTTGAGAGACTAGTCAAGGATCATATCACCTCCATCCTGCCAGACACCCTGTACCCACTCCAATTTGCTTACCGTCCCAATAGGTCCACAGACGACGCAATCGCAATCACACTGCATACTGCCCTAACCCATCTGGACAAGAGGAATACCTATGTAAGAATGCTGTTCATCGACTACAGCTCAGCATTTAACACCATAGTTCCCCCCAAGCTCGTCATTAAGCTCGAGACCCTAGGTCTCGACCCAGCCCTGTGCAACTGGGTCCAGGACTTCCTGACGGGCCGGCCCCAGGTGGTGTGGGTAGGAAACAATATCTCCACCCCGCTGATCCTCAACACTGGGGCCCCACAAGGGTGCATTCTCAGCCCTCTCCTGTACTCCCTGTTTACCCATGACTGCGTGGCCAAGCACGCATCCAACTCAATCATCAAGTTTGCTGACGACATAGCAGTGGTAGGCTTGATTACCAACAACGACGAGACGGCCTACAGGGAGGAGGTGAGGGCCCTCGGAGTGTGGTGTCAGGAAAATAACCTCTCACTCAACGTCAACAAAACAGAGGAGATGATTGTGGACTTCAGGAAACAGGAGAGGGAGCACCCCCATATCCACATCAAAGGGACAGTAGTGGAGAAGGTGGAAAGTTTTAAGTTCCTCGGCGTACACATCACAGACAAACAGAAATGGTCCACCCACACAGACAGCATGGTGAAGAAGGCGCAACAGCGCCTCTTCAACCTCAGGAGGCTGAAGAAATTTGGCTTGTCGCCAAAAACACTCACAAACTTCTACAGATGCACAATCGAGAGCATCCTGTCGGGCTGTATCACCGCCTGGTACGGCAACTGCTCCGCCCACAACCGTAAGGCTCTCCAGAGGGTAGTGAGGACTGCACAACGCATCACCAGGGGTAAACTACCTGCCCTTCAGGACACCTACACCACCCAATGTCACAGGAAGGCCAAAAATATAATCAAGGACAACAACCACCCGAGCCACTGCCTGTTCACCCCGCTATCATCCAGAAGGCGAGGTCAGTACAGGTGCATCAAATCTGGGACCGAGAGACTGAAAAACAGCTTCTATCTCAAGGCCATCAGACTGTTAAACAGCCACCACTAACATTGAGTGGCTGCTGCCAACATACTGACTTAAATCTCTAGCCACTTAATAGGAATTTGATGTAACAAATGTATCACTAGCCACTTTAAACAATTTTGTATATAATGTTTACATAGCCGACATTACTCATATCAAATGTATACACTGTACTCTAAACCATCTACTGAATCTTGCCTATGCCGTTCGGCCATCGACTCAAATCTCTAGCCACTTTAATAATTATAATTGGATGGAATAAATGTATCACTAGCCGCTTTAAATGATGCCATTTATATAATGTTTACATATCCTACATTACTCATCTCATATGTATATACTGTACTCCATACCATCTACTGCATCTTGCCTACGCCGGTCAGCCATCGCTCATCCATATATTTATATGTACATACTCGTATTCATTCCTTTACTCTTGTGTGTATTAGGTAGTTGTTGTGAATTTGTTAGATTGCTTGTTAGATACTACTGCATGGTCGGAACTAGAAGCACAAGCATTTCGCTACACTCGCATTAACATTTCTAACCATGTGTATGTGACAAATAAAATTTGATTTGATTAGTTAGCTAGCAAGTTAGCTAGCTCAAGCGGTGTGCACTCCTCAGTAAAACTTAACCCGTTCTTTGCTTGGTAAATTCGAAGTTATTGAACAATAGTTAAATATCATGGTGTTTCGCCACCTAACTTTACCTCCTTGCAAAATGTTAATCTTGACCTAGTCCTGTTTTAATGTTCATAGAAGCTAGCTAGCAACATGGTCTTTTACCTTTAGCTGCCATGTCAATATGTTTCAGACTCAAGAGCACAAAATGAGGATATGGAGCAATCACTAATAACGTTACTGCTTACAATTGACTACAACCACACAGACAAACGTTGAATAAAATCACTACTGTCTTCTCCGCTAACGCACCAGCGTTCTTTCTGGAAGATTTCTCTTGTGCTGTTTGAAACGTTCCTCTTTACTCATCATTAATTAAATGTATTGGTTCACAGTCCCCCTACATGATTCAAACTAGTAGATCTGATTTTGCTTCGTGTTGCATTGATTGCAAGCCATGAAATCGCATTGTGAGGAGAAACAAAACATTTTTGAGTAAATCATACATGTTTTCATGAATCTGAAAGCCCACCTTGTCCCGTTTTTTTCAGTGTAGTGACTGGGTGCATTGACACAGTGTAATTAATAACATCACCATGCTCAAAGGGAAATTCAATGTCAGCTTTATTTTACCCATCTAACAATAGGTGCACTTCTTTGCGAGGCATTGAAAAACCTCCCTGGTATTTGTGGTTATATCTGGGTTTGAAATTCACTGCTTGACTGAGTGACCTTACTGATAATTGTATGTGTTGGGTACAGAGATGAGGTCGTCACTCAAAACTTATGTTAAATACTATTATTACACACACACAGTAAGTCCATGTCACTTATATTGTGACTTGTTAAGCACATTTTTACTCCTGAACTAGTTTAGGCTTGCCCTAAAAAAGTGGTTTAATATAACATTGAGTCAAGACATTTCAGATTTTAAATTTTTATTAATTTTGTAATAATTACTAAAACATAATGCCACGTTGACATTTTGGGGTATTGTGTGTAGGCCAGTGACACAATCTCAATTTAATCCGTTCTAAATTCAGGCTGTAACACAACAAAATGTGGAAAAAGTTGTATGGTACATCTTCATCTTGAAAAAGACTACGAATATTTACTAAGGCAAACATTTGGTTGCAGTTGATCGTCTTATGTTGATCCATTGAGTTGGTTCTAGTTAAGTTGTAATGCTGTTTGTCTAATACGTTGTCTAGCTCTATGTGTACAATTATTTGTCTTACAGAATCATCATGGTGAACTACACAGTGAAATTGTTTACTGGAGAAATGCAGCTTGCCGGCACACTGAACAGTGTTTACGTTAAACTGGTCGGCACAAAGGGAGAAAGTAAACGCGTGTACATCCCTAAAACTGCCAGCCAAGGATCGGTAAGTTCTCAAAAATGTTATATTATGCCACAATCCATCTGGGTGTTGCGAATGCCAAATAAAAGCTCCACTCTGGATTCGAAAAATGACAAAACAAACAGGCTCAACTTAGTCGACGTTTAGAGAATGTTGTTTGTTTGCTGGGATCATTCTAACATGTCATCTATCTCTCTGTAGGCGATTGAGCATGATGTGTCTTGTCCCTCCTCCCTGGGCCAACTGGAGTTTGTGGTGCTGGACACCAAGCCGTACGCCCTGCTCGGCTACATCAACGATGACTGGTTCTGTTCTAAAGTAGTGGTGACCACACCAGAAGGAGACACGGCCAACTTCCCCTGTTACAGATGGATATTAAGCAATAAGCAGCTGGTGTTCAGAGAGGCCACTGGTCAGTATGTTGGTTTACAGCGAGGGAAAAAAGTATTTGATCCCCTGCTGATTTTGTAAGTTTGCCCACTGAAAGAAATGATCAGTGTATAATTTTAATGGTAGGTTTATTTGAACAGTGAGAGACAGAATAACAACAAAAAAATCCAGAAAAACGCATGTGAAAAATTGTATAAATTGATTTGCATTTTAATGAGGGAAATAAGGTTTTGACCCCTCTGCAAAACATGACTTAGTACTTGGTGGCAAAACCCTTGTTGGCAATCACAGAGGTCAGACGTTTCTTGTAGTTGGCCACCAGGTTTGCACACATCTCAGGAGGGATTTTGTCCCACTCCACTTTGCAGATCTTCTCCAAGTCATGAAGGTTTCGAGGCTGACGTTTGGCAACTCGAACCTTCAGCTCCCTCCACAGATTTTCTATGGGATTAAGGTCTGGAGACCTTAATGTGCTTCTTCTTGAGCTGCTCCTTTGTTGCCTAGGCCGTGTGTTTTGGGTCATTGTCATGCTGGAATACCCATCCATTACCCATTTTCAATGCCCTGGCTGAGGGAAGGAGGTTCTCACCCAAGATTTGACAGTACATGGCTCCGTCCATCGTCCCTTTGATGCGGTGAAGTTGTCCTGTCCCCTTAGCAGAAAAACACCCCCAAAGCATAATGTTTCCACCTCCATGTTTGACGGTGGGGATGGTATTCTTGGGGTCATAGGCAGCATTCCTCCTCCTCCAAACACGGCGAGTTGAGTTGATGCCAAGAGCTCCATTTTGGTCTCATCTGACCACAACACTTTCACCCAGTTGTCCTCTGAATCATTCAGATGTTCATTGGCAAACTTCAGACGGGCATGTATATTATGTGCTTTCTTGAGCAGGGGGACCTTGTGGGCGCTGCAGGATTTTAGTCCTCCACGGTGTAGTGTGTTACCAATTGTTTTCTTGGTGACTATGGTCACAGCTGCCTTGAGATTATTGACAAGATCCTCCCGTGTAGTTCTGGGCTGATTCCTCACAGTTCTCATGGAATTGTAGCCCATTCCAGCCTTGTGTAGGTCTACAATCTTGTCCCTGACATCCTTGGAGAGCTGTTTGGTCTTGACCATGGTGGTGAGTTTGGAATCTGATTGATTGATTGCTTCTGTGGACGGGTGTCTTTTATACAGGTAACAAACTGAGATTAGGAGCACTCCTTTTAAGAGTGTGCTCCTAATCTCAGCTCGTTACCTGTATAAAAGACACCTGGGAGCCAGAAATCTTTCTGATTGAGAGGGGGTCAAATACTTATTTCCCTCATTAAAATGCAAATCAATTTATAACATGCGTTTTTCTTAATTATTTTGTTGTTATTCTGTCTCTCACTGTTCAATTAAACCTACTATTAAAATTATAGACTGATCATCTCTTTATCAGTGGGCAAATGTACAAAATCAGCAGGGGATCAAATACTTTTTTCCCTCACTGTAGATCATTGTGTAGGTTTAGTTTTGGGTAGAACTGCTGTGCCTATGACACATAGCTATACTTCAGCTAGCTGAATGTCATTTGAAGTTTAAAATCTAATTACATTTGTTATGTGCCGAATACAACAGGTGTTGTATTGAAACAGGTGTTGTATCCCATGAAAAGCTTACTTGGCCCTTAACCAAGAGTTTAAAAAAAATTAAGTAAATATTTGCTAAATAAACTATAGTAACACAATAAAATGACAAGAACAAGGCTATAGACAGTGCCTTGCAAAAGTATTCATCCCCCTTGGCGTATTTCCTATTTTGTTGCATTACAACATTAAATAGATTTTTATTTGGATTTCATGTAATGGACATACACAAGATAGTTAAAATTGGATGAAGTGAAATATGTATATATATTTTTTAAATAAAAAACGGAAAAGTAGTGCGTGCATATGTATTCACCCCCTTTGCGATGAAGCCCCTAAATAAGATCTGGTGCAATCTAAGTGTCTCATGATCTCAGTGTATATATACACCTGTTCTGAAAGGCCCCAGAGTCTGCAACACCACTAAGCAAGGGGCAGCACCAAGCAAGCGGCACCATGAAGACCAAGGAGCTCTCCAAACAACAGGTCAGGGACAAAGTAGTGGAGAAGTACAGATCGGGGTTCGGTTATAAAAAAATATCTGAAACGTTGAACATCCCACGGAGCACCATTTTAAATCCATTATTAAAAAATGGAAAGAATATGGCACCACAACAAACCTGCCAAGCGGGGCTGCCCACCAAAACTCACAGACCAAGCAAGGAAGGCATTAATCAAAGAGACGAAAGTTAACCCTGAAAGAGTTGCAAAGCTCCAAAGCAGATATTGCAGTATCTGTCCATAGGACCACTTTAAGTCATACACTCCACAGAGCTGGGCTTTACGGAAGAGTAAACAAACACGTGTGGTGTTCGCCAAAAGGCAGGTGGGAGACTCCCTAAACATATGGAAGAAGGTACTCTGGTCAGATGAGACTAAAATTGAGCTTTTTGGCCATCAAGGAAAACGCTATGTCTGGCGCAAACCCAACACCTCTCATCACCAGAGAAGCATGGTGGGGGCAGCATGCTGTGGGGATTGGCAGGGACTGGGAAACTGTTCAGAAGTGAAGGAATACATGGAAATTCTTGAGGGAAACCGGTTTCAGTCTTCCAGAGATTTGAGACTGGGACGGTGGTTCACCTTCCAGCAGGACAATGACCATAAGCATACTGCTAAAGCAACACCCGAGTGGTTTAAGAAGAAACATTTAAATGTCTTGGAATGGCCTAGTCAAAGCCCAGACCTAAATCCAATTGGGAATCTGTGGTATGACTTAAAGATTGCTGTACATCAACGGAAGCCATCCAACTTGAAGGGTCTGGAGCAGTTTTGCCTTGAAGAATGGGCAGAAATTCCAGTGGCTAGATGTGCCAAGCTTATAGAGATATACCCTAAGAGACTTGCAGCTGTAATTGCTTCAAAAGGTGGCTCTGCAAAGTATTGACTTTGGGGGGTGAATAGTTATGCACGCTCAAGTTTTCCGTGTCTTATTTCTTGTTTTTCACAATCAAAAATATTTTGCATCTTCAAAGTGGTAGGCATGTTGTGTAAATCAAATGGTACAAACGTCCAAAAAATCTATTTTAATTCCAGATTGTAAGGCAACAAAATAACCGAGTCAATGTGCAGGGGTACAGGTTAGTCGAGGTAATTGAAGTACTATGTACATGAAGGGTAGGTGTAAAGTGCATAGATAATGAACAGAGAATAGCATCAGCATATGTGAATGTAATAATAAGAATAAAGAGGGGTTCATTGCAAATAGTCTGGGTAGTCATAGTTTATTTTGAAATGTGTGTGAAAGGGGCTATATTTATGGAATAATGGTCAATATACCCTACCGTTCAAAATCTTGAGGTCACTTAGAAATGTCCTTGTTTTTGAAAGAAAATAAAAACACATTTGTCAATTAAAATAACATAAAATTGATCAGAAATGCAGTGTAGACATTATTATTATTGTAAATGACTATTGTAGCTGGAAACGGCAGATTTTTATGGAATATCTACAGAGGCGTACAGAGGCCCATTATCAGCAACCATCACTGCTGTGTTCCAATGGCACGTTGCGTTAGCTAATCCAAGTTTATAATTTTAAAAGGCTAATTGAGCATTAGAAAATTATTTTTCAATTATGTTAGCACAGCTGAAAACTGTTGTTCAGATTTAAAGAAGCAAAAACTGGCCTTCTTTAGACTAGCATCAGCATTTGTGGGTTCAATTATTAGCTCAAAACAAAGACTTTCTACTCGCTATTCCATGCGAGAAATTGCCAAGAAACTGAAGATCTCGTACAACGCTACTCCCTTCACAGAACAGTGCAAACTTGCTCTAACCAGAATAGAAAGAATGGGAGGCCCCAGTGCACAACTGAGCAAGAGGACAAGTACATTAGCGTGTCTAGTTTGAGAAACAGATGCCTCACAAGTCGTCAACTGGCAGCTTCATTAAATATTACCCGCAAAACACCAGTCTCAACATCAACAGTGAAGACGCGACTTCGTGATGCAGCAAAGAAAAAGACATATCTCAGACTGGCCAATAAAAATAAAAGATTAAGATGAGCAAAAGAACACAGACACTGGACAGAGGAAGATTGGAAAAAAGTGTTATGGATAAAAAAGTCCAAGTTTGAGGTGTTCGGATCACAAAGAAGAACATTCGTGAAATGCAGAGAAAATGCTCGAGAAGTGCTTGACGCCATCTGGCAAGCATCATGGAGGCAATGTGATTGTCTGGGTGCTTTGGTTGTGGTAAAGTGGAAGATTTGCACAGTGTAAAATGGATATTTAAGATGGAAGGCTATCACTTAATTTTGCAACGCCATGCCATACCTTGAGGACGGTGTTTAATTGGAGCCAATTTCCTCCTACAACAGGACAATGACCCAAAGCACAGCCCCAAACTATGCAATAACTATTTATGGAAGAAGCAGTCAGCTGGTATTCTGTCTATAATGGAGTGGCCAGCACAGTCACCAGATTTCACCCTATTGAGCTGTTGTGGGAGCAGCTTGACCGTATGATACGTAAGAAGTGCTCATCAAGCCAATCCAACTTGTGGGAGTTGCTTCAGGAAGCATGGGGTGAAACTCTGTCAGATTACCACAACAAATTGACAACTAGAATGCCAAAGGTTGTAATTGTTGCAAATTTAGGATTCTTTGACGAAAGCAAAGTTTGAAGGACAACTATTATTTCAATAAAATATCATTATTTGTAACCTTGTCAACATCTTGACTTTATTTCCTGTTCATTTTGCAACTAATGTCATGTATGTTCTCATGGAAAACAAGGACATTTCTAAGTGACCCCAAACTTTTGAACAGTAGTGTATACAGTGGATTCCTTAAGATGTTGACCAATCCATAAAAACATGAAAATGATCATCATTTCTCGTCTTTTGTATATAAGGTAAGCTAATATTCAATGAGACCTGCCCAGAGGCCATAGAGGTGAGAAAGAAGGAGCTGCAGAGTCGCCATGAGGTGTACTGGTGAGCTTTCTGGAAACATTACTAATTTGTAAAGATACAGTAACAACTTTAAACAACATCCAAATAAAAACATAATAAAAACACACAGATAAATTGATGTGCGATTGTAATAAAAGCGGCGGGTGGCCAAGCTGTTAAGAGCACTGAGCCACTAACCGAAAGGTTGCTGGTTTGAATCCCTGAGCTGACTAGTTGAAAGATCTGTTGATAAGCCCTTGAGCAAGGCACTTAATCCTAATTGCTCTGGATAAGTGTGTCTGCTTAACGAAATCATTTTTCTATAAGCCCCTCCCTTTTTGCATGGTTTAGGCCTGGGTTCAAATACCATTGGAAATCTTTCAAATACTTTGAGCATTTAGTTTAGCCTGCCTGGAGTAGCAGGTGGGTGGGATTTGCACTTAAAAAAAAGAATCAACCCAAGTCTCGTATGGTAGTGTGTTGTGTAATAGTGAATGACAGGCTGTGTATCCCGTCTTGATTTACCATGTCTATTACCTTCAGCTGGAGTATATATGCCGAGGGTCTGCCCCAGATAATGAAAGCTGCCAGCCCTTCTGATCTCCCTGCTGAGGTCCGCTTCTCTTTCACCAAGGACTTGGAGTTCAAGTTCACAGCAGCCAAAGCGTAAGTTAGAGCACTGGTTCTCAACCTTCTTTTGCTTACTGTACGCCAATCACATTTAGCTTTGTGTGGAGTACACCTGAAGTACCCCCTTCATGTGAATTTCACCTTTAGGCCTATTTTCTTATGAATCTTCCCAAGTACAAGCCAAGAAGCCCCAGGGGTACATGGACCCCAGATTGAGAACAATGAGGCAACACCAGGAAATGTATTCGATCTGTCATAATCTATGTTGGCAGGTCCCAACATACCTGTGAAATTATTTCCTTTTAAGTGAGATGTGATTCTCCTAGACCTGTTTAGGTAATTTCAAGATCCTGAGAAGAGGGGAATTTGGCCGCCAGGAGTGTGAAGCGTGGAATATGGCAAGTATGCCAAGAATGACACCTCCGGCTAGGTTTGCCTAAATTATTTATATTTTTAGCTACTCAAACCCCCATATCTCAAATTGTATATCTAACAAGCAATTAAGACATTTAGCAGAAATGTTATATAGGTTATATACACTGAACAAAAATATAAACAACATGATAAGTGTTGGTCTCATGTTTCATGAGCTGAAATAAAAGATTCCAGAAATGTTCCTTATGCCCAAAAAGCTTATTTCTCTCAGATTTTGTGCAGAAATTTGTTTACATCCCTGTTAGTGAGCATTTCTCTTTTTCCAAGATAGTTGTGGCATATCAAGAAGCTGATTAAACAGCATGATCATTACACAGGTGCACCTTGTGCTGGGGACAATAAAAGGCCACTCTAAAATGTGCAGTTTGTCACAAAACACAATGCCACAGATGTCTGAAGTTTTAAGGGAGCGTGCAATTGGCATGCTTACTGCAAGAATGTCCACCAGAGCTGTTGCCAGAGAATTTAATGTTTATTTCTCTACCATAAGCTGTCTCCAACGTTGTTTTAGAGAATTTGACATTATGTCCAACTGGCTTCACAACCACAGACCACGTGTAACCACGCCAGCTGAGGAACTCCACATCCGGCTTCTTCACCTGCGGAATCATCTGAGAACAGCCACACGGACAAATTATGAAACTATGGGTTTGCCCAAACGAAGAATTTCTGCACAAACTGTCAGAAACCGTCTCAGGGAAGCTCATCTGTGTGCTCATCATCCTCACCAGGGTCTTGACCTAATAGTAGTTTGGCGTCATAACCGTCTTCAGTGGGCAAATGCTCACCTTCAATGGCCTCTGGCATTGTGGAGAAGTGTGCTCTTCGCTTTGCCAATCAATCCCGGTTTCAACTGGGCAGATGGCAGACTGTGTGTATGGCATCGTGTGGGCGAGCGGTTGGCTGATGTCAACGTTGTAAACAGTGTGCCCCATGGTGGTGGTGGGGTTATGGTATGAGCAGGCATAAGCTACGAAGAACAAACAATTGCATTTTATTGATGCCAATTTGAATGCAGGCCCATTGTCGTGCCATTTATGCACCACCACCTAATTTTTCAGCATGATAATGCATAGCCCCATGTCGCAAGGATCTGTACACAATTCCAGGAATCTGAAAATGTCCCAGTTCTTCCATGGCCTGCATACTCTCCAGACAT
Source organism: Hucho hucho (assembly GCA_003317085.1). NCBI lineage: Eukaryota > Metazoa > Chordata > Actinopteri > Salmoniformes > Salmonidae > Hucho > Hucho hucho. The sequence continues at coordinate 310,352 of QNTS01000955.1, read as the reverse complement.
GTCACCCATTGAACATATTTGGGATGCTCTGGATCGGCATGTACGGCAACGTATTCCAGTTCCCACAAATGTCCAATAACTTCGCACAACCATTGAAGAGGAGTGGGACAACATTCCACAGGCAATGATCAATAGTGTGATCAACGATGCAGATGTGTCGTGCTGCCTGAGGCAAATGGTGGTCACACCAGACACTGACTGGTTTTCTGATACATGCCCCTAACTTTTTTTTAAAGGTATCTGTGACCAACAGATGCATATCTGTATTCCAGTCATGTAAAATCCAATGATTAGGGCCTAATTTATGTATTTCAATTGACTGATTTCCATATGTGTACTGTAACTCGGTAAAATCTTTGAAATTTGTAAATGTTGCGTTATATTTTTGTTCAGTGTATGTTATTACAGACTCCCTGACCAAGACTAATACCTACATGTTTCATGCAGACCACCATAGCCCTGTGACCAAGGATGCGAAGGTAACCTCCCTAATTGATTACCGCCCTGTAGCACTCATGTCAGTAGCCATGAAGTGCTTTGAATGGCTGGTCATGGCTCACATCAACAGCATTCTCCCGGATACCCTAGACCCACTCCAATTCACATACCGCCCCAACAGATCCACAGATGACACAATCTCAATCCACATTGCCCTTTCCCACCTGGACAAAAATAAACACCTATGTGAGAATGCTGTTCATTGACTACAGTTCAGCGTTCAACACCATAGTGCCCACGAAGCTCATCACTAAACTAAAGACTCTGGGACTTAACACCTCCCTCTGCAACTGGATCCTGGACTTCCTGACGGGCCTCTCCCAGGTGGTAAGGGTAGGTAACAACACGTCTGCCACACTGATCCTCGACACTAGGGCCCCTCAGGGGTGTGTACTTAGTCCCCTCCTGTACTCCCTGTTCACCCACGACTGCGTGGCCAAACACGACTCCAACAAGATCATTAAGATTGCTGACGACACAACAGTGGTAGGCCTGATCAATGATGAGACAGCCTATAGGGTGGAGATCAGAGAACTGGCAGTGTGGTGCCAGGACAACAACCTCTCCCTCAATGTGAGCAAGACAAAGGAGGTGATCGTGGACTACAGGAAAAGGAGGACCGAACAGGCCCCCATTAACATCGATGGGGTTTTAGTGGAGCGGGTCGAGAGTTTCAAGTTCCTTGGTGTCCACATCACCAACAAACTATCATGGCCCAAACACACCAAGACAGTTGTGAAGAGATCACAAAAAAACATTTTTCCCCTCAGGAGACTGAAAACATTTGGCATGGGTACCCAGATCCTCAAAAGGTTCTACAGTTGCACCATTGAGAGCATCCTGACCAGTTGCACCACCGCCTGGTATGTTAATTGTTCGGCATCTGATCATAAGGCGCTACAGAGGCTAGTGCGTACGGTCTAGTACATCACTGGGGCCAAGCTTCCTGCTATCCAGGACCTGTATAATAGGCGATGTCAGAGGAAGCCCATAAAATTGGCAGAGAATCCAGTCACCCAAGTCATAGACTGTTTTCTCTGCTAACACACAGCAAGCGGTACCGGAGCACCAAGTCTAGGACCAAAAGGCTCCTTAAAAAACTTCTTAGGGATGAGCACACGAGGTGACCGTTTTGGAGAGACTAGCGTGCCCAAAGTAAAATGCCTCCCATTCAGGCCCAGAAAATATGATATGCACATATTTGGTACCATTGGATAGGAAACACTCTGAATTTTCCAAAACTGTTAACCATTTGTCTGTGAGTGAAACGGAACGGATATGGCAGGCAAAACCCAGAGGAATTTCTGTCCTGGAAAAAGTGGTTTTCACAGAGTGCCTCATTTGGAACCCCTCCCTCATGAAAATGCCCATAAAAGGGCATATGAATGCAGTACCTATCGCTTCCTCTGGATGTCAACAGTCTCGAGAAAGTGCTTTGATTCTGTATAGATGCTTTAGAGCAGAGAAGAATGCAGTACCTATCGCTTCCTCTGGATGTCAACAGTCTCGAGAAAGTGCTTTGATTCTGTATAGACGCTTTAGAGCAGAGAAGAAGAGGGAATAAGGAAGTCTCCCTTTGGAACTCTATAGGACTGGATGCGCGCTCTTGGCAAGCGCGCACTGTGTTTTTTTCCGTCTTTAGAGCTCAGTTTATATTCCGGTTGATTTATTATAGTAAATATACGTAAAAGTGTTCCTAAGGATACATTTAAAATTATGTTTGATTGTTCTTGGACAAGTTTATAGGTATAAGATGAACGGGTTCTCGTCATGTTTCAATGGAGTAGTGGACGCTGTAGTTTCTGATTTATAATGCGCGAACCAAATGGAGATTTATGGATAAAATACATGACTTTTTCTAACAAAAGAACCATGGATTGTCTTCGTTGGACACTTAGGAAGACCTCAGCAGAAGTTCTTCAACAGGTAATTGATTTGTTTTCGCTGTGAAATGTGTTGTGTGTGCCGTGATGGCTAATCGATTCATGGCTATGGGAAAAATATGTGAGGTGCTACCCTCAAACAATCAAATGTTGTGCTTTCGCCGTGAAGTCTTTTTGAAATCTGACAACGCTGTGATATTGTCAAGAAACAGAGCTTTTGATGAGTATGGAACACTTGTATATTGGTGGATGTTTAATAATTCAACTTTTGGATTTTGAATTTGGCGCCTCACATTTCACCGGGTAGTGTCGGGAGTGGGGCGCTAGCGCCCCAGCAATCCCCAAGAGGTTTAACAGCTTCTACCCCCAAGCCATAAGACTGCTGAACAATTAATCAAATGGCCACCGGACTATTTACATTGACCCCCCCCCACCCCCTTACATTTGTTTTGCACACTGCTGCTACTCACTGTTTATTATCTATGCATAGTCACTTCACCCCTACCTACATGTACAAATTGCCTCAACTAACCTGTACCCCCGCACACTGACTTGATACCGGTAACCCCTGTATATAGCCTCGTTATTGTTATGTTATTGTGTTACTTATTTTTTACTTTAGTTTATTTGGTAAATATTTACTTAACTCTTCTTGAACTGCACTGTTGGTTAAGGGTTTGTAAGTATTTCACGGTAAGGTCTACACTTTTTGTATACGGCGCATGTAACAAATAAAGTTTGATTTGATATGTTATGTATATGGTATGTTTTTATTTCTTATTTAAATATAATCCAATGATATATGCCATATAGCAGACACTTTTAGCCAAAGCAACTTAAAGTGCGTGCATGAATTTTTCATATTGGTGGCCCCAGCAGTAATCAAACCCACTATCATTGTAGCCTTGGTTTACCAACTGGCCGCACAGGACTATGCAAACACATTTAACCCAAAGAGCAGACATTTTCATCAAATCGCAATTGACACATTCAATATATATGGCCCATGCATGAATCAACCACCCAAGGGGGAGGATGAAGAGTAAGGGAACCAACACAGACACCTGGGGGACACTCTGGTGTTAGAACCATTATCTAACCAACTGCACCATCCAACAAAATCTTTTGCATGTTGAAGATAATTTCCTTCTCTGTCCCAACAGATTGGTGGAGTTGAATCTAGCAGGACTGTCCACCAACAAGGAGCAATGGCATAGCCTAGGTGAACTCAGTCACGTCTTCAACAGCCGCAAGACTGATGTTTATGGTAAGGTCTGGTCAGTGGTGTCTGTCTTGAATAAGTCATGGATTCAAATGGTTTACTGGAACCATTGGCATCTCATTATTATTTGATACTTTTGTTACCTATTAGACTATGTCGAAAAGAACTGGAAGGAGGACGAGTTTTTCGGGTACCAGCTTCTGAACGGCCTCAACCCCAGGATGATCCATCTCTGCTCCAAGCTTCCAGAGAACTTCCCCGTCACAGAAGACATGGTGAAGGATTCCCTTTTTGGAAAAAGCCTTGAAGCGGAAATTCAGGTCTGTCAAAATAGTCTGTCTGTTGTCACTCATTGTTCTGTTATTGCTCTAGTGGTTTCCTCCTGAGTAAGTTGTGTGTATTCTTTGGAATGGTGTTGACATCTTCCTTACTCATTCATTTCCTAACCTAAACAGAAAGGCAACATCTTCCTGGTTAACTACAAGCACCTGCATGGAGTGACTGCAAACGTGATCAACGGGAAAAAGCACTTCTTGGCTGCTCCTCTCTGCTTGCTCTACATGACTCCAGAAGATAAGCTCATGCCCATCGCAATCCAGGTACATCTTACATGAGAGCGAAATGTAGAGTTCCGAACTCTACATTGAAGAAGCTTAACAGAACATTTGCCACTGAGGATGCTCTTGAACTAAAAGGAGTCCCCTTAAATGGACAGAAATATTTTCCAGAAATCACCTAACAGAATATACAGTTAGACTAAAAAGTTAAGAATTTGATGAATGTTATATCATATGACCTTATGTACCATACAGACAACACTCAAAACAAAGTGTTATGTCCAGTACCAGTCAAAGGTTTGGCTACTCATTCAAGGGTATTGTTCGGCATCTGATCATAAGGCGCTACAGAGGCTAGTGCGTACGGCCCAGTACATCACTGCGGCCAAGCTTCCTGCTATCCAGAACCTGTATAATAGGCGATGTCAGAGGAAGCCCATAAAATTGGCAGGGAATCCAGTCACCCAAGTCATAGACTGTTTTCTTTGCTAACACACAGCAAGCGGTACCGGAGCGCCAAGTCTAGGACCAAAAGGCTCCTTAACAGCTTCTACCCCCAAGCCATAAAACTGCTGAACAATTAATCAAATGGCCACTGGACTATTTAAATTACCCCCCCCCCCCCCCCACACCTGAGAAGACATCAAAACTATGAAATTACACATATGGAATCATGTAGTAACCAAAAATGTGTTCAACAAATCAAAATACTATATCTTTTAGATTCTTTAAAGTTTCCACCCTTTGCCTTGACAGCTTTGCACACTCTTGGCATCCTCTCAACCAGCTTCATGAGGAATGCTTTTCAACATCTTGAAGGAGTTCCCACATATGCTAAGCACTTGTTGGCTGCTTGTCCTTCACTTTGAGGTCCAACTCATCCCAAACCATCTCAATTGGTTGAGGTCGGGTGATTGTGGAGGCCAGGTCATCTGATGCAGCACTCCATCACTCTCCGCCTTGGTCATATAGCCCTTACACAGCCTGGAGGTGTGTTTTGGGCCATGTTTTGGGTCATAGTCCCAATAAGCGCAAACCAGATGGGATGGCGTATCACTGCAGAATGTTTTGGTAGCCATGCTGGTTAAGTGTGCCTTGAATTCTAAATAAATTACTGACAGTGTCACCAGCAAAGCACCCCCACACCATCACACCTCCTCCATGCTTCACGGTGGGAACCACACATGCGGAGATCATTCGTTCACCTACTTTGCGTCTCAGAAAGACACGGTGGTTGGAACCAAAAATCAAACATGGCTACTTTGAAGAATCTGAAATATATTTGTTTTGGTTACTACATTGCTGTGGAAATTCTTTCACAGGAAAACTCGAAATCAATATTAAAAAATTACTGTTTGTCAGCGCGTTGGAGAGGTTCCAACCAACTCAATGCACCATAGTGCACATGTCAATCAGGAGCTCTGCCTGTGCAGACCCAGCAGTTGTCTTACGTATATACAGCAATACACAGACAAGTTATGTTTGCATGATTTAGCATAATTAATTAATCATTACCATTTTGTTTAATTCATGTGACAGACCAATACTGGTTCATAACATGTGACAGACCAATACCTCACAAGGCTTCTTTCACTCTAAACTGAGACCTTGAAACAGATATCTTTAGTTCGTTCTCAAAACACTGTCTCGGCAAATAGCAGCTGCTGAGAGTGAGGATTTGTACAGTCAGCCACTTGCATGAACACAGAAATTGGTTTATAGAATAGCACATGAATAGAACACAGAAATTATTTATAAGAAAAGCACAACTATTTAAATTCCCATTATAACATGATTCCATATGTTATTTTATAGTTTCAAAGTCTTCACTACTATTCTACAATGTAGAAAATAGTAAAAATAAAGGAAAACCCTTGAATGAGTAAATGTGTCCAAACTTTTGACTGGTACTCTGCCTTTAAATTTATTATAGTAATAATATACACATTCTCAATTAATGAAACAAGTTATGATTGTGTTTTGTGTTTCCTTCCACAGCTGAAGCAGGATCCTGGAGAAGACAACCCCATCTTCCTTCCTACTGACTCTGAGTATGACTGGCTCCTGGCCAAGATCTTTGTGAGGAACGCTGACTTTGCCGAACACGAGCTGAACTTTCACCTGCTGAGGACTCACCTGCTTGCTGAGGTGTTTGCCATGTCGACACTGCGCAACCTACCAATGGTGCATCCCATTTACAAGGTACATACCTACTGCTGTGCATGCAGACACTGAGTTTGTTTTCAACTGTTATTAAACAATATCTGTGTGTTATTTTCCAATCAACTGAATATGTTTAACATGATAATTCAAGAGAAACCTGAAGAAATTGAAAAAATCTATACAAAATGCATGTATTTTTTGTAATTGAAAGAAGCAGTAGGTTGTAGTATACTACAATATGCATAGCTTCTTTAGGTGTGAATTTCATGTATGATCGTTCTGTCACGTCCTGGCCATAGATAGCCCTTTTTGGCTTCTCTAGGGTGTGTTTGGTCAGGATGTGATCAGGGGTTTGTTTGTTCTATGTTGTGTATTTCTTTGTTTTTGGTTTCGTTGATGGTTCCCAATTAGAGGCAGAGTTTCGTTACCTCTAATTGGGGACCATATTTAAGTTTGTAAATTCCCCACTGAGTTCTTGGGTCATTGTTTGTATTTCTGTGTGTGTGTGTGTGTGTGTGTGTGTGTGTGTGTGTGCGCGTGTGTGTGCGCGCCTGAGTGTGCCACACCAGCGTTAGTCTGTTTTTTGTTTGTTTTGTGCCAGTTTCACTACGTTCATGAAAAGTATGTATACTGGAACCCTCGCTGCATTTTGGTCCGCTCCTGTTGAAGATCGTGACACGTTCCATCTTTCTCCATAGCTCCTGATCTCTCACTTCCGCTACACTCTCCAGATCAACACTCTGGCTAGACAGGCCCTCATATCAGAGAATGGGGTGATCACAAAGGTACAGCCTATTCCTATTCTTATACTGTTATGTTCTATATTACGCTAATACTTAAGGAATGTCACAATGCTAGTGGAAACTGATTGTATAAGTTAGCACAGGGGTCTTCTCCAGGTCGATCGCAAGATACCAGTAGCTCGCCAAACAATTCATCAACAAATCTCACAAGTATTAGACACCCTCTAATCAATGCAACATTATCCCACCCCTGGTTTGCCACTAATGGCTTAAAAGGCGAAACCTTTAAAACTTCTTAGGGATCGGTGGGACGCTTGCTACAACAACATCTGGTGAAATTCAGAGAGCCAAATTAAAATTACAAAAATAGTAATATTCATGGAATGGAAATACAAGTGTCATACTTGATACAAAAGCTTAGAATCTTGGTAATCTAAGTGTTGTCAGATTTCAAAAAGGCTTTTACCCGCGAAAACATAGCATTTGATTGTCTGAGGACAGCGCCCCGTATACTTCCTCAATTAACATTTTATAACCAGCACAAAACTCAAAAATAGCGGTAAAATAAGTCACTTACCTTTGAAGATCTTCCTCTGATGGCAGTCCCAAGGGTCCCAGCTACACGATAAATGGTCCCTTTGTTTGATAAAGTCCTTCTTTATATCCCAAAAACTCTGTTTGGTTGGTGCGTTTTGTTCAGTAATCCACCTGTTCAAAGGCGTTCAAACATGCAGACAAATAAATCCCCAAAGTACAGATAGTTTGTCGAAACAAGTCAAACAACATTTCTAATCAATCCTCAGGTCCCCTAATATGTAAATAAACAATACAATTTCAGAGGACATGTACTACGTTCAATACCGGAGATAAATAACGAAGAGCGCGCTCTCAGTCACTCGCGCCACAGGAATACAGACCCCAGGAAGTACCCCATGAAAAATGACTACTTCTTGGTTATTTTCCAAAATAAAAGCCTGAGAACTTGTCTAAAGACTGTTGACTACTAGTGAAAGCCAATCAGGGAGCTATACCCTTCAGTGTACTATAGCAAAGCATGAGAAAAGTCAGGGAGCTGAAAAAATCTATTTCCTGAATGGATTTTCCTCAGGTTATACTCACAGACATAATTTGCATATCCTAGCTTCTGGGCCTGAGTAACAGGCAGTTTACTTTGGGAATGCCAGACTCTACGAACTTCCGAATACTGCCGCCTAGCCCTAACAGGTTAAACAATATCTGCCAATTAATTTCCAGCAATATTGCTCCCGTCTATTTGTCTGATCACTCCGTCCGTGTGTAGCCAGTTGTGATAACCGTATTGTGGGTTGAAAGAAATACTTTCCTGTAAACCTTCTTAATTAAATGCAAAAGTGGCTTACCTGGCAGAATTTTAGGACCACTAAGTATCTCATAAAATGTTGAATTTGGCCTTTACTACAGCCGATAGAAACGCATTGATAAATCACAATGACTAAGTTTTTTAGGTGTCTGTCCTATATCTAGGATATTTAAGAAAGCTCAGAAAATATACAGTACCAGTCAAAAACCATCAAGCGCTTATCAAGTTTTAGGGAAGACCCAGATGCAGACACTGTCAAAGTAACAAAAGTTTATTACTAGAACAGGGGCCGACAAAACGACAGGTCAATGGCAGGCAGAGGTCAATAATCCAGGGTGCCGTGACAAGGTACAGAACGGCAGCTCAACCGTCCAGCGGTGGGGACACCGAGCCTGTAGAGGTTAAAAACTCTTAGGATGAAACAACACTCTAGGTAAATCTAAAATGAGGCCTTCTGGAGACTACACAATTATACAATCTTAACATAGGGGTACCTCTCACGTATGACTAATCAGTCAAGCTAAATTGTAATGAGCTGGTCATCGTTATGAGACGTACAGTTGAAGTCAGAAGTTTACATACACCTTAGCCAAATATATTTAAACTCAGTTTTTCACAATTCCTGACATTTAATCCCAGTAACAATTCCCTGTCTTAGGTCAGTTAGGATCCCCACTTTATTTTAAGAATGTGAAATGTCAGAAATTAGTAGAGAATTATTTCAGCTTTTATTTCTTTCATCACATTCCCAGTGGGTCAGCATTTTACATACACTCAATTTGTATTTGGTAGCATTGCCTTTAAATTGTTTAACTTGGGTAAAACGTTTCAGGTAGCCTTCCACAAGCTTCCCACAATAAGTTGGATGCATTTTGGCCCATTCCTCCCGATAGAGCTGGTGTAACTGAGTCAGATTTTCTATAGGATTGAGGTCAGGGCTTTGTGATGGCCACTATAAATACCTTGACTTTGTTGTCCTTAAGTCACTTTGCCAATATTGACTAAACAAAATTCGTTAGACAAGGGTGGATAATTTTGTTGGTGAAAAAGATTATGCCACAATTGCTGTGGAAAGGCTTTTATGCTAAAATATTTATATAATAACTATAATTTTGAAGTAAACATGCAATGATATGTTGTTGTCCTCCCACCACAGCGTGGAAAAGCATGAAGTTTATTAGACAACAGATTAAATAAGTTATGATGAACTATGCATTTTGGTTAAGTGCACGGTGATGAGTTTGATGCAAATCTTCAATAAATATCGAGGGTATTTGTATGCTGATGACAAGATGATCGGTGCTCGGCTGCCAATAATTATTTTCAAGTAAAAATGATCTTGCTCTTATCCATATCTCATCATGTAACCTTCCTTCCCCACTTTGTCAGCAAACAGTTATCTAGACTAGAGAGCATGACAAGGTTTGCTATTTATCGCAACTGTTTTTGTGACAAAACCATAGGTAGAGTTGAAAATGTGATGGAAACACATTGAACTTCTGTTTATCAAATTGTCATCAAGCACAGCTTTGATGGAAATTAAGCCAGTTTGATAGAAACACTTCTATCTGTTAAAATGCACATATTTTTGCACCTGTTCTCACTCTCCTTAAATCTGACCAAAAAGTCATTCATCCTCTGTTCCTCTGCGTCTCATGCAACACACTGAATGTGATAAGCCTCGTTTTATCGTAGTTCTAATTAATTAAGTTAGCATCCTTACTTCGTTTACTCTAACCAGATGACTGCCATCCATTGTTTCAGTGCCCTGTCACTGTTCCAGGCCATAAAAATAACTGCAATGCCATGGCTGGCCTTTAGGCCTCTCTCCATCACCCTTCCCGCTGGAGCTCACAATCCCCCCTCTCTCTGTGTCCTCCGGCCCACCAGTTTCTCTCTACAGCCACCCCGGCTCCACCCAACACCTTGATTTTCAATCAGCCTGCAGTCTCTTCCCCTCTCTGCCAGAAGATACTACAAGGTGCAGGTGTTAATCGTGACTCACTCCTTCTCCCACACAGGCCTTACCCCGCATCATCAACTGCGACCTCTTCCAGGTTCCCCTGTGCTCCACTGACCCTCACCACTCCAGGTTCTCTGTCCCAGAGTTTTGCTTGGCTATCTCCAATTAGAGCGACGTCATCTGCTCAGCCCATCCTTCTCACCGCCAAGAGTTGGATGACCACCAATCAATCATCACAAATCTGGCTGTCCGTTTTGCTGGTGCAACCTTTTACGACTTCCATCGCCGGTTCTCGGATGCCGTTGCTTCCAAGCTCCTTCAATGGAACATCATGACATACTGGGGCGCCCTCGAGGTGGCACTCTACTGTTGCATATTTGCTTGCAAAGTGTCCTTCGCCTGCCACCTCTGTGGTTGCCCATCCCACCCTGCCACCATGCTCCCTTTCTGCTCAGCACCCCCCGATGTGTCATCTGTCCTGCCTCTGCTCGCTGTTCCGCCCTACCCTCTTCCTCCTGCTAGACAATATTCTGCGTTTGCCATGTCCTGCGGGAGGAAGGACCACCGTGGTCGTCCTGTGCTCTTCTCCGGTTGCATAATCTGCAACAATTTCAATAACTACGGCTGCAGCACTTCGTCATGCAAACTCATACACATTCTGTAGTGGGACTCTAAAATCCTGCCCTCAATCCCACTCCTTCTACTGATAAATGATTGTTAGCCATCCTCACCACCCCCATCAACTTCACCGCCATGGCTGCGGACTTTCACCCAAATGTATTCAGGCAAGAAGTGTATCATCGATCTTTCCGATGCTGTCTCTTACAGGGATTTCTAGTGGTTGTTGGTTTGCTGGCAGACCATGCGGCAAACTTGCTTCCTCTCCTGCAGCCCGCTCTGCCCCTTTTGAGTTCTACCTAATTGTTATAGCTGCTTCTCTCTGGAGTAACAAATGGTCGAAGGGCCATACTTATCCATTCTGACAACCTTCCATGGCACACCTCATTAACAAGGGCCGTTCTGACTCTCCCTATCATGCGTTTCTTAAGATGTCTAACCTGGCCATCCATCACCCATTAGTCCCTTCTCAAAGCTGCACATGTACCCGGTCAATGTAACTGATTCGCTGATTCTCTGTCCCGTCTCCAATTTCAGAGATTCAGACGCTTGGCCACGTATGGAGAACCCCTACCAACCCCAGTCCCTCCTTACACCATTACGACTTTCCTGTGAACCTTCTCCTAATCTCCAAGCCACTCCATCTTATCTGCCGTTGCACCAAGGACACTGTCCTCTTACTGGACAGCCTGGAGATTTTTCATTACCATCTATTACCTGCCTTTGTCACCCCTCTCCATGCAGACATCATCCATCTGGACATACCTGGCCGGGATCAACTTCTTTCTCAAGTTGCTTACTGGGTCTTTGTGTTCCTCTCACCCACAAGTCTCCCTTCTCAAGGGCCTCCAACGCACAAGTCCAACAGCCCATCACCTTAGACATCATGTCTGCCTGCATCCACACGCTGTGGTCTGGTTACATATCCATCAGTTTCTTCCACACTAGAATCAGAGTTTACATCTGTTATCTACAACCCTGGTCATCCCAGCATGTCAGATGTAACCATCCTCAACAAAGACTTCACCATCAAACACAGCAAAACCGATCAGTTTGGCAGAACCACAGTATTCTACCTGTTCTGCCTGCAGTCCATTATCGAACCACCCCCCCTACTTCCTGCAGCTCAATCTCAATGCCTCTCCATCCAATCCACTTCATCACAGATTCTGGTTCCATTCCCATCTGAGACTAACACTATCCTGCTGACCAATTCTCTGGGCAATCCTTCTTCATTGGAGCCTTTTCCATGGCATCTAACAATACTGTACAACTCCTTGAATGCTGGTCCTCTCAAGCCTATCATTCCTATATCGGTTCTGACATCAACATCAGGACATCCCACAAAATTCTCATCTCTCAGAACCTGCATTAACTCTGGCACAGTCCTCCAGTCTATGCCTCATTTCACAGACACCATCTACCTCACGCACCATATCGTACCCAACCAGCCAAAAGAGGAATGGCTCCCCAGCTGAGCCTGGTTCCTCACGGTTTTCTTACTTGAAGGGAATTACCACCGTTGCTCCTTGGGTCTGTTGGCTCACTCATGGGCATCTTGTACTTCCTCTGCTATATCGCCAACCATTCAGCACCTGCAGTCCAGAACAGCTCACTTCCCCTTCAGGATCCGACTCACTTGGAGTTCTCTTATTAGGCTTCTGTGGTGAAGGCAATTCCTATCTACCATGGCCTGACTGATGTCTACCTGAGACTCCAAGCCAAACCTACAGTCAACCTCTCCGGATCCTTCTTCTGCAACCCTTAGCTTCTTCCGGTCCATTCTCATTTCCCTCCTTAATCCTCATTCATTTCCTCAAATATTCTAAACCCATTTTCATGTCTGGTCCTTAAACTTGTGAAATGGAAGTTTTACGGGAGTTATGAGTATCTTAATGGATGACACTAGATTAGCACTACTCACACTAAAGTTGAGGCAGAGTTTACTTTATCTGCGATTTTAATAATGCTCATCGCAAGGCCCCAAACACACTACAATTTTTGCTCTGTCTGCCCTAAACCTTGTTTTGAAGGTCTAGTTAACTATCCCTTTAACCCATATTGAAGAATGCCAGTGTAGGAGGTCCAGGGATGATGGAGTTCTTGAAGAAAGCGGTGGCCTCATTGACCTACAGCTCCCTCTGTATGCCGGAGGACATCACTGCACGCGGTCTGGAGTCAATCCCCAACTTCTTCTACAGGGATGATGGACTCCGGCTGTGGGACATCGTCCACAGGTAATGTTTGTACAGGCCTATAGATTTTCATGGTGCAAAAAGACCAGATCTGCACCGATAGTCTGTAAACCTTAATTTGTGTATTATAAATTCATGCAACTGCATTTTGCATTGCTCAGTTTACTAAACTGTAGTCTACACNCCCCCCCCCCCCCCCCCCCCAAATCGTCAATTGGCAACCCATCCCTTACGGGATTGACACTTAAACATTACAATAATTCACTATGGTAATTCAATTATAATTCTTCTTCCAGTGTTCTCTGCATTGCTCATTGCATAAAGAGTAAAAAATTGAATAAAGTAAATTAAATCCCTAGAGCAGTAAAATAATATACATACATGCATTCCATGTACAGAAAAAAAACATGTCACTTGAACCTAGTCTGGCACAAAGAAGATTCACATGGGAGACTACAGTATACACAATCTATATACACGCGCCATTAACCACATAGAAGCTAAATATTTGTACAATTTAATTATAGGTAGCCCTTTCTTTTAGTTCAAGCTTTATTTAAATATTCCGCAAACGGAAATACACAATGGACAAAAGACAATTTCAATTTCTCCTCATCACTCAGCCACATACTATCAGGGTATATATATGGTGTGCTTTCTGGAATAAGAGCAAGCGTATATCGTGGTAGAAAGGGCAATGGAGGACAAAATATGTTTTATTCTCTATTTCTTCAAGATAACAATAGTTAGTCTTTCCTCTTCCATTTCACCACAATACCCGTTTCAATACGTAGAGGCAATATGCCTGATCTAACTTGTTTCAATACGCTGAGGCAATATCCCTGATCTTACTAGTGCACATAGCGATCGCTTGCTTTTAGGTAGGTTTTACATAATCTCTCAAACACAAATTCACCTTTAATCAAACAAGGTTCTAAATTTAGGTTTATAAATTTTCTCCACCCATTTTTATTCATATTGCATCAACAGTTTTTTAATCATCTGTCTCCCTTAATTTGGTTTTCGTACAGATGTTCAGCCAGACTCTTGAAAAAGGTCGGCCATTTCAGTTGCCCAGGCTCCCCCTATTGACAGAGCCCATTGAAAAACGTTACTAGCTATTCTGGCGGTTGGCATATCCAACAGTCTATTCCAAAGGCTCAACATACATGCCTTCCATCTCACCTCACAGGGTTTCCAGCCCATATCCCCAGTTATTGCAAGTATAGATGCAAACTTGTGGACACCTAAAAAGTAATGTACTGCTCTTTTATGGACATGTTAGTTTTTAAAATACCTCTTAGCACCACACACTCCTGCTGAATAGTCCAGAACAGGACACACGCATGTCTGAAACAGTTTGGAATACGTAGCATAACCAATATCTTTGAGTTTTGTTGTTCCTATAACTCCAAGAGCTCTACTTGCTGAGTCGGCTAGGGCTGATGTTCCGTATAGAAGGGTAATATGTTCATCAATAAAAAGACGCAAATATTTATAATTGCTAGTGAACTCAATGTCTTCACCAAAACAAAACTGAAATACACTTCTCTTAGAAAATGCATATTTTGCCATGTCATCGTGTTTTGGCTAATGCCTGATATTTTGTATAGGTTTGTTCAGAAAGTGATTGGTCACTACTACACCTGTGACTCAGACGTCCAGAAGGACTATGAACTGCAGATCTGGATCAAGGAAATCTTCTTCCATGGGTTCCTGGCAGAAACCAGCACAGGTTATGCTTTTCTCATTTTAAATGACACAATCTGCGTCACAAATGGCAACAGCTCTCTGGTCAAAAGTAGTGCACTATATAGGGTAAAGGGTGCAATTTGACAGACTACACTTCAATTATTTCTGATAATAAACGTGTCCATTCCCTTATGCTTCTCATTCCCAAACTATATTTTAGATCACTTGTCAATTCGGTGTCTGATCATTGTGGCATACTGTATTCTCTGTGCAGGAATCCCTCAGTCTTTCAGTTTGATGACAGAGCTGATCAAGTTTCTCACCATGGTGATCTTCACAGTGACTGTCCAACATGCTGCAGTCAACAATGGACAAGTAATGAACTTTGAAACGTCAAAAACCTGTGTGCTGTATCCTCCACTGTTATTGAAAATGTGATTTTTAGTTTGTTTCTGTTTAATTATATTGGAAATGCAGGGGCTTGATCTATTTCGCCATTGTCATTCCAGTTTGATTTTGGCGGCTGGATGCCCAACTTCCCCATCTCCCTGCAACAGCCTCCTCCCACCACTAAGGGGCAGAGTACTGAGAGCACCATACTGAAGACCTTCCCTGACATCAATACCACCGTCAATGGCATGGCAGCGGTGTACCTTCTGAGCACGCAGTCCACTGACTTTGTGAGTATACGAGAAACTGTATTTAAAAATGTATATATGACGTTAAAGCATTTCATGACAATCTCAAATAATTTCCTTAGTAGATCAGTGGTTCATGAATTTCCAATTTCATCAACTCTTGCCTACTTAGGTCGCTCTTGGAGATGGCTATCAGGATCACTTCAGTGAGAAGACCCCTCTGGAACTGATTCACAAATTTCAAGATGTGCTGAAGAAATACAACTTTGAAATCCAAGGCAGGAATGTTTCTTTGCCCTTGCCATACACCTACCTGAATCCCAAAATTGTGGAAAATAGTGTGGCCCTGTAAAATGAGTCAGGGGTCGAATTTATTAGGCACCAAATGGAGAAAAAAAACTCACTGATACAGGGAGATACTTATTTTCCACCATAATTTGCAAATAAATAAATAAAAAATCCTACAATGTGATTTTCTGGATTTCTTTTTCTCATTTCGTCTGTCATAGTTGAAGTGTACCTATGATGAAAATTACAGGCCTCTCTCATCTTTTTAAGTTGGAGAACTTGCACAATTGGTGGCTGACTAAATACTTTTTTGCCTCACTGTATAACACTGCCAGCCAAGAACCTCCACATCTTGCATCTTCACATGCGGGATCGTCTGAGACCAGCCACCTGAACAGCTGATTAAACTGAGGAGTATTTCTGTCTGTAATGAAGCCCTTCACCTGTTTGAACTCTGAGACCGTAGAGAACAGTGTCGCCATCTAGAACGCCCTTCTGTGGTGGAGAACACAGTGGCCATTTAGATTAGCCAAGGGTCTAGACCAGGGTCCAGTTCATTAGGGACTAATTGGAAGAAAACTGAGGAACTGCCTGGATTTTTCCAATTAGAAGGGTTTATTTTAGTTGTCCTTTGTGTAGCTTTTTAAAAACGTTGTGTGCCCTGATGAACACGACCCTGGCCTGTAATGATTCTGGAGGCATACACTAGTAAACATGCCACACCTTCAATCTAGACAATGGCCACTCATTACAAATATACTGCTATGACTACCTGCTTTCCAGCAGTGCTGGGGAAGCTACTCTGAAATATAGTTTACCAAGCTACCAATTACTTGACACTGGAATATATTCTATGACATGACAGTGCCATTTTGAAAGTCTCTGAGCTCTTCAGTAAGGTCATTCTACTGCCAATGTTTGTCTATGGAGATTGCATGGCTGTTTGCTCGATTTTATACACTTGTCAGTAAAGGGTGTTTCTGAAATAGCCGAATCCACTAATTTAAAGGGGTGTAAGCATAGTTTTCTGTGTATAGTTGGTTTAACTTGTAGTGAACTACATTTTCAAAGTAACATCAAAACTACCTGGTGATTAAACCACTTAGGGACACTACCCGGGGAAATGTAAGGCACCAAATTCAAAATCCAAAAGCGTTGCATAGTCATCAAAAGCTCTGATTCTTGGCAATATCACAGCGTTGTCAGATTTCAAAAAGGCTTTACGGTGAAATCACAACATTTGATTGTTTGAGGATAGCACCTCTATTTATGCATTAGCATAAATTCATAACCAGCGCGGGTCACACAAAACCCATATAAGAGCTAAAATAAATCACTTACCTTTCGAAGAACTTCTGCTGAGGGCATCCCAAGTGTCCAAGGAAGACATCCAATGGTTCTTTTGTTAGAAAAAGTCATTTCTTATATCCATAAATCTCCGTTTGGTTGGCGCGTTATGTTCAGAAAATCCACCGTCGAGTCGCCCGTTGTACATTGAAGAGAACGCGTTCAAATTATACCTATCAACTTTGCCCAAACAAATCAAACATCATTTATAATTTATCCTTAGGCATCCTTTTATGAATATTAATGATTATATTTTACACGGATGATATCCAAAACGATATAAAAGGAAAAAAAGGGGGCGCGCTCACGATCTCGTGCCCAGAAAAACATTGACATCCGTGGTCCCTTCAGTATTTCTTCTTCCTTTTCAGTTCTGTTCAGTGATAAAGCATTCAAACACTGTCTAAAGACTGTTGACATCTAGTGGAAGCCATAGGTACTGCAATCTGGGAGCTATTTTACATGGATTTCAATAGGAAGTCTATCAAACACAGGAAATGTCACAAAAAAAAGAAATTCCTCTGGTTTTCGCCTGCTATATCAGTTCTGTTATACTCACACTTCAGAGTGTTTCCTATCCAATAGTACTAATTATGTGCATATCCTAGTTTCTGGGCCTCAGTGGCAGGCATTTTACTTTGGGCACGTCAGACTCTCCAAAACCGTCACCACTGCTGATGATGCCTAAAGAGTTAATAAGAGACCCTGTTATTTTTGAACATTCAAAAGAGACGTGGAACTTGAGTCTTTAGACCTAGACATTTTATTTACCTAGCCAGGTGTATTCAACTCTTATTTGTTCTTCCTGATAATTAATAGCACCCATCTTGTGTCGCAGGTCTAAATCAGTCCCCGATTTTAAAGGGGAACAATGAAAAAATGCAGTGGAAGTGTGTATAACTGGCTTCGAGGTCCAGAATTGAGTTTGAGTGTACTAGGCCAATAACTCCATGCTTTCAAAGTGGTCCTGTCAACTTTGTTGTCGGAACAGAATCCTTCATTCACATGACACATGAATTCCCATTTATTTATCTTTGTTAAGAAAAATGTATTGAGTCGTTCCAGTAGGTGGCTACACATCTACATGGCAAAAAAGTAATTAACTACTCCAAACACTACAAAGATTTGAAATGTAGTTAAACTAGGTATGTATGATGTAAACATACCTGTGTACAGGGTTGGGTAGTAACAGATTACATGTAACAGGGATTACAGAATTGAATTACAAAAAGGAAGTAACTAATCTGCCCGGATTACTTACATTCTTAAAAACAGTTGATTACTTGATCTAATAACATTGAGGATTACCTGATTTAATATCAATAGGAACATTTGATAACACTTTCGCACACCCTCAACACTTCTCACATGCTCTCAACTCGTCAAGATTCTATTGTCCTGTTGATCGCCCATCAAAGGTGGATTGCTTCTTAAGTATTCCAATTGATTGATTGAATAGATAAGGCTGCCAAACCATTTACACCTGGCCCACTGGTCAATCAGACGTCTGGACTCCATATAGTTTCTACTTGCTGCTTTGTTGCATATTTACAGTGCACTTTCACTCTCTCTGACAAGCGGGATAGAATATGCTTAGTGATTGTTGAACATTTTAAACTGTGAATGCATGCAAAACACTGTTTTGAACACTGTTAATGTTGACAAAAATAGGGTCCCAAGCTTTCTGTATTATCTTATGTGATATTAGTGCCCCAAAAGATGTAGAAAATGAATCACTATATTGAACAATTATTTTGAATTGTAGGCATATTGTCATACATTTTGGGTTTGACAATTACTGGTTAAGGTTGCACATCAAAGTATCTTGAATCATGCATTCCTGCAAGGACATGCTGTTTGGTTTATATAACACATTTTTTCAATCATACCATTTTAGTAGCCAAGTAGCCTACACTTAGAATGAAGCACTTTGACTAGTTTAGATAAGATCACTAGATTACACATTTTTTATGTTACCCGACCCTGCAACAATATTGCCGTGACCAAATCATAGGCTTGTGCCACCAACTGAAAACATTACAATGGAGCCATGTGTATGCTCTCACAAAGAATATAAAACATGTGAATTGTAGGATCTATATGTTTTCACACTGGTCCCCAAATTGGAAATAGTCATGTTACTAAAAAAACATTTTGTCTTCATAATTCCACTGAACCAGAGAGGTGTGTCAAGGAAGTTGTTCACTTTTCATAGTAAGGGGAAACCCCTGAACTATACCGACAAGACGTTAAACCATATGAGAGTCATAAAGGAAATAAGACATTTTCCTTACTCCCTAAACCCTGAACTATCCCAACAAAGTACAGTTTACAAAACATTAAGGACACCTGCTCTCTCCATGACAGACTGACCAGGTGAAAGCTGAGCACAGACCTTTGATGGGGCAGGTGCTCAAAATTAGAAACACCAACAAAAACTTAATTCCATTCATATTGTTCAACTGTAGCCCCCCCCCCCCAAATGTTTAAAAAATATATAAATGATTTTGCAACAACACACTCACCCCATCACACATTCAAGGTTAGGCAAGCTTGAACAACACACACACACTTTGAGAGTTTGAAAGCCAGGGTCAGCTATGGCACAGTTCACTGCCTTGCTCAACGGCACAATATCAGGAGATTGTATCCCGGTTTTGGGAAACCTGAATAGGATGCCTGGATACTGTAGCATGTAAACGTTTTATCCCGTTTACTGTGTTTTTTCGTGGTCTGTGCAGGCTGTTTCACATAGTATCACATTGGAAGTTCAGATGGGAACAGCAAGAGTTGTAACTGAAGTCCGAACACTGACAGTAGCCCATTAGAATATTAACTCCTGCAGAATTAACTGTTTCTCGCAGTCAAATTATAGACCAAATGTTACATTTTGTCTCAGGAACAGGAGCGGAGAAATTATTCATTTAATTCATTGGTTTTCAAACTGGGATCTGCGGCCCACTAGAGGTCCGGGGAGGTACTGCACAGTATCTGTGAGTTGTTTTTTAAGTTTTGGGGGGGACATCGTTTTTTGATTAATATCGCTAGCTGCAACATAATATCATTGTGGCTACCATTTTTATGTTTCTGCGTCCAGTATGAAGGAGATTAGAGGTAGTTTCACGAGTTAACGCTAACTACAATTAGTGCAATGACTGGAAGATAGCATGCTAGCTGTTCCTGTTCATCCAACTCTGAGGAAGTAGATAAATGGTTTCATTCCCAAAATCGTTTCCTTAATATAGAGGAAATTGCAGATTTTTTCTGTATAGAAAAGATTGTTTTGGGGGCCATCTATGTGGTCATGGACGGGATCAAAAAACTGCTTTAGTGTCAACTTAAACAGCCAAAGCCAGATAGAAAGGATGCAGAAAAGATATTGAACTGTATACAGTGCATTCAGAAAGTATTCAGACCCCTTGACAATTTCTAAATTTTGTAACATTAAAGCCTTATTCTAAAATTGAATAAAATAGTTTTTTCCCCCTCATCAATCTACACAGAATACCCATAATGACAAAGCAAAAGTTAAATTTAAAAAAATATTACATTTACATAAGTATTCAGGCCCTTTACTCAGTACTTTGTTGAAGCACCTTTGGCAGTGATTACAGCCTCACGTCTTCTTGGGTATGACGCTACAAGCTTGGCACACCTGTTTTTTGGGAGTTTCTCCCATTCTTCTCTGCAGATCCTCTCAAGCTCTGCCAGGTTGGATAGGGAGCGTCGCTGCACAGCTATTTTCAGGTCTCTCCAGAGATATTCCATTGGGTTCAAGTCCGGGTTCTGGCTGGGCAACTCATGGACATTCCGAGACTTGTCCCAAAGACACTCTTGTGTTGTCTTGGCTGTGTGCTTAGAGTCGTTGTCCTGTTGGAAGGTGAACCTTCGCCCCAGTCTGAGATCCTGAGCGCTTTGGAGCAGGTTTTCATCAAGGATCTCTCTGTACTTTGCTCCGTTCATCTTTCCCTCAATCCTGACTAGTCTCCCAGTGCCTGCCGCTGAAAAACACCCCCAGATTATGATGCTGCCACCATCATGATTCACCGTATGGATGGTGCCAGGTTACCTCAAAGTGACGTTTGGCATTCAGGCCAAAGAGTTCAATCTTGGTTTCTTGCAAAAATATTAATAAAAAAAATGTGACTACTTCTAAACTCAGCAAAAAAAGAAAGGTAATTTTCCAAAGGTAATTCGTAAAAATCCAAATAACTTCACAGATCTTCATTGTAAAGGGTTTAAACACTGTTTCCCATGCTTGATCAATGAACCATAAACAATTAATGAACATGCACCTGTGGAACGGTCGTTAAGACACTAACAGATTACAGAAGGTAGGCAATTAAGGTCACAGTTATGAAAACCTAGGACACTAAAGAGGCCTTTCTACTGAATCTAAAAAACACCAAAAGAAAGATGCCCAGGGTCCCTGCTCATCTGCGTGAACGTGCCTTAGGCATGCTGCAGGGAGGCCTGAGGACGGCAGATGTGGCCAGGGCAATAAATTGCAATGTCCGTACTGTGAGACACCTAAGACAGCTCTACAGGGAGACAGGACGGACAGCTGATTGTCCTCGCAGTGACAGACCACATGTAACAACACCTGCACAGGATCGATATATCCAAACATCACACCTGCGGGACAGGTACAGGATGACAACAACAACTGCCCGAGTTACATCAGGAATGAGCAATCCCTCCATCAGTGCTCAGACTGTCCGCAATAGGCTGAGAGAGGCTGGACTGAGGGCTTGTAGGCCTGTTGTAAGGCAGGTCCTCACCAGGCATCACCGGCAACAATGTCGCCTTTGGGCACAAACCCACCGTCCCTGGACCAGACAGGACTGGCAAAAAGTGCTCTTCACTGACGAGTCGCGGTTTTGTCTCACCAGGGGTGATGGTCGGATTCGCGCTTATCGTCAAAGGAATGAGCGTTACACCGAGGCCTGTACTCTGGAGGGGGATCAATTTGGAGGTGGAGGGTCCGTCATGGTCTGGGGCGGTGTGTCACAGCATCATCGGACAGAGCTTGTCATTGCAGGCAATCTCAGCGCTGTGCGTTACAGGGAAGACATCCTCCTCCCTCATGTGGTACCCTTCCTGCAGGCTCACCCTGACATGACCCTCCAGCATGACAATGCCACCAGCCATACGGCTCGTTCTGTGTCTGATTTCCTGCAAGACAGGAATGTCAGTGTTCTGCCATGGCCAGCGAAGAGCCCGGATCTCAATCCCATAAAGAACATCCGGGACCTGTTGGATAGGAGGGTGAGTGCTAGGGCCAATCCCCCCAGAAATGTCCGGTAACTTGCAGGTGCCTTGGTGGAAGAGTGGGGTAACATCTCACAGCAAGAACTGGCAACTTTGGTGTAGTCCATGAGGAGGAAATGCACTGCAGTACTTAATGCAGCTGGTGGCCACACCAGATACTGACTGTTACTTTTTGACCCCTCTTTTGGACACATTCAATTTGTTAGTCACATGTCTGTGGAACTTGTTCAGTTATTGAATCTTGAAATGTTCATACAAATATTTACACGTTAAGTTTGAAAATAAGATCAGTTGACAGTGAGAGGACGTTTCTTTTTTTGCTGAGTTCATATATATTTATATATACATATTATTTTAATGGAATTGTTGTACCATAATAAAACAAGAGTTCAGTTCACGTTACAGGGTTGACCTTAAAATGAGGAACAATGATGTTGAAAATGTGGATAAATGTTGTCTTTATTCACATTAAAAAATCTGATTCATAGAAATGTCCATGTGGTCTTTATTAAGGGGCACTTCATTTAATATAACAGGCTTTAAAAAAAAAAATTGAGTGCACAATATCTTCTTAAAATTTAAAAGGAGACCTATGCTTGTGTTAACAGAAAGCACAAGCATTTCAAAATGATCCGTCTCCACACTCTCACCTACAGTATGTATAGCATTCCAGTTTCCAGTAATATTTTCCAAAGAAAGAGGCATTACGTAAACACCAGCTCCAAAAATCAGGTGCTTAGAATTTGATTGATGAGAAAATAAATGTATTCCTGCACAGTCATGTTTGTGAAGCCAGCATGTCCCTCAACATCTTATCAAGGAAGGAATAGTTTGTTTGTAGGGTTGTAACAATATATTCCTCACCAGGAGCCATAGTCTGACCGATGTCATTTGTATTAACAAAGTCTAGTACATTCCATAAGGTAATTAGCAATGCGCAATAAAGTATCAGGCTATGAGTTATAGTTGACTATAAAAAATTGGGCTGAAAGTTAAATCAAAGGCATTTAATAACATTGTAAAATTCCATTATACAACGCAAAAGCATATGTTGAATGATCATTTATAGAGCGAGAACCTCAGGAAAGCATCAAAAAGAGATCTGAGAACCTTTTATGACCATTTGTTCTGTTGGTATTCAAACTATGAGTTGTTGACCAATAGAATCCTGTAAAAGTTAACTTCCAATCAGATCACCAGACGTACAGGATGTGATCACAACCCTTCTACTCCCCAAATCAAATGTTACTAGTCACATACACACGGTTAGCAGATGTTAATGCAAGTGTAGCGAAATGTTTGTGCTACTAGTTCCGACAGTGCAGTAATATCTAACAAGTATTTGAACAATTTCACAACAACTACCATATACACACAAGTGTAAGGGAATGATTAAGAATATGTACATATAAATAGATGGATGAGCGACGGCCGCATGGCAGTATATACATATGAGATGAGTAATGTAGGGTATGTAAACATTATATAAAGTGGCATTGTTTAAGTGACTAGTGATACATTTTTTACATCCAATTATTAATGTGGCTAGAGATTAAGTCTGTATGTTGGCAGCAGCCACTCAATGTTAGTGATGGCAGTTTTTAATAGTCTGATGGCCTTGAGATAGAAGCTGTTTTTCAGTCTCTCGTTCCCAGCTTTGATGCACCTGTACTTACCTCGCCTTCTGGATGATAGTGGAATGAACAGGCAGTGGCTCGGGTGGTTGTTGTCTTTGATGATCTTTTTGGCCTGTGACATTGGGTGGTGTAGATGTCCTGGAGGGCATGTAGTTTGCCCCCAGTGATGCGTTGTGCAGGCCTTACGGTTGTGGGCGGAGCAGTTGCTGTACCAGGCGGTGATAAAGCCCGACAGGATGCTCTCGATTGTGCATCTGTAAAAGATTGTGAGTGTTTTTGGTGAGGGTCTAGGGTGTCTGGTAGGGTGGAGGTGATATGATCCTTGACTAGTCTCTCAAAGCACTTCATGATGACGGAAGTGAGTGCTACGGGGCGATAGTCATTTAGCTCAGTTACCTTAGCTTTCTTGGGAACAGGAACAATGGTGGCCCTCTTGAAGCATGTGGGAACAGCAGACTGGGATAGGGATTGATTGAATATGTCCATAAACACACTAGCCAGCTGGTCTGCGCATGCTCTGAGGACGCGGCTAGGGATGCCGTCTGGGCCGGCAGCCTTGCGAGGGTTAACACGTTTAAATGTTTTACTCACATTGGCTGCGGTGAAGGAGAGCCAGCAGGTTTTGGTAGCGGGCCGTGTCAGTGGCGCTGTATTGTCCTCAAAGCGAGCAAAGAAGTTGTTTAGTTGGTCTGGGAGCAAGACACCGGTGTCCGCGACGGGGCTGGTTTTCTTTTTGTAGTCCGTGATTGACTGTAGACCCTGCCACATACGTCTCGTGTCTGAGCCTCTATACTTACTCTTAGCTTGTTTGATTGCCATGCAGAGGGAATAGCTTCTCTGTTTGTAATCGGTCATGTTTCCGGTCGCCTTGCCATGATTAAAAGCAATGATTCGCGCTTTCAGTTTTGCGCGAACTGCCATCAATCCACGGTTTCTGGTTGCAGAAGGTTTTAATATTCACCATGGGTACCACATCACCGATGCACTTGCTTCTAACCTCGCTCACCGAATCAGCGTTATTGTCGGATGCTGTCCGGAACATATCCCAGTCCACGTGATCGAAGCAATCTTGAAGCGTGGAATCAGATTAGTCGGACCAGCGTTGAACAGACCTGAGCATTGGAGTTTCCTGTTTTAGTTTCTGTCTATAGGCTGGGAGCAACAAAATGGAGTCGTGGTCAGATTTGCCGAAAGGAGGGCGAGGGAGGGCTTTGTATGCGTCACAGAAATTGGAATAGCAATGATCAAATCAAATGTATTTATGAAGCCCTTCTTACATCAGCTGATGTCACAGAGTGCTGTACAGAAACCCAGCCTAAAACCCCAAACAGCAAGCAATGCAGGTGTAAAAGCACGGTGGTTAGGAAAAACTCCCTAGAAAGGCCAGAACCTAGGAAGAAACCTAGAGAGGAACCAGGCTGTGAGGGTTGGCCAGTCCTCTTCTGGCTGTGCCGGGTGCAGATTATAACAGAACATGGACAAGATTTTAAAATATTCATAAAACAGGCAGAACAGTTGAAACTGGAGAAGCAGCACGACCAGGTGGACTGGGGACATCAAGGAGTCATCGGGCCAGGTAGGCCTTGAGGAATGGACCTAATGCTCTGGTAGAGAAAGAGATACTCCAGATATAACAGACAGACCCTAACCCCCTAACACACAAACTACTGCAGCTTAAATACTGGAGGCTGAGACCGGAGGGGTCGGGAGACACTGTGGCTCCGTCTGACGATACCAAACAGGCAGGATATGATCCAGCGTTTTACCAGCCCTGGTCGCGAATTCGATATGCTGATAAAAGTTTGGGAGCCTTGTTGTTCCAACCCCAGAGGTGGGAACAATGCAGATAGGCAGAATTCCTCAGAAAGACATGTTGATGTAATGATTGTATTCCTCATAAGAGTTTCATGTATAAACCTGAAACTTCCAAACCTACAGTACTGGTCAAGAGTTTGGACACACCTACTCATTGCAGTTTTTATTTTTACTATTTTCTACATTGTAGAATAAAATTGAAGACATCAAAACTATGAAAAAACACATATGGAATCATACCAAAAAAGTGTTAAGCAAATCAAAATATATTTCAGATTCTTTAAAGTAGCCACCATTTGCCTTGATGGCAGCTTTGCACGCTCTTGGCTTTCTCTCAACCAGCTTCATGAGGTAGTCACCTGGAACGCATTTCAATTAACAGGTGTGCTTTGTTAAAAGTGAAATTGTGCAATTTCCTTCCTTCTTAATGCATTTGAGCCAATCGGTTATGTTGTAACTGGTAGGGGTCGTATACAGAAGATAGCACTAGTTGGTGAATTACCAAGTCCATATTATGGCAAGAACAGCTCAAATAAACAAAGAGAAATGACAGTACATCATTACTTTAAGACATGAATGTCAGTCAATCTGGAAAATTTCTATAACTTTGAAAGTTACTTCAAGTGCAGTCGCAAAAACCATTAAGCGCTAGGATAAAACTGGCTCTCATGAGGACCGCCACAGGAAAGGAAGACCCAGAGTTGCTTCTGCCGCAAAGGATAAGTTCATTAGAGTTAACTGCACCTAGGATTGCAGCCCAAATAAATCTCAACATCAACTGTTCAGAGGAGACTGCGTGAATCAGGCCTTCATGGTCGAATTGTTGCAAAGAAACCACTACTAAAGGACACCATTAACAAGAAGAGACTTGCTTGGGCCAAGAAACACGAGCAATTGGCCTTTAGACCGGTGGAAATCTGTCCTTTGGTCTGATGAGTCCAAATTAGAGATTTTTGGTTCCAACCGCTGTATCTCTGTGAGGTGCAGAGTAGGTGAACGGATTATCTCCGCATGTGTGGGTCCCACCGTGAAGCATGGTGGAGGACGTGTGATGGTGTGGGGGTCCTTTGCTGGTGACACTGTCTGTGATTTATTTAGAATTCAAGGCACACTTAATCAGCATGGCTACCACAGCATTCTGCAGCAATACCCCATTCCACCTGGTTTGCGCTTAGTGGGACTATCATCTGTTATTGAATAGGACAATCACCCAACACACATCCAGGTTGTGTAAAGGCTATTTGACCAAGAAGGAGAGTAATGGAGTGTTGCATCAGATGACCTGGCCTCCACAATTACCCAACCTCAACCCAATTGAGAAGGTTTGGGATGAGTTGGACCGCAGAGTGAAGGAAAAGTTGCCAACAAGTGCTCAGCATATGTGGGAACTCCTTCAAGACTGTTGTAAAAGCATTCCAGGTGAAGCTGGTTGAGAGAATACCAAGAGGGTGCAAGGCATCAGCTGTTCCGGACAACTGTGTCATCACGCTCTCCGTAGCCGTTGTGAGTAAGACCTTTAAACAGGTCAACGCTCACAAGGTAGCAGGGCCAGACGGATTACCAGGATGCAACCTCCGAGCATGCTCTGACCAACTGGCAAGTGTCTTCACTGACATCTTCAACCTGTCCCTGACTGAGTCTGTAATACCAACATGTTTCAAGCAGACCACCATAGTCCCTGTGCCCAGTTTCAAGTTCCTTGGTGTCCACATCACCAACAAACTATCATGGTCCAAACACACCAAGACAGTTGCTAGTATCATATGAGCTATATCATAGCTGTATTATATGAGCAGCATATTAGCTTCCCAGGCACTATGAGATCTGGCATGCAACTGCAACGTAGTTGACCTGGAACCCTGTATTCCTAGGTAGTGTCTGTCTAGTCTATTGGAACTTCCATCCATGATCTCCATGCTTGATTTGATTGGTTTTGTCAATTCACCTAGAGACCAATACAGACTAAAACAATGAGAGACATCCAGTTGAGACCTGGGATCAAACACTATTTAAAATCAATACTTTGAGTGTTTGTGTAATGAGGTCCGTGATGCCGGTAGGCAGAGTCAGGCGCAGGACAACAAAATGAGTGTTCATAAAGTTTACTCAGAATAAACATGCGAGTGAAATAAACCAAACCCTCGAAAATACACGGAAGCAAAATACAACAAACACTCACGCTCAAAAACATGGGGGAAACAGAGGGTTAAATAAGGAACATGTAATCATGGGAATGTAAACCAGGTGTGTGAAAAAGGAAGACAAAACCAACAGAAAATGGATAATGGATCGGTGGCGGCTAGAAGGCCGGTGACGTCAACCGCCGAAAGCCACCCGAGCCTTGCAGTCAGAGGCCGAGCAGCTGCCATACCAGGCAGTGATGCAACCAGTCAGGATGCTCTCGATGGCGCAGCTGTAGAACGTTTTGAGGATCTGAGGACCCATGCCAAATCCTTTGTCTCCTGAGGGGGAATAGGCTTTGTCGTGCCCTCTTCACAACTGTCTTGGTGTGTTTGGACCATGATAGTTTGTTGTTGATGTGGACACCAAGGAACTTGAAGCTCTCAACCTGCTCCACTACAGCCCCATCGACAAGAATGGGGGCGTAATTGGTCCTCCTTTTCCTGTAGTCCACAATCATCTCCAGGAGGGGACTGAGCACGCACCAATTAGGTGCCCCCATGTTGAGGATCAGCATTGCCGAATGTGTTGTTACCTACCCTTACCAGCTGGGGGGCGGTCCGTCAGGAAATGCAGGATCCAGTGTCAGAGGGAAGTGTTTAGCTTAGTGATGAGCTTTGAGGGCAATATGGTGTTGAACACTGAGCTGTAGTCAATGAATAGCATTCTCACATAGGTGTTCCTTTTGTCCAGGTGGGAAAGAGCAGTGTGGAGTGCAATAGAGATTGCATCATCTGTTGGGGCAGTATGCAAATTGGAGTGGGTCTAGGGATTCTGGGATAATGGTGTTGATGTGAGCTATGACTAGCCTTTCAAAGCACTTTATGACTACAGACGTGAATGCTACGGGTCGGTAGTCATTTAGGCAGGTTACATTAGTGTTCTTGGGCACAGGGACTATGGTGGTCTACTTGAAACATGTTGGTATTACAGACTCAGTTAGGGACAGGTTGAAGATGTCAGTGAAGACACTTGCCAGTTGGTAAGAGCATGCTCGGAAAATGCGTCCTGGTAATCCGTCTGTCTCTGCGGCCTTGTGAATTTTGACCTGTTGAAAGGTCTTACATCGGCTGCGGAGAGCGTGATGACACAGTTGTCCGGAACATCTGATGTTCTCATGCATGTTTCAGTGTTACTTGCCTCAAAGCAAGCATAGAAGTATTTCAGCTCGTCTGGTAGGCTCGTGTCACCGGGCAGCTCTCGGCTGTGCTTCCCTTTGTAGTCTGTAATTGTTTACAAGCCCTGCCACATCCGATGACTGCCGGAGCCAGTGTAGTACGATTCAATCTTAGTCCTGTATTGCCACTTTGCCTGTTTGATGGTTCGTCGTAGGGCATAGTGGGATTTCTTATAAGCTCCCGCTCACTGAAAGTGGCAGCTCTACCCGTTAGCTCAGTGCGGATGTTTCCTGTATTCCATGGCTTCTGGTTGGGGTATGTACGTACAGTCACTGTGGGGACGATGTCATCGATGCACTTATTGATGAAGCCAGTGACTGATGTGGTGTACTCCTCAATGCCATCTGAAGAATTTCGGAGCAAATTCCAGTCTGTGCTAGCAAACAGTCCTGTAGCTTAGCATTTGCTTCACCGGACCACTTTTTTATTGATCGAATCACTGGTGCTTCCTGCTTTAGTATTTTCTTGTAAGCATGATCAGGAGGATATAATTATGGTCAGATTTGCCAAATGGAGGGCGGGGGAGAGCTTTGTACGCTTCTGTGTGGGTGGAGTAAAAGTGGTCTAGAGTTTATTTCCCTCTGGTTAGGTAAATAGGTAAAACTGAAGTTTCCCGGCCACTAGGAGCGCCGCCTCTGGATGAACATTTTCCTGTTTGCTTATGGCTGTTTACAGCTCATTGAGTGCGATCTTAGTTCCAGCATCGGGATGTGATGGTAAATAGACTGCTACAAAAAATTATGATCAACTCTCTTGGTAAATAGAGTGGTCTACAGCTTATCATGACATACTCTACCTCAGGTGAGCAAAACCTTGAGACTTCCTTAGATTTCGTGCACCAGCTGTTGTTTACAAATGTACATAGACCGCCAACCCTTGTCTTACCAGAGGCTGCTGTTCTATCCTGCCCAAAAAAGTGTAAAACCCACCAGCTGTATGTTACTCACCCAAGTGTGAGTTCTTCAAAGACAAAACACAGGACAAAATTGATGCAGTGGTACACACCACACCCAAGTTCAAGCATAAAGACGGGTTCAATGCAAACAGTCTGGGTAGTATAGTTTATTTTGAAGTGTGTGTGAAAGGGGCCATATTTATGGAATAATAGCCGATATACAGTATATACAGTGGATTTCTTAAGCTGTTGACCAATCCATAAAACATGAAAATGATCATAATCTCTGGTCTTTTGTATATAAGGTAAGCTAATATTCAATGACACCTGCCCAGAGGCCATAGAGGAGAGAAAGAAGGAGCTGCAGAGTCGCTGCTTTCTGGAAACATTACTAAAGATAGTAGCAAATTTAAACAACATCCAAATAAAAACTTAACTCTTAAACACAGATAAATTGATGTGCGATTGTAATAAAAGAGGCAGGTGGCTTAGCAGTTAAGAGCGCTGGGCCAGAGCCGACTAGGTTAATAATCTGTTGATATGCCCTTGAGCAAGGCACTTAACCTTAATTGCTCTGGATAAGTGTGTCTGCTTAACAACTATTTTTTATATAAGCCCCCTCCCTTGAATGGTTTAGGCCTGGGTTCAAATACTTTGAGCATTTAGTTTAGCCTGCCTGGAGTAGCAGATGGGAGGGGTTTGCACTTAAAAAAAAGAATCAACCCAGGTCTGGTATGGTAGTGTGTTGTGTAATAGTGAATGACAGGCTGTGTATCCCGTCTAGATTTACCATGACTATTACCTTCAGCTGGAGTATGTATGCAGAGGGTCTACCCCAAATAAGGAAAGTTGCCAGTGCTTCTGATCTCCCTGCTGAGGTCCGCTTCTCTTTCACCAAGGACTTGGAGTTCAAGTTCACAGCAGCCAAAGCGTAAGTTAGAGCACTGGTTCTCAACCTTCTTTTGCTTACTGTACGCCAATCACATTTAGCTTTGTGTGGAGTACACCTGAAGTACCCCCTTCATGTGAATTTCACCTTTAGGCCTATTTTCTTATGAATCTTCCCAAGTACAGGCCAAGGTTGAGAACCATGAGGCAACACCAGGAAACGCATTCGATCTGTCATAATCTATGTTTCCATGTCCCCAACACAACTGTGAAAATATTTCCTTTTAAGTGAGATGTGATTCTCCTACACCTGTTCAGGTAATTGCAAGATCATGAGAAGAGGGGAATTTGGCCGCCAGGATTGTGAAGTGCGGAATATGGCAATGATGCCAAAAATGACACCTCAGGCTAGTTTAGACTAAATTCTTTTTTTTGTAGCTACTCAAATCATATCTAAAAATTATATATCTAACAAGACATTCAGCAGAAATTGTATATATGTTACACACAGTCGTGGCCAAAAGTTTTGAGGATGACACAAATATAAATTTCCACAAAGTTTGCTGCTTCAGTGTGTTTAGATATTTTTGTCAGATGTTACTATGGAATACTGAAGTATAATTACAAGCATTTCATAAGTGTCAAAGGCTTTTACTGACAATTACATGAAGTTGATGCAAAGAGTCAATATTTGCAGTGTTGACCATTCTTTTTCAAGACCTCTGCAATCCGTCCCTGGCATGCTGTCAATTAACTTCTAGGCCACATCCTGACTGATGACAGCCCATTCTTGCATAATCAATACTTGTAGTTTGTCAGAATTTGTGGATTTTTGTTTGTCCACCCGCCTCTTGAGGATTGACCACAAGTTCTCAATGGGATTAAGGTCTGGGGAGTTTCCTGGCCATGGACCCAAAATATCAATGTTTTGTTCCCCGAGCCACTTAGTTATCACTTTTGCCTTATGGCAAGGTGCTCCATCATGCTGGGAAAGGCATTGTTCGTCACCAAACTGTTCCTGGATGGTTGGGAGAAGTTTCTCTCTGAGGATGTGTTGGTACCATTCTTTATTCATGGCTGTGTTCTTAGGCAAAGTTGTGAGTGAGCCCACTCTCTTGGCGACTGAGAAGCAACCACACACATGAATGGTCTCAGGATGCTTTACTGTTGGCATGACAGAGGACTGATGGTAGCTCTCACCTTGTCTTTTTTCCGGATGCCCCAAACAATCAAACTTCTTTGCTGCCCTTCTTGACACCAGGCCATCCTCCAAAAGTCTTCGCCTCACTGTGCGTGCAGATGCACTCACACCTGCCTGCTGCCATTCCTGAGCAAGCTCT
Organism: Hucho hucho; assembly: GCA_003317085.1. NCBI lineage: Eukaryota > Metazoa > Chordata > Actinopteri > Salmoniformes > Salmonidae > Hucho > Hucho hucho. Next base: position 278,001 of record QNTS01000955.1, on the reverse strand, counting down.
GTACTGGTGGTGCCCTGATCCCGCAGCTGAATCAACTTTAGGAGATGGTCCTGGCGCTTGCTGGACTTTCTTGGGCGCCCTGAAGCCTTCTTCACAACAATTGAACCTCTCTCCTTGAAGTTCTTGATGATCCGATAAATGGTTGATTTAGGTGCAATCTTACTGGCAGCAATATCCTTGCCTGTGAAGCCCTTTTTGTGCAAAGCAATGATGATGGCACGTGTTTCCTTGCAGGTAACCATGGTTGACAGAGGAAGAACAATGATTCCAAGCACCACCCTCCTTTTGAAGCTTCCAGTCTGTTATTTGAACTCAATCAGCATGACAGAGTGATCTCCAGCCTTGTCCTCGTCAACACTCACACCTGTGTTAACGAAAGAATCACATGATGTCAGCTGGTCCTTTTGTGGCACAGCTGAAATGCAGTGAAAATGTTTTTTGTGGATTCAGTTCATTTGCATGGCAAAGAGGGACTTTGCAATTAATTGCAGTTCATCTGATCACTCTTCATGACATTCTGGAGTATATGCAAATTGCCATCATACAAACTGAGACAGCAGACTGTGAAAATTAATATTTGTGTAATCCTCAAAACCTTTGGCCACGACTGTACACGACTGTAAAAACAAACAAATTGTAAAATGTTTTATGAGTTGAAATAAAAGATACCAGAAATTGTCCATACGCACAAAAAGCTAATTTCTCTCAGATTTTGGGCACAAATTTGCTTACATCCCTGTTGAGCATTTCTCTTTTGCCAAGATAATCCATCCACCTGACAAGTATGGCATATCAAGAAGATGATTAAACAGCATGATTATTCCATAGGTGCACTTGTGGCATTTGTCAAAAAACACAATGCCACAATGTCTGAAGTTTTGAGTGAGTGTGCATTTTGGTATGCTGACTGCAAGAATGTCCACCAGAGCAGTTGTCAGAGAATAATTGAATGTTCATTTCTCTACCATAAGTCGCCTCCATCGTCGTTTTAGAGAATCTGGCAGTACGTCACAACAGCAGACCAAGTGTAACCGCGCCAGCCCAGGACCTCCACATCCGGCTTCTTCACCTACGGGATCGTCTGAGAACAGCCACCTGGACTGCTGATGAAACTATGGGTTTGCACAACCGAAGAATTTCTGCACAACCTGTCAGACACCTTCTCAGGGAAGCTCATCTGTGTGCTCGTCGTCCTCACTAGGATCTTGACCTGACTGCAGTTTGGCGTCATAACCGCCTTCAGTGGGCAAGTGCTCACCTTCGATGGCCACTGGCATGCTGGAGAAGTGTGCTCTTTGCTTTGCGGATGAATCCCAGTCGGCGTCGTGTGGGCGAGCAGTTTGCTGATATCAACATTGTGCCCCATGGTGGGGTAATGGTATGGGCAGGAATAAGCTACGGACAAAGAAGCAAATTGCATTTTATCGATGGCAATTTGAATGCACAGAGATAACGTGACGAGAGCCTGAGGACCACTGTCATGCCATTTATCCTCCGCTATTCATTCAAATTAACTTAATCATTATGACACAACCTTCACTATTGTCATTGTTTGCACTAATTGCACTGTTTGTCTACATAACCTGGTTCAAGTATCCATGGCATTACCATGAAGAAGGCACAGTGATGCCGAAACGTTGGTAAATACCCATTAAATTACTGGGAGTTTATATATGGAGTGTGCGACTCTATTTTGATAGTTTATTCGCCGTTAGTCAGCACCTCCACACAAACACATTTTTCTGGGTGTGCGCCAGCTCATGTTATTTAAAGTTAGCAAATAACACATAATAGATACAAATTATATACTTATGTGGAATGCTTCTGCCAGTAAGCCTACTTTGCATTTAACATTTAATTAAGAAGGTTTTTGGGAAAGTATTTTTGTCAACCCACAACACAGTTATCACATCAACTGGTTACACATGGACGGAATGATAGACAAACGCATGCATCACACAAACAGACGGGTGCAATATTGTGGAAATTAATTGGCAGATATTGTTTAAGGTTTCGCTTTTTAAGCCAATAGTGGCAAACCAGGGGTGGGATAATGCTGCATTGATTAGATGGTGTCTAATACTTGTGAGATTTGTTTGACAGTTTCCGGTGGAAAACATTAAAAATGACAGAATTGTTTGGCGAGCTACTCATGTGGTCTGCGAGCTACTGGTATCTCGCGATCGACCTGTAGAAGACCCCTGTGCTAACTTATACAATCAGTTTCCACTAGCATTGTGACATTCCTTAAGTATTAGCGTAATATAGAACATAACAGTATAAGAATAGGAATAGGCTGTACCTTTGTGATCACCCCATTCTCTGATATGAGGGCCTGTCTAGCCAGAGTGTTGATCTGGAGAGTGTAGCGGAAGTGAGAGATCAGGAGCTATGGAGAAAGTTGGAACGATCGTACATGAAATTCACACCTAAAGAAGCTATGTATTTTGTAGTATACTACAACTTTCAATTATATAAAAATACATGCATTTTGTATAGAATTTTTTCAAATTCCTCAGGTTTCTCTTGAATTATCATGTTAAACATATTCAGTTGATTGGAAAATAACACAGATATTGTTTAATAACAGTTGAAAACAAACTGTGTCTGCATGCACAGCAGTAGGTATGTACCTTGTAGATGGGATGCACCATTGGTAGGTTGCGCAGTGTCGACATGGCAAACACCTCAGCCAGCAGGTGAGTCCTCAGCAGTTGAATGTTAAGGTCGTGTTTGGTGAAGTCGGCGTTCCTCACAAAGATCTTGGCCAGGAGCCAGTCATACTCAGTCAGTAGGAAGGAAGATGGGGTTGTCATCTCCAGGACCCTGCTTCAGCTGTAAAAGGAAACGGAACAATCATAGTTAATTTTATATCATGTACCATTCAGACAACACTCAAGACAAAGTTAAGTAAACAATTAACAGTTCATCTTATGTATGTCTTTAAATGCATTATAGTGACAACATACGCACACAATATTGCTTGATTGAGAATGCGTATATTGCCACTATAATTAACTTAGACATTCATAAGTTGAATTGTTTACTTAAAAATGTGGCTAACAACGTTAATAACATTTTTTACTCATGATAACGCAAAATCAGTGGGAACATATTAGGTGTGTGCTAATAAACTGTAGAACAAATATATCGATTTTTAAGACTTGTTCATAAAAGAAAGAATTGTTCATAAGAAGGGCCTGAGATCAAAGTCAATATTCAGACCACTAGGGGTCAATGCATTTAGATAGGATAACCAGTAAGCCTCCCTTTGTAGTAGTAGGATCTTGATGTTACCTCCTCTCCTTGGTAGAGCAACATGCTCAATGGCTGCGTATTTGAGGGAGGAGATTATATATCCGATTATATATTTTTTACACATATTTTACCCCTTATTGGCACAAACTACCTCCATACTTCCATTAGTTTGTATGGTTTATCTTCAGACGAGTCAGGTAGAGCAAAACAGAGAACACCATCGTGTTCGTGAGAGTCTCCCCTTTCCATAGTGACTCAAATGGTTTGAACGCTACAGACAGAAGTTGGCACATCAGCGTTACAGACTTCAGATGAGTCCTGTGACACTTGAGGTGATCATAGAGCAAAACGGAGAAGAACACCATCGTGAGAGTCTCCCCTTTCCATTATAGTTTCTGAACCAAATAAAATGGTGAAAACATGATTTGGGAAAATATATATATTTTAAAATATTTTTTAGGGGGGGGAATCACAGATTTTATAGGGCCACCTTTAGCATTGTTTATTAACCATTATTTTACGAGGTATATTAACAAAAACAGTGCACTATCTTCTCTTGTACACTAAGGACCTGGGGAAGAGTTGCAGGGGAGAGGAGAATAATGTGCCTATTTGGAAGCTAGAGAGAAATGTGTAGCTCGTGACGTTTCATTTTTTTTATGTAGCTTTCATGCTAGAAAAGGTTGGAGACTTCTGAGTTAGCACTAGCAGTGCATTCAAAAGTCTAGGGAAAGAGCACGGCATTCTGCAAAAATATGCACAGATTTGGAACCCCCCTGCATTCCCCATGCTTTTGAATGCACGGATAACTGATACAATTCATTTTCACTATCATTGCTACGTTCTCCAGAATTTCTAGCCAAATTATTTTGGATTTGCCAGCAACAATATTTAAAAACTGTTCGGATGAAACAACACTATACGATTATACAATCTTAACATTGGGGTACCTCTCACATTTGACGAGTCAGTCAAGCCAAATCGTAATGAGCTGGTTATCGTTATGAGACGTACACCTAGCGACACCTCAGTAGAGTGATTCAATCATCAGGCTGAACTCTGTCAGGTTTGTACTGTTGTGATACATTTCTGTGAATCTCTCAGCCGTAATATGTTTAATAGTAGCCCCACCATTCCAGGCTGATCTCCCCACCGCCTTGTCCGCCGGAGCTCACCAGCCAAAGGCCTTCCATCTCTCTCTGTGTCTCTTTCTCCGGCTACCCTCCCCCACCTCAGGTCCCTTTCTATCTACCAGTGTCGACCTTTCTCACATGTCCCGCTGCCACCACTGCAGCGTCTCGCCTTCTTTGACCTCAATGACCTCTCACATCCCTACCTACTCAGCCAGTTACAGTTGCCCCCCTCCAAGCTGCGATGCTGTCCCAGTTCAGTAAACCGACTGCCTCTTAGATCCAGTCTTCACAGCCAAGCCCGGCCCACCACTCCGTCTCTATGGCCACCCTGGCTCATTCTCCACCCAACACCCTGATCCTCAATCTGCCTCCAGTCTCTTCCTTTCTCCGCCAGCAGATCGTACAAGGTGCAGACGTTAATCTTGCCGCTCTCCTCACTCTTTCTACCGCATAGGCCTTACCCCGCATCTTCGACTGCAGCCTCTTCCAGGTGCCCCTACGCTCCAATGACCGACACCACTCCAGGGTTTCACTGTCCCAGAATTGTTATTGGCTATCTCCCATTACATAGATGTCATCTTCTCAGAACATCATTCTCGCCACCAAGAGTTGGACGACTACCAATCCATCATCACAGAGCAGTCTGTCCGTTTCGGTGGTGCAACCTTTTACGACTACCATCACCGGTTCTCAGAAGCCGCTGCCTCCAGGCTCCTGCAGTGGAACATCATGACGTACTGGGGCGCCCTCGACGTGGAGCTCCACTGTCGCATCTTCGCCGGCAAAGTGTCCCTCACCTGCAACCTCTGTGGTTGCCCATCCCACCCTGCCACCATGCTCCCTGTCTGCCCCTCTGAAGTGTCATCTGCCCTGTCTCTGCTTGCTGTTCCACCCTACCCTCTTCCTCCTTCTACACAACGTTCTTCCTTTGCCGTGTCCTGCGGGAGGAAGGACCGCCGTAGTCATCCTGTAATCTTCTCCGAAGTTAGCATAATCTGCAACAATTTCAGTACCTACGACTGCAGCACTTCGTCATGCAAGCTCCTGCACATTCTGTAGTGGCGCCCGCACCTCCTGCCCTCAATCTCACTCCTCCTTCTACTGATAAATGACTGTTGGTCAACCACGCCACCCCCATCAATGTCACCACCAGGGCTGCGGACTTGGACTTTCACGTTGACCCCTCCTTTGTCCGATATTTGCTTGATGGACTGAAAAAAAATCTATTCTTGTACTCCTCACTTCTGTTCCAACCTCCTTGGCCCTGTGACGGAAAAGTCAGTCACTGGCCGCGGGCAGCATTTGGTACACTAACACACACACATTCATCACACCTCCTTGCTCCCTTTTCAGCTACGTTAACAATGTGGGTCGACACACAAGTTAACGTCTATATTAGTACATACATATCACACTTACCTCCCGTCACTAACAGGTTACATTAGAAAGAATATACAGACAAGTGTTCATGTTTAATTTAAGCAACATTTATTATACTTATCAATGTTACGCGTTGTTTGTTTGGTTCTGTTTCTCTCCATCTCTGTAGCTTCCAGGTATGCTGGATAAGGACCCGAGCTAAGCAATCGGGCTGACTTTGTAGTGCCTGTCCCGAATGGCTCATTTATGTAAATGGGCATATTGAAAGACCATGTCAGTAGTGATGTGATTTTGTAAATGTTATATTAGTATATTGTGAAAAACGTGTCTCAATGTATATAATTCAGTATGTTTAGCTGAATGTAGGCTTTGATAAAGGTAATTGCTTAATTGCTTAATGAAGGTAATTGCTTAATTAATTAGTTGACTATGTTCTGAGGGGAGGGGCTTCCCCTACAAAAGGAGCCTCTCTTTCAGTTCAAGGGGAGGAGGCCATTTTGTATTGAGATGTGGAGGGGGCAGCATTGTTTTTAAGCTGTCCCCATAAGGTATACTTTTGATGGCAGTACTGTTTTTTTTCTGGAATCACTATGTAAATAAACACCCTTGCACAGAAGAACATTTGTGGTTCTGTCATCTTTGTATTATGATAGAGGTTAGGTTTTCCAGTTAAGCCTTCTGGCCTACTCTACGTGACAGGCCCCTTCTCATCCACGCTATTCTCCACCTAACGAATCAGTCCCCTTGGAATTGCCACCCGAATGTATTCAAGCAAGATCTCTCCGCCCCCCATGAATCTTCAGTCAACAGCCTCATCCCGAGTCCTGACTTCACCTTGCAGTACGCCACGGTCAACCATGCCATGACTCTCATTAAACTTTCTGGCCATGGAAGCTTGCTTGCCAAAGCTGACATATCAACCTTCAAGGTGGAACCCCTCTATCCCAACACCTCGAATCTCTTCGGTGTCTGCTGGGAGGGGCGGTACTATTTCTGTCTGCCTAACTTTTGAATGCAAGAGCAGCCCTCAAATATTCAACACCCTAGCCTATGTTGGATCTTGCTGAATGTTGACAGTTTCCTCACAATTGGCACCCCTTCATCCTCTCCCTCCCTGAGCCTTTCCACCCTCGTCTCCACCTTCATTCTCCTTGGTGTACCACTCTCTGAGTAGAAGACAGAAGGCCCCTCTACTCGCCTCAAATTCCTCGGCATCATACTGGACACAGTCTTCTTTCAGGCCTCCCTGCCTCTCAACAAACTTCAGCGCATTTCCTTCCTCCTGTCCAGTTATTTGGAATCTCCCCACTGCACTAATTGTCAGCTGCTTTTATTTCTGGGCCATCTAAATTATGCCATCAGGATCATCCCTTCCTGTCCCACACGCAGAGCTCAGGCCTTGGCACTTCCTCAGTCATTGGAACAGCATCACCTTTTTCTATGATGACTGTCTCTTGTCCTGAAGACTTACAGCTGTTCGTTGATGCTGCCCCTTCCATTGGGTACAGGGATTTCTATAGTGGTTGCTTCCTCTCCTGCAGCCCCCTCCTCCGCCCTGTTCGAGTTGTACCCAATTGCCGTAGCTGCTTCTCATCCATTCCGACAGCCTTCCATGGTACACATCATTAACAAGGGCCGTTCTGACTACCTCCCTATCATGAGTTTCCCAAGACGTATAATCTAGCTATCTGTCACCCATCAGATCCTTCTCAGCTGCACACGTACCCGACCAATGTAACTAAATCGCAGATTGTCTGTCCCACCTCCAATTTCAGTTTTTCAGGTGCTTGGCCCTGTATGCAGAACCCCTACCAACCCCAGTCCTTCCAACCTTTCCGTAAACCATCCACTCCTTTGCCTCATCTCCCAGCCATGCCATCCTATTAGCCGTTGCACCAAGTACACTGTCCTCTTATTGGACAGCCAGGAGATGCTTCCAGGGTTTCCATACAATCTATTACCTTTCTTTTCCCTCCAACAACTTGGTCACCATGTCTTTCTTCGTCACCCATCCCTCTCCATGCGGACATCCTCCATCCGGATATACTTGGCCAGGATCAACTTCTTTCAACTTGCTTCCGGGTCTTCATGTTCCTCCTCTCACAGATGCTGTGGTCTGGTTACATCTCCATCACAGTTTCTTCCACACTAGAATCAATGTTTCCTTTGGCATTTTTGGGATTCCTGCAATATTCAGAGTTCACATCTTGTTTCCTTGCCACTGTCGCTTCTGCTTGCTCTCCTGGGGTCTGTTGGCTCACTCACGGGCATCTTCTCTGTATGCCTGTACTACCTCAGCTATATCGCCAACCATTCAGCAACTGGAGTCCACAACAGCTCACTTCTTATCCAGGATCCGACTAACTTGGATTTTTCTTTTTGGGGATTTCCTTCACCACAGCAGCCTAACTACCATGGACTGATGGTGATGTCTACCTGAGACTCCAAGCCAAACCCTACCGAGTCAAACCCTCCGGATCCTTCACCTGCAGCCCTTAGCTTCCTCTGGTCCATTCTCATTTCCCAACTGAATCCTCATTCTCACATCCATTTCCTCAAATATTCTAAACCCATTTTCATGTCTGGTACTTAAATTCGTGAAATTGAAAGTGTCTGATTTGCTGACACTAGATTACCACAACTAACACTGAAGTTAAGGCAGAATGTCTGTAAATTATCGGGATGCCGTAGAGCGCCCAGGAGCCCGTTAACAAATATAAATCCCAGGAAAGTGGGCTGAGAAGTAATGCCCGCCCCCAAGCAATATCAGAAATGCTCATCAGGAGCCCGCAGACAGAAATTGCTTGTAGTGTATATCTGCCCTAAACTTTAAAAAAAGGTGAACTATCCCTTTATCCCATCTTGAAGAATGCCGGTATTGGAGGTCCAGGGATGATTGAGTTCCTGAAGAAAGCGGTGGCCTTGTTGACCTACAGATCCCTCTGTATGCCGGAAGACATCACTGAACGCGGTCTGGAATCAATCCCCAACTTCTTATACAGGGAGGATGGACTCAGGCAGTGGGACATCGTCCACAGGTAATGTTTGTACAGGCCTATAGATGTTTGTGCTGCATAAAAGGCCAGACCTGTGCAAAGAAATTTCGTAAACCTCATTTGACAGCATGATTTGATTTGTACATTATATATTCATGCAACTACATTTTTGCATTGCTCAGTTTACTAAACTCTAGTCTACTCCTTCCCCCAAATGATATCATGCTGCTGGATTAATGTGAGTTTTACGGACAAACCATTTCTGCATGGACCTTGCCTTGTGCACAGGGCCATTGTCATGCTGAAACAGGAAAGGGCCTTCCCCAAACTGTTGCCACAAAGTTGGAAGCACAGAATTGTAGAATGTCATTGTATGCTGTAGCATTAAGATTTCCCTTCACTGGAACTAAGGGGTCTAGCCCGAACCATGAAATTATCCCAGGCCATTATTCCTCCTCCACCGAACTTTACAGTTTGCACTATGCATTGGGGCAGTTAGTGTTCTCCTTGCATCTGCCAAACCCAGATTCTTCCATCAGACTGCCAGATGGTGAAGCGTGATTATTCACTCTGCTCCAGAGTCCAATGGCGGGGAGCTCTTCACCACTCCAAACGACGCTTGGAATTGTGCATTGTGATCTTAGGCTTGTGTGTGTGTGGCTGCTCGGCCATGGAAACCCATTTCATGAAGCTCCCGACGAACAGTTCTTGTGCTGACGTTGCTTCCAGAGGCAGTTTAGAACTCGGTGGTGAGTGATGCAACCAGCACTCGGCCGTCCCATTCTGTGAGCTTATGTTGCCTATCACTTCGTGGCTGAGCCGATGTTGCTCCTAGATGTTTCCACTTCACAATAACAGCACTTACATTTGCCCGGGGCAGCTCTAGCCCTGCCAAAATCTGACCAACTGACTTGTTGGAAAAGTGGCATCCTATGACAGTGCCAATTTGAAAGTCAGTGAGCTCTTCAGTAAAGGCTATTCTACTGCTATGGAGATTGTGTTGCTGTGTGCTCGATTTTATACACCTGTCAGCAACGGGTGTCGCTGAAATAGCCGAATCCACTAATTTGAAAGGTGTCCACATACTTCTGTGTGTATATATAGTGTATCTGTGCTCTTTTGCCATGTTGTCATAGTGTTTGGCTAATGCCTGATGTATTGTATAGTTTTGTTCAGAAAGTGATTGGTCACTACTACACCTGTGACTCAGATGTCCAGAAGGACTCTGAATTGCAGAACTGGATCAAGGATATCTTCTTCTATGGGTTCCTGGCAGAAACCAGCACAGGTTACACTTTTCTCATTTAACACAATCTCATCATAAATTGCAACCTATTCCCTATTTAATGCCCTACTTTTAACTAGTGCACTATATAGGGAAAAGGGTGCCATTTTTGACACAGCCTACCCTTTTAAATTCATGATACTGATAACTCAAAAGTAGAATATTAAAATCAGAATTGTTCTCTACAGATCTGGTTTGTTGATTTAATTATTTCTAATGATAAATGTGTCCATTCCCTTAGGCTTTCATTCCCTAACTATATTCTGGATAATTTGAAAAATGTGTCAATTCGGTGTCTGATCATCATGGCATTCTGTATCTTCTCAGTTCGGTGACAGAGGTGGTCAAGTTTATCACCATGGTAATCTTCACAATGACTGTCCAACATGCTCAGGTAATGAACTTTGAAACATGTCAAAACCAGAATGCTGTATCCTCGACTGTTAATAAAAATGTGATTTTAGTATTAGTGTTTCTGATGTATTATATTGGAAAAGCAAAGTAGTTTGATCTATTTCACCATTGTCATTCCAGTTTGATTTTGGCGGCTGGATGCCCAGCTCCTCCATCGCTCTGCAACAACCACTTCCCACTACTAAGGGGCAGTGTACTGAGAGCACAATGCTGGAGACCTTCCCTAACATCAATTCCACCGCCCAAGGTATGGCCACAGTGTACCTTCTGAGCAAGCAGTCCACTGACTTTGTGAGTATATGAGAGAAACTGAATTGAGTAAATCCTATGACGCTGAAACATGACAATCCCAATCAAATATTTTCCTTAGTAGTCATAATCAGTATATCAGTGGTTCATGAAACAACTGTTTCCATGTTATTTAATCAACTTTTGCCTACTTAGGTCACTCTTGGAAATGTCTATCAGGATCTCTTCAGCAAGAAGACCCCTCTGCAACTGATTCACAAATTTCAAGATGAGCTGAAGAAATACAACTTCGAAATCCAAGGCAGGAATGTCTCTTTGCCCTTGCCATACATCTACCTGAATCCCAACAATGTGGAGAACAGTGTGGCCCTGTAATGAGTCAGGGCTGTATTTATTAGGCCCCAAATGGAAGGAAACACACTGATAGAGGGAGACTTAACTTGTTTTCCGTTGAAAAATGTTTTAAAGTATTTCTCTTATGGTGTGCCCTAATCATTAGGAAGTTTACTCAATTGCGGTTCAGTCCATCATCTTAGCCAAGATGAGAAGTTAAATGTTTCTACTATTGTTTTGTATGCCACTAGATGATCCCTTTTATCTAAGTCTTTTAGTTGGGTTATTGTATAACTGAATGTTTGTTCCTTGGGTCCCTTCCTGTTAATGGTTAATGGCAAAACCTAACCTTGCATGCTAAACAGAAAGCTACTGTAGCTGCTTCCCGTTGCCTTCCATTTTCCAGCTAAACCAGCAGGAGGTCTGGTATATGGTTCCCATAGAGACAGGTGACCTTAAGAATAACTTCTTTCAGATGCCCGCCTCCCTCTAAAAGGGGAGTGACGTGGTGTTCCTGATTTATTAGCAGTGTAGCTTTAAATTGAACCCACTCAATAAAAGGGAGCCAAAACTAAACTACTGTCCATACAGCCAAGATAGAGATTATAACTTTAACTTTGCTTTGTAACTTTTTGATTTCATGCAACAAAGTCTTAGTTAATCTTCACCCTTGTCTTTTTCAGTGTTCATGGTCCATGTGGCCACAGCTGTTGTTTTGTTCAACTGGTTGACCTTTACATACTAGAGCCTTATACTGAGTAGCAAACAAAGGATATAATGGTAAAGATGGTGAAACGTTTACAGTCGTGGCCAAAAGTTTTGAGGATGACACAAATATTAATTTCCAAGTTTGCTGCTTCATTGTCTGAAGATATTTTTGTCAGATGTTACTATGGAATACTGAAGTATAATCACAAGCATTTCATAAGCGTCAAAATATTTTATTGACAAGTACATGAAGTTGATACAAAAAGGCAATATTTGCAGTGTTGACCCTTCTTTTTCAAGACCTCTGCAATCCGCCCTGGCATGCTGTCAATTAACTTCTGGGCCACATCCTGACTGATGACAGCCCATACTTGCATAATCAATGCTTGGAGTTTGTCAGAATTTGTGGGTTTTTGTTTGTCAACCAAACATCCTGAGGATTGACCACAAGTTCTCAATGGGATTAAGGTCTGGGGAGTTTCCAGGCCATGGACCCAAAATATCAATGTTTTGTTCCCTGAGCCACTTAGTTATCACTTTTGCCTTAAGGCAAGATGTTCCATCATGCTGGAAAAGGCATTGTTCGTCACCAAACTGTTCCTGGATGGTTGGGAGAAGTTTCTCTCTGAGGATTTGTTGGTACTATTCTTTATTCATGGCTGTGTTCTTAGGCAATATTGTGAGTGAGCCCACTCCCTTGGCTGAGAAGAAACCCCACACATGAATGGCCTCAGGATGCTTTACTGTTGGCATGACAGAGGACTGATGGTAGCGCTCACTTTGCATTCTCCGGACAAGCTTTTTTCCGCATGCCCCAAACAATCGGAAAGGGGATTCATCAGAGAAAATAACTTTACTCCAGTCCTCAGCAGTCCAATCCCTGTACCTTTTTCAGAATATCAGTCTGTCCCTGATGTTTTTCCTGGAGAGAAGTGGCTTCGGTGCTGCCCTTCTTGACACCAGGCCATCCTCCAAAAGTCTTCGCCTCAATGTGTGTGCAGATGCACTCACACCTGCCTGCTGCCATTTCTGAGCAAGCTCTGTACTGGTGGTGCCCCGATCCCGCAGCTGAAATAACTTTTAGAGACTTCCAGGTGCTTGCTGGACTTTTCTGGGTGCCCTGAAGCCTTCTTCACAACAATTGAACCGCTCTCCTTGAAGGTCTTGATGATCCGATAAATGGCTGATTTAGGTACAATCTTACTGGCAGCAATATCCTTGCCTGTGAAGCCCTTTTTGTGAAAAGCGATGATGACTGCACGTGTTTCCTTGCAGGTAACCATGGTTGACAGAGGAAGAACAATGATTCCAAGCACCTCCCTCCTTTTGAAGCTTCCAGTCTGTTACTCAGCAAGAGTAACTTGTCCTCGTCAACACTCACACCTGTGTTAACGAGAGAATCACTGACATGATGTCAGCTGGTCCTTTTGTGGCAGTGCTGAAATGCAGTGGAAATGTTTTTTTGGGATTCAGTTCATTTGCATGGCAAAGAGGGACTTTGCAATTAATTGCAATTCATCTGATTACTCTTCATAACATTCTGGAGTATATGCAAATTGCCATCATGCAGACTTTGTGAAAATGAATGTTTGTCATTCTCAACTTTTGGCCACGACTGTATATATCCACCAGACTATAGTGGTTAATACATTTCAGTAGTCAGTCATTAGTCTTCATGCTACACTGATTCAGCTATGGAGATAACCTGCAATGTAATTGATTATCCTCCCAAGAACAGGGTTATGGCCTAGGATATTGAATAGGGGACAATTCTTTAACCAACCTTTACTAGGCGATACTTCATTCTCGACTAGTAAGGCACTGGTATCTTTTCTAAACTTCCATGGTCACCTAAACACGTGCCCTATAGACGGTCCACCCCATTTAGCATGTCATGAGTGTGACTCAGAAATTGCTTTGAATGACCCCCACCGGTCTAGATCAATGAGAGGAGATCAGACCTCAAAGATGGCGGCATATACACTGAACAAAAATATAATCACAACATTTAAAGTGTTAGTCCCATGTGTCATACGCTGAAATAAAAGATCCCAGAAATTGTCCATATGAACAAAATCTTTTCTCTCAAATGTTGTGCACACATACGTTAATATTCCTGTTAGTGAGCATTTCTCCTTCACCAAGGTAATCCATCCAACTGACAGGTGTAGCATATCAAGAAGCTGATTAAACAGCATGATCATTACACAGGTGCACCTTGTGCTGGGGACAATAAAAGGCCACGTTAAATGTTCAGTTTTGTCACAACACAATGCCATTGATGTCTCAAGTTTTGATGAAGCGCGCAATTGGCATGCTGACTGCAAGAATGTCCACTGGAGTTGTTGCCAGAGAATAACTGAATGTTAATTTCTCAACCATAAGCCGCCTTCAACATAGTTATTGAGAATTTTGCAATTCATCCAACTGGCCTCACAACCAAACACCAGGTGTATGGCGTTGTGTGGGCTAGCAGTTTTCTGATGTCAACGTTGTGAACAGAGTGCTCCATGGTGGAGGTGGGGTTCTGGTAAGGGCAGGCATAAGCTATGGACATCGAACACAATTGCATTTTATCAATGGCAATTTGAATGCACAGAGATACCGTGGCAAGATCCTAAGGTCCATTGTTGTGCTATTCATCCGCTGCCATCACCTCATGTTTCCGCATGATAATGCACGGCCCCATGTCACAAGTATCTGTAAACAATTCCTGAAAGCTAAAAATGTCTCAGTTCTTCCATGGCCTGCATACTCACCAGACATGTCACCCATTGAGCATGCTCTGGATTGACATTTACGACAGCGTGTTCCAGTTCCCGCCAATATCCAGCAACTTCGCACAGCCATCGAAGAGGAGTGGGACAGTATTCCACAGGCAACAATCAACAGCCTGATCAACTCTATGCAAAGGAGATGTCGCGCTGCATGAGGCAAATGGTGATCACACAAGATACTGACTTTTTTATCCACTCCCCTACCTTTTTCTTAAGGTATCTTTGACCAAAAGATGCATATCTGTATTCTCAGTCATGTGAAACCCATAGATTAGTACATTTATAGAACATTTATTTTTCAATTGACTGATTTCCTTACATGAACTGTAAGTCAGTTAAATCTTTTAAATTGTTACATAGTGCATTTATATATTTGTTCGGTATACTTTGTTAGATTACTTCTGGCGTAATTTCTATTTTTTGATTGTGGGGGTACCCCACAAAATCACCGGGCCCTGTACTACTGGATAATTCATAAAGGTCATGTTATGAAGCCTTTAAGTGCTATATGTGCTTGTTTTTTATTACTTAAAAACGTCTTAGGGAGCAGTGGGTCATGGGCGACCCACCTACGACAACATCCGGAAAAATGCAGAGCGCCAAATTCAAAATACAAAAATAGTAGTAATAAACATTCTTGAAAATACAAGTGTTGCACACTCTTCAAAAGCTTAGAATCTTGGTAATCTCAGATTTCAAAAAGGCTTTACGGCGAAAGCATTGCATCTGATTGTCTGAGGACAGCGCCCTG
Organism: Hucho hucho; assembly: GCA_003317085.1. Classification (NCBI taxonomy): domain Eukaryota; kingdom Metazoa; phylum Chordata; class Actinopteri; order Salmoniformes; family Salmonidae; genus Hucho; species Hucho hucho. The sequence continues at coordinate 262,717 of QNTS01000955.1, read as the reverse complement.
CATACTTCCTGCATTAGCATAGTCACAAAACTCAGAAATAGCGATCATGTCACGCTGTGCGCTACTGGGGTTGAAATCAAGTGCAGGAGAACGGAATGTAATCGTAAAAGCGCACACTTTAATGGCAGAAGAAAACAAAATGAAAAAACGCACAATGCGTCAAACTCTCCTCTAGCCACAACTAAAGTGCCAGCGCCACGAAGAACACAGTCCAATAATGACAATATAATATACAAATATGAATTACGTGTGAACGAACGTTACCCGGTGAACCTAGCCTGGTTCTACACGCTACACAAGAACATAGAACAATTCCACACAACGACATAATGAAAACCAGAGGAATAAATACATGCCGTAATTACTGGAATGCAAACCAGGTGTGAAGTGAACAAGACAAGGAACAATGCATAACTGAGCGGCGATGGCTAGAAAGCCGGTGACGTCGACCGCCGAACGCCGCCCGAACAAGGAGAGGAGGCGACTTCGGTGGAAGTCGTGACAGATCAAATAAATTGCTTACCTTTTGAAGATCTTCCTCTGATGGCAATTCAAAGGGTCCCAGCAACACAATACATGTTCCTTTTGTTTGAAAATGTCCCTCTTTATGTCCCAAAAGCTGTTTATTTGGCGCGTTTTGTTCAGAAATCCACCGTTCCACTCGTCCAATATGCAAGACATAGAAAACGTAAAAAACATACCTATAAACGTTGTCCAAACAACTCAAACAAGGTTTCTAATCAATTCTCAGGTACACTAATATGTATATAACCGATAATATTTCACACGGATAACATCCTGGGCGATAGAAAAGGAAAAAAAAACGAATTGTGCGCGCCAAAGAGAAGAGTCACCTCCTTAGTCCACTGACAAAAACAGCTCATACTCCTTGATTTTTATAAATAAAAGCTTGACACCTTGTCTAAATACTGTTGACATCTAGTGGAAGCCATAGGTACTGCAATATGGGAGCTAGATCCCCCTGCTTTCAATAGCAGGTCAATGGAAAAAGTGTGACATCACAAAATCTGATATTCTGGATGGATCTTCCTCGGGTTTTCTTCTGCCAAATCAGTTCTGTTATACTCACAGACACTATTCTAACAGTTTTAGAAACTTCAGAGTGTTTTCTATCAAATAGCATTTAGTAGTATGTGCATATCCTAGTTTCTGGGCCTGTGGGCATTTTACTTTGAGCACGCCAGACTCTCCGAACCTCCGAACACTGCCGCTGCTCCCAAACAAGATTTATAAATGCATCAAAATTCCCAAAGTGACGATAGCTGAAGATGATCTCACAGAACAAAACGTATAAAATACTTTTTTTCCCGAATTTATCCCCAAAATTACAAAAAAACAATAACATTAATTTCCCAATAGGCTTTGGCCAATGAGCCATGACGGAGTTAGTGCCTACAAAAATATGTATCTCATAAGAAGAGGTCTATGCCTAAGCTACAGTAGCAGCATGCTTATCTCCATCATGTGTGGATAAGAAGATGACTCCAGTAATAACATAAAGTACAACAATATCCAGTAATGTTTTACAACATGGACAATTGCAACTTCAGGCGCTAGCTAGCATGAGCTAACTGGTTATCTAGCTAGCATGAGGTAACTGGCTATCTAAACTCAGCAACAAAAGAAATGTCCTCATTGTCAACTGCGTTTATTTTCAGCTAATTGAACATACGTTCATACAAATATTTACACAACAAGATTCAACAACTGAGACATAAACTGAACAAGTTCCACAGACATGTGACTAACAGAAATGTAATAATGTGTCCCCGAACAAAGGGGGGGGTCAAAATGAAAAGTAACAGTCAGTATCTGGTGTGGCCACCAGCTGCATTATGTACTGCAGTGCATCTCCTCCTCATGGACTGCACCAGATTTGCCAGTTCTTGCTGTGAGATGTTACCCCACTCTTCCACCAAGGCACCTGCAAGTTCCCGGACATTTCTGGCCCTAGCCCTCTCCCTCCGATCCATCAGGTCCCAGACGTGCTCAATGGGATTGAGATCCGGGCTCTTCGCTGGCCATGGAAGAACACTGACATTCCTGTCTTGCAGGAAATCACAAAACGAGCAGTATGGCTGGTGGTATTGTCATGCTGGAGGTTCATGTCAGGATGAGCCTACAGGAAGGGTACCACATGAGGGAGGAGGATGTCTTCCCTGTAACGCACAGCATTGAGATTGCCTGAAATGACAACAAGCTCAGTCCAATGATGCTGTGACACACTGCCCCAGTCCATGACGGACCCTCCACCTCCAAATCAATCCCGCTCCAGAGTACAGGCCTCGGTGTAACGCTCATTCCTTCAACGATAAACGCAAATCCGACCATCACCCTGGTGAGACAAACCGCGACTCGTCAGTGAAGGGCACTTTTTGCCAGTCCTGTCTGGTCCAGCGACGGTGGGTTTGTGCCCATAGGCAACATCGTTGCCGGTGATGTCTGGTGAGGACCTGCCTTACAACAGGCCTACAAGCCCTCAGTCCAGCCTCTCTCAGCCTATTGCGGACAGTCTGAGCACTGATGGAGGGATTGTGCGTTCCTGGTGTAACTCGGGCAGTTGTTGTTGCCATCCTGTACCTGTTCCACAGGTGTGATGTTCGGATATATCGATCCTGTGCAGGTGTTGTTACATGTGGTCTGTCACTGCGAGGACGATCAGCTGTCTTTCCTGTCTCCCTGTAGCGCCTTCTTAGGTGTCTCACAGTATGGACATTGCAATTTATTGCCCTGGCCACATCTGCAGTCCTCATGCCTCCTTGCAGCATACCTAAGGCACGTTCACGCAGATGAGCAGGGACCGTGGGGCTTCTTTCTTTTGGTGTTTTTCAGAGTCAGTAGAAAGGCCTCTTTAGTGTCCTAAGTTTTCATAACGGTGACCATAATTGCCTACCGTCTGTAAGCTTTTAGTTTCTTAATGACCGTTCCACAGGTGCATGTTCATTAATTGTTCATTGAACAAGCATGGGAAACCCTTTACAATGAAGATCTGTGAAGTTATTTGGATTTTTACAAATTATCTTTGAATTTAGGGTCCTGAAAAAGGGACGTTTCTTTTTTTGCTGAGTTTAGCTAGAATGGGCTAACTGGATATCTAGCTAGCATGAGCTATCTAGCTATACTTGCGTAGCCAACACAGTCAGAATAGGTGAGAAACTCATGGAAATTAAATAGGGAATTGAGTCCTATTTCTAACTATTTTATAATACAAAAAAATAAGCCTCACTCTTTTCCTTAACAGCAAATGATTGCATCTTATAATTACAGTACAAAAGTTTGGACACACCTACTCATTCAAGGGTTTTTCTTTCTTTTTGCTATTTTCTACATTGCTGAATAATAGTGAATACATCAACACTATGAAATAACACGTATGGAATCATGTAGTAACCAAAATATATTTAATATTTGAGATTCTTCAAAGTAGCCACCCCTTGCCTTGATGAAAGCTGTAGTGTCTTAGCTCTTATTACTTATTTATATAATAAGAAAGACTCCGAATACCAGGAAGTGAACATGAGCTTCACGTTTACTAAAATTAGTTAGTACCAGAATAACGTGGAACAACACTGCGCATGACCAAGGGTGCTCCATTCTTAAATGGACATCAGTAATTAACAGAACATAACATTCATTCTCTTATATAATCAGAGTTACTTTTACCAAACCACAAATGAAACATTTCCAAGAACTTGTTGTAGTTATTTTTCATCTTATGATTTGAACTTGAATAGTTCGTTTTTGTTTATAAGTCCAGTCTGTCTGGTGGATGGTGCCTTCGTTCTGGGTAGCGCCTTGGATTGTCTGGAGGCTCCTGAACATCCTCAGTGTGTGCTTACACCATTATAGCTTCTGCTATATCAGCACCTTCATCAACACGTCCCCTTCTTTCAGCCTGGTGTCTCTTTACTGCCCCACCGTCCTCTACAGTTCCCTGTGTGTCACTCTCTGGAGCTCTCTGTGCCTGTTCTCTCTCGATTGTTGTTCTGTCTTCCGTGGAATGCATTTGGTTAATGTGACGCCGCCACATTATGTCTGGGCTCACTTGAACCTGGTAAGTTCTGGGTCCCGTTTTGTGTGTGTACGGTCTCTCTTGTCCATTTCCCTCCCCTTCTGTAGTCTCGCACCATCACTTCCTGTCCTGTTTGGTGACGGCTGGGCTTTCATTTGTAGGGTGTTTCAGTAGGAGGCCAGGAACTTGGCCAGATTTGTTTGCAAAGTCCCTTCGTCTCGTTTTGCTGCATGGAGTTCTTGCTTTAGGGTTTGCACAAAGCGTTCTGCCAGGCCATTGGCGGCAGGGTGGTACGGAGCTGAGGTTGAGTGTTGGATTCCGTTTACTGCCATGAATCTTGTAAACTCGTCACTTACAAAAGCTTGCGCTTTGTCACTTACCAGTTGCAGCGGCAATCCGAAGCGTGCAAACGTTGTTCTGAGACACTATTGTCTGAGCTGAGATGGAGGAGTCAGTGCAAAACACCTCTGGCCATTTGGAATGGGCATCAACTATAATCAGAAGCATGTGCTTTTCAAAAGGGACCAGCGTAGTCCACATGAATTCTCTGCCATGGCTCTGTGGGCCATTCCCATTTGTGGACTGGGACAGGAGCAGGCATGTGATGTGTTACCAAACATCCTCTACAGTTCTTCGCCACGTTTTCTATCTGTTGATCCAGAAGTGGCTCCTTGCAAGCAGCTTCTTTTTGACAATTCCAACATGACCAACATGTAGTTGCTGCAAAACCTGATGTTGGCATTTCTGGGGTATCATGACTCATTCCCCACATCAAACATCCTTGGTACATTGTCATTTCGTTTCTCCGCTGTCAGCTCCTTTCTGCCTGTAGCTGGCCATCCTGACATGGTGTAGGTGTATACTTTTGACAAGGTCACATCTTTCCTTGTCTCCCGTTTGATAACTGTGCTTGTGACAGGTAGTGCCTCAGGTTAAGCGGTATGGAAAATGTCCACTGCATCCACACTCCTTTGTCTTTCTCTTCTCACAGCAGTCTGGATAATCCATCTGCATTTGTGTGGAGGGACGACGGCTTAAACTCAATGTCATACATATGACTGGCAAGGAACCAGGCGTATCGCTGTAACCTGGCCGCCGGAATGCCTTTCTTTGGGCTGAAAATGGAAAGCAACGGCTGGTGATCCGTAACCAGTGTGAAACGCTTGCCATATAGGTATGCGTGGAATTTCTTGACGCCCCACACACACAGTGCTTCTTTGTCGATTTGTGAGTAGTTCTTCTCTGCGTCATTCATTGTTCGTGACACAAATGCAACTGGCCTCTCTGACCCATCTTTCAGTGTGTGTGAAAGGACGGCCCCTAAGCCATATGGGGACGCATCACAAGCCAACTTCACTGGCAGTTCAGGCCGTAATGCATCAGGACCCGTTCGGATGTGATGAGCCGTTTTGCCTCAAACACATTTTCACACTGTTCTGTTTACTGCCATGTCCTATTCTTTTCCAGGAGCTGATTGAGAGGCTGGAGTACTGCTGAAAGCTTTATGAGGAATCTTCTGTATAATTGATCAGTCCCATGAAAGTTCTCAATTCTGTGATATTTTGTGGTCGTGGTGTGTACCACTGCATCGATTTTGGTCCTGTGTTTTGAGCAATCCATTGCGGTTGATTTCATGTCCACAGAAGACAATCTTGTCTTTGAAGAACTCACACTTCTGTACGTTTGCCTGTAATCCATACCCTTTCAGTCTTCTCAGGACCCCTTCCAGGTTAGCCAGGTGCTCTTTGTCGGTGCGTCCTGTTATGATCATGTCATCCAGGATACACTGGGTTCCTGGGATTCCTTGCAAAATCTGGTCAATAGTTTGTTGCCAAATGGCTGGGGCCGATGCAATGCCAAAACCAGGTGGTTATACCTGTATAGACCTTTGTGTGTGTTTATTGTCAGGTACTGTTTGGAGCTCTCTTCAACCGGTAGCTGCAGGTAAGCCTGTTTCAGATCGATTTTACTGAAGTGTTTCATACCAGTTAGTGCAGCAAAGATGTCATCCAGATGTGGCAGGGGGTATTGGTCCACATGCAACATTGAATTCACAGTTACCTTGAAGTCCCCACACGTTCTAACAGACAGTCTTTCTTTACAATGGGAACTATGGGTGTGGCCCATTCGCTTCTGTCCACTTTCAACAGGATCCCTGTATCCTGCAAGCGATCGATTTCCGCTTCCACCTTTGGTCTCAGGGAGTATGGAACAGATCTGGCTTTGCAGAATTTTGGGGTTGCGTCATCTCTCAGTACAAGTTTGTCTGTGAAGCCTTTTACTGTTCCCATCTGATCACTGAAAACTGTGTTGTATTTCTTCCGCAAGTGTTTCAGTGTTTGGTCTGTGCCTTTTTCTTTGGACTGGAACGTGTGGAGCATTTTCAAGTCACACCAGTTCAGATATATTTTTGAAAGACATTTTTTGCCAAATAATGGGGGGCCAGTTCCAGGCACCACATACAGCTGTGACTGCTGTGTTTGCTCCCCATAACTCACTCTGAATTGCAACGCCCCCATTGGGCTCAATCTCTCGCCTGAGTATGTCTTCAGCTTGATAGCCTTGAAGTGCTCATTGTAAAGAGTCGTGGAAATTATTGACACTGCAGATCCTGTGTCCAGCTCCATTTTGAGGGGTTTGCCTTCGATTTCTGGTGTCACCCATATTATGCTACTGCTGGGAGAAGTCACTGTGTTTAACTCCATTGTACCAATTAAATGCTCATCTGAATCACTGCCACTGTTCTCTGCTAGTGCATTCACAGACCCTTTCATTTTCTCAGTTTTCCTATTGTGACTGAATTTTGCTCTGCATGCTCTTTGAATGTGCCCCCTTCTATTGCATTTGTGACAAATTTTGTCTTTGAAATGGCAGTCCTCTGCTCTGTGACTCTGTCACACCTGTTGCATTTTTCAGTCACACGGGGGCGCTGTCGGCTGCGTGAAAATTTGTGCAGGGAAGTTTGTGATAGGTCAGTATTTATTTTACTTTGCAACTCAATTGCATCTTTAGTCGCGATTTCCATAGCCACAGCAATTTCAACAGCCTTTGCAAAAGTGAGATCTGATTCTGTGAACGTTTTTGAATGTGTTCATGTCCACTGACGTGATCTTCCTGTCCATAAACAAATCTATCCCTTAATGTGTCATTTAGGTTCTCTCCAAACTGGCAATGTTCAGATAGTTTCTTCCACTCTGCTACATATGTACTAACACCCTCCCCCTCATTCTGATCTCTTTTGTGGAAACGAAAATGGTCCGCGATGAGGAGTGGTTTAGGTGATAGGTGATTTTGCAATATCTCCCCAATATCTGTGAATGTTTTATTGGAGGGCTTCAGAGGGGCAGTCAGATCTCATAGCAAACTGTACGTTTTGGGCCAATTAAACTCAACAATGCTGGTACTCTCTTGTTATTTGCAATGATGTACTTTTCCAGTTGTTCAATGTAAGTTGCACAGTTTTCTTGCGTGTCATCAAACACATCTATTTTTCCGATGCTAGCCATTCTCTTTACCTCCGGCTCGACGGGCCTTTGATATGCCTCATCGTCACTGCTTGCTAGCTGTTGTGCTATAGGGTCAAAGTCTTCCTCTCTTCCTACAAGCTCCATTTGCATTTGTGATGCACAGTGCAGGTAATCATCCTTGTCGCCTTTGTAGTGTCTTAGCTCTTATTACTTATTTATATAATAAGAAAGACTCCGAATACCAGGAAGTGAACGTGAGCTTCACATTTACTAAAACGAGTTAGTACCAGAATAACATAGAACAACACTGCGCATGACCAAGGGTGCTCCATTCTTAAAGGGGACATCAGTAATTATCAGAACATAACAAAAGATTTGCACATCTTGGCATTCTCTCAACCAGCTTCATGAGGTAGTCACTTGGAATGCATTTCAATTAACAGGTGTGCCTTGTTAAAGGTTAATTTGTGGAATTTCTTTCCTTCTTAACACGTTTGAGTCAATCAGTTGTGTTGTGACAAGGTAGGGGTGGTGTACAGAAGATGTCCATATTATGGCAAGAACAGCTCAAATAAGCAAAGAGAAACGACAGTCCATCATTACTTTAAGACATGAAGGAAAGGAAGACCCAGAGTTGCCTCTGCTGCAGGGGATATGCTTTTGTCACTTCTAGGTTAGACTACTGCAATGCTCTACTTTCTGGCTAACCGGATAAAGCACTAAATAAACTTCAGTTAGCAGCCGTGTTTAGCACTAGAATCATGACTAGTACCAAAACATTTGGTCATATTACTCCAGTGCTAGCCTCTCTGCAAGGGCTGATTTCAAGGTTTTACTGCTAACCTACAAAGCATTACATGGGCTTGCTCCTACCTATCTTTCCGATTTGGTCCTGCCATACATACCTACACGTACGCTACGGTCACAAGACGCAGGCCTCCTTACTGTCCCTAGAATTTCTAAGCAAACAGCTGGAGGCTTTCTCCTATAGAGCTCCATTTTTTTGGAATGGTCTGCCTATCCATGTGAGAGACGCAGACTCGGTCTCAACCTTTAAGTCTTTATTGAAGACTCATCTCTTCAGTAGGTCCTATGATTGAGTGTAGTCTGGCCCAGGAGTGTGAAGGTGAACAGAAAGGCACTGGAGAAACGAACTGCCCTTGCTGTCTCTGCCTGGCTGGTTCCCCTCTCTACTGGGATTTTCTGCCTCTAACCCTATTACAGGGGCTGAGTCACTGGCCTACTGGTGCTCTTCCATGCTGTCCCTGGGGGGGNGGGGGGTGCGTCGCTTGAGTGGGTTGAGTCACTGACGTGATCTTCCTGTCCGGGTTGGCGCCCCCCTTGGGTTGTGCCGTGGCGGAGATCTTTGTGGGCTATACTCGGCCTTGTCTCAGGATGGTAGTTGGTGCTTGGAGATATCCCTCTAGTGGTGTGGAGGCTGTGCTTCGGCAGAGTGGGTGGGGTTATATCCTGCCTGTTTGGCCCTGTCCGGGGGTATCGTCGAACGGGGCCACAGTGTCTCCCGACCCCTCCTGTCTCAGCCTCCAGTATTTATGCTGCAGTAGTTTACGTGTCGGGGGCTAGGGTCAGTCTGTTATATCTGGAGTATTTCTCCTCTCTTATCCGGTGTCCTGTGTGAATTTAAGCATGCTCTCTCTAATTCGCTCTCTCTTTCTTTCTTTCTTTCTTTCTTTCTTTCTTTCTTTCTTTCTTTCTTTCTTTCTTTCATTCTTTCTTTCTTTCTTTCTCTCTCTCGGAGGACCTGAGCCTTAGGACCATTCCTCAGGACTACCTGGCCTGATGACTCCTTGCTGTCCCCAGTTCACCTGGCCGTGCTGCTGCTCCAGTTTCAACTGTTCTGCCTACGGCTATGGAACCCTGACCTGTTCAACAGACATGCTACATGTCCCAGACCTGCTGTTTTCAACTTTATAGAGACAGCAGGAGCGGTAGAGATACTCTGAATGATCGGCTATGAAAAGCACACTGACATTTACTCCTGAGGTGCTGACCTGTTGCACCCTCGACAACCACTGTGATTATTTTTATTTGACCCTGCTGGTCATCTATGAATACTGGCCACCCCTCACAGCCTGGTTCCTCTCTAGGTTTCTTCCTAGGTTCTGGCCTTTCTAAGGAGTTTTTCCTAACCACCGTGCTTTTACACCTGCATTGCTTGCTGTTTGGGGTTTTAGGCTGGGTTTCTGTACAGCACTCTGTAACATCAGCTGATGTAAGAAGGGCTTGATAAATACATTTGATTTAATATGTTCATTATAGTTACCATCCTCAGAAATTGCAGCCCAAATAAATGCTTCAGAGTTCAAGTAACAGACACATCTCAACATCAGCTGTTCAGAGGAGACTGCGTGAATCAGGCCTTCATGGTTGAATTGCTGCAAAGAAACGAATATAAAAGGACACCAATAATAAGAAGAGACTTGCGTGGGCCAAGAAACACGATCAATGGACATTAGACCGGTGTCTAAAATGTTAGACTTTTAGAATGCCATCAAAAATCTAACTTTTTTTGGGGGGGGGGGGGTTCCAGCAGCATGTCTTCGTGAGACACGGAGTAGGTGAGCGGATGATCTCCGCATGTGTGGTTTCCAACGTGAAGGATGGAGGAGGAGGTGTGATGGTGTGGGGGTGCTTTGCTGGTGACACTGTCTGTGATTTATTTAGGATTCAAGGCACACTTAACCAGCATGGCTACTACAGCATTCTGCAGGGATACGCCATCCCATCTGGTTTGCGCTTAGTGAGACTATCATTTGTTTTTCAACAGGACAATGACCCAACACACATCCAGGCTGTGTAAGGGCTATTTGACCAAGAAGGAGTGTGATGGAGTGCTGCATCAGATGACCTGGCCTCCACAATCACCCGACCTCAACCCAATTGAGATGGTTTGGACCGCAGAGTGAAGGAAAAGCAGCCAACAAGTGCTCAGCATATGTGAGAACTCCTTCAAGACTGTTGTAAAAAGCATTCCAGGTGAAGCTGGTTGAGAGAATGCCAAGAGTGTGCAAAGCTGTCATCAAGGCAAAGTTTAGCTACTTTGAAGAATCTAAAATATAATATATATTTGGATTTGTTTAACACTTTTTTTGTTACTACATAATTCATAGTTCATTATTTCATAGTTTTGATGTCTTCACTATTATTCTACAATGTAGAAAATAGTAAAATTACAGAAAATCCCTTGAATGAGTAGGTGTGTCCAAACTTTTGACTGGTACTGTATATTTTATCTGTTTCATTTGTTATGAATAAGCGTGTCATCATATCCCCACTAGAAACTGCATACGCATGGTCTAAAGGAAAGATAGCACATATTCAAGTCAAGTTCACTTTTTAAAATGCAAACTTTTGATTGAAAACTGGCGCACATGTTTTGGGGTATATTTTGTACATACTCATCGTTTAGAAATGAGGCCCAGTTCTTCTCTGTGGCCAAAAGGACCCAAATAAAGAGAGGTATTTGGTGAACACCATCTCAAAAATAACATGCTTGGTATTGGATTGATGACAAAAATCTTTTCAAAGCATTATGACAGGTTAGAGCAACACCAGAAATTAGAGCGCCAGCACAGGGAAAGAGAACAAGGACGAGAACGTGCAGCCAGACTAGAATAAGAAGAACGTGCGCATGTCGTTCGCTTGAAAGAGATGGAAGTGGGACAAAGGGAGATAGATCTGGAAGTACTCCAAATCCAATCAGGCCATCCTACACCCTCAACAGAGTTTGATCTTGGTCAGAACAGTCGGCTTGTACCGCCATTCAATGAAAAGGAAGTGGATGTATATTTTACTCTGAGCGGATTGGCGCATCCCTAAAATGGCCACAAGATATTTGGTCACTGCTCCTCCAAAGTGTTCTTGTGGGAAAGGCTCAGAAAGTGTACGCCGCTTTATCTCTTGACCAGAGTTCAGATTATGACACTGTTAAAGCTGCTATCCTTCGGGCTTACACGTTTGTCCCAAAGGCATACAGACAACAGTTCCATCAATTACGAAAGAAGTCGTCGCGTTCGCAAGGGAACAAGTATGTATTTTTGATCGGCGGTGTGGTTCTCAAGAGGTCAAGGACCTTGAGGATTTATAGACACTCATGCTTCTCGAGCTGTTCAAGATTTGCCTTCACGGACTTCCGGCAATGGCGAAGCTCTAACAAGACGCGTCTTCGTAGCGTCCTCAAACTTTCAAACAACTTTAAGGCATTTTGACACGGTTTAACTGTTCGTTAATAGTGTTTGGAAGTTAAAACATCTACTGTATCGTCAAAGCCTCAGACGAGGCATGGAAAAATGCCCCTCTCTGACAGCCCTTCTTCGGCCTCGGCGGATGCTAGCTCGGAAGAAGCACCAGCATGGTTCAGAATGGAGATGGACAAGGGTATAACAAAAATCCAAGAGACACTTTCTGATACTCCACGAAGACCAGAAAGTCACAAAGGGACGAGTGACAAAGTTAGAAAAATACCTTGCTGACCACCAGGCTGCCATCCTGGACGTCCGCAAGGAAGTGGACCAAAAATACAAGAAGTTGGAAGACGCCATCTCTAAACTCGAGGAGAAATTTGATTATTACGAAAATTTCCAAAGGTGCTCGAATTTGAGACTTCAAGGTTTCCCAGAGGCCGTGGAGGGAAGAGACGCGATTTCCTTTCTACAGGAATGGATTCCCAAAATTCTGGATCTACCCCCTCCCGCGCACCTACTGGAGATCGAGAGGGCCCATCGCACCCTACGGAGGCGGCTGCCTGGCTAGGTTGCACCCAGGGCAGTTGTCATTAGATTTCTATGGTACCAGGACACTGTTCGCATCCTCTCTGCTGCCCGAGCAAAGGGAGAGCTCAAGTACGGAGATGCCAGAATCATGATCTTTCTGGATCTTTCTCCCACACTACACAAGAGGAGGATGGCTCTCTCCCCACTGAAGAGACTTCTGCGTCAGGCTGGCTTGGCATACGGCCTGTGCTACCCAGTGACTTTGTGGGTCGAAACCAAGAATGGTGAGCGCACATTTGACTCTGAAGATGGCTGAAACATACATGAGGAAAGAACTACTACACTGTCTTTTGAACTTGGATACAGTGGATAGTGAACTGTTAGCACATGAGGAAACAACGAAATATGATCGACTGGCTGGATGGCGAGCGTAATAATGACTAGCGAGGTAAAGTTGGATCATAGCTAATGTTGGCTGTGCTATTTAGCCAGCTCGCTAAGTTTACAAGGGTATAGCTATAGCTACTATACAGTGGGGAAAAAAAGTATTTAGTCAGCCACCAATTGTGCAAGTTCTCTCACTTAAAAAGATGAGAGAGGCCTGTAATTTTCATCATAGGTACACTTCAACTATGACAGACAAAATGAGGAAAAAAAATCCAGAAAATCACATTGTAGGATTTTTAATGAATTTATTTGCAAATTATGGTGGAAAATAAGTATTTGGTCAATAACAAAAGTTTATCTCAATACTTTGTTATATACCCTTTGTTGGCAATGACAGAGGTCAAACGTTTTCTGTAAGTCTTCACAAGGTTTTCACACACTGTTGCTGGTATTTTGGCCCATTCCTCCATGCAGATCTCCTCTAGAGCAGTGATGTTTTGGGGCTGTCGCTGGGCAACACGGACTTTCAACTCCCTCTAAAGATTTTCTATGGGGTTGAGATCTGGAGACTGGCTAGGCCACTCCAGGACCTTGAAATGCTTCTTACGAAGCCACTCCTTCGTTGCCCGGGCGGTGTGTTTGGGATTATTGTCATGCTGAAAGACCCAGCCACGTTTCATCTTCAATGCACTTGCTGATGGAAGGAGGTTTTCACTCAAAATCTCACGATACATGGCCCCATTCATTCTTTCCTTTACACAGATCAGTCGTCCTGGTCCCTTTGCAGAAAAACAGCCCCAAAGCATGATGTTTCCACCCCCATGCTTCACAGTAGGTATGGTGTTCTTTGTCCTCCAAACACGACGAGTTGAGTTTTTACCAAAAAGTT